>JAPDVU010000008.1:3134186-3138358 GCA_026230045.1 Corynorhinus townsendii | reverse complement strand
AATGCCTTGGCAGGGCGACCAAATGATTTCTCGGGCCTTATACAGCCTGCGGCCCGGAGGTTCCCCACCCCGGACGAACCTGTGCCTTCACCTTCACTCTGACCAGGCAGAGATCATTACCCACTCAGTTCCTGGAATGTGGTGGGTCATTTGCACCACAGCATTAATGGGGAGGGCGTGGGTGGGGAAAATGCCGTAAAACAGTAACTTTTAAAGAGCAAAAAGTGTTAAATTTTAATCATTTTTTTCTTCTATAGTTCCTACTTTTTTGCCCTGTATCAGAAATCCGTGCCAAACATAGAGACACTGCGATTTTGTCCTGTTTTCTTCTAGGAGTTTTATATGTGTTGATTTTACATTTAGTCCTATGACACATCAGGAGTTAAGTGTGATATACTGGTGGGGCTGGAGATGTTTTAATATATCCAGTTGTTCCAAAACAATTTGTTGAAACGCAACCTTCCCACGCTGGATTGCTTAGCCACCTTTGTGAAAAGCCAAGTGACCATATAGACAGAGTTCCGTTTCTGGACTCCACAGTTCCTTAGGTCTATTCATCTTTTCGGCAATACCATGCTATCCTGACTACTGTAGTTTTGTGATACATTTTGAAGTCATATAGTATTGCCCCTCCAACTCTGTTCTCATTTTTCAAAATTGTTTTGGCTATTGTAGGTCCTTTGCAGTTAAATATAAATTTTGCAACCAGATTTTTCATAAACTTGTCAAAATGAACCAAGCCTATGTGGACTTTGGCGGAGAGCGCATTGCATTAAATCAATAAATCAATTTGGAGGAAACAGACCTCTTAAGAATATTCCTTCCTATCCATGAACACGGTGTGTATCCCACGTAGGTCTTCATGAATTTCTCTCAGCAATATTTTATATGTTTTACTCTACAGGTCTTTCGTGTCTTTTATTAAGTTTACTAGAGGCCCGGGGCATGAAAATTCATGCACTGGAGTACAGGGAAATCCCTCAGCCGTGCCTGGCCCTCTCAGAGTCCAGGAGCCCTCAGGGGCAGAAGGCGAACCAGCGATCAGGGGAAGACAACGCCATCACACCTCTGCTGCTGCCACTGCCGGCAGTGCAAACATCGGCCAGCCCTGGTCACATGAGCCTCAGGTGGCCCTGGACGGATGGGCAGCTGACATCCGAGGCTTGCCTGCACCCTGGCCGGCCCTGGGCGGCTGGGGTGCTGAGGGGACTGGGCACTGCCATCTTTGTGAGGGCATGGCAGTCAATTAGACTATGCCCTCTTTATTAGATAAGAGTACTAAGATTTTGATAATTTTAGACAGTATCATAAATTCCACTTTCTTAATTTCCATTTCTCATTGTTCAAGAATATAGAAATATAATCAATTTTTGTATATTTATCTTATATTCTGCAACCATGCTTCAGTCGCTCCTATTAACCCTTTGGTAGACACTGAGATTTTCTACAAGTCATCTCTGAAAATAGTTTTACACTTTTACTCAGAAGGCCAGAGGCGATTCTTCATTTATAGTGCTTTTTCCTATTTGCTCTACTGCACTGGCTAGTGACTTGCTAGAAATTTGTTTAATATTGCTATGTTGATGTTCATGAAGAATAATTGTCTGGTTCAGGGATCCCAGCAACGTTGGTTGGCCTCATAGATGGAGTGGGAAAGTATTCTTTCCTCTTCAATTGCCTCACAGAGGTAGTGTAGAAGTTGATATTATTTCTTCCTTGAATAAATGGTAACATTTACCACTAAAATGATTTAGCCTAGAGTATTCTTTGTGAGATTTTAATCTACAAATTCAATTTCATAAATAGCGCTACTTAGGTTTTTTCTTTCTTTCTGAGTGAACTACGATATTTTGTATCTTCCAAAGAATTTGTGCTCATTTCATCTACAATTAAAATGTACTGCCAACATTGTTCATAATATTTGCACTGAATTTCTTTTGGTTTTACCTCCATCTTTCTTGAAAGTGGTCATTTCTTTCTCTTCATCCTGTTCTGTCTAGCCAGGTGTATGAATTGTTTTTGAGCTTCTCAAAGAACCAGCTTTAGGTTTAAATGTTTTCGATTAATTTTTTCCGATGTCATCAATTTCTGCTTTACCTTTGTTATTTCCCTCCTTCTGCTTACACTTTTATTTGCTCTTCTTTTTCTTAAGTGGAAGCTGGGGTCACTGATATGAGACTTTTTTCCCCTAATGTGGCATCTAGGCCTATAATTTTCCCTCTAAGTACTGCTTTCATTTCATCATAAGATACAAGGTCAAGACACAAAAGTCAGCTCTTTATGTCCATATGCCAGTGATGAGCAAGTGGAAACCACAATTAGGAAAACAACACCATTTGCAATAGCTCCAAGAAAATAAATACTTGCCGAAACCGGTTTGGCTCAGTGGACAGAGCATCAGCCTGTGGACTGAATGGTCCCAGGTTTGATTCTGGTCAAGGGCATGTACCTGGGTTGCAGGCACATCCCCAGTGGGGGGCGTGCAGGAGGCAGCTGATCAATGTTTCTCTCTCATCAATGTTTCTAACTCTCTATCCCTCTCGCTTCCACTCTGTAAAAAATCAATAAAACATATTTTTTTAAAAAATTGTTTAAAAAGGAAAATAAATACTGAGCTCTAAATCTATTAAAACTTGTGCAGGATCTATATGCTGAAACTACACAATGCTGCTGAAAGACACAAAGAAAGTGGAAGTAAGTGCAGATATGTCATGTTCATGGTTTAGAAAATTCACCAGCATAAATATGTGAACTCTCCCCGAACTTGCCCTACAGACTCAATGCCATTCCAGTGAAAATCCCAGCAGGGCTTTGTATGGATAAGCCGATTCTAAAACTTACACAGGAAGAAACGCCAAAATAATCTTGTGAGAATAAAATAGGAATCACATTACTAGATTTTTTAAAAATATATATTTTGTTGATTTTACAAAGAGGAAGGGAGTACAGAGAGGCAGAAACATCGATGAGAGAGAAACATCACTTAGCTGCCTCCTGCACACCCCCTACTACGGATCGAGCCCACAACCAAGGTACATGCCATTGACCAGAACTGAACCCAGGACCCTTCCATCCACAGGCCAACACTCTATCCACTGAGCCAAAGCCATTACGGCACACTACCAGGTTTTTAAGACACAAAAAGCTACAGTAATCTTGACCATGTACCATTGGCAAAAGGAGAGACTCATAGACCAATGGAAGAGAATACAAAGTTTAGAAATAAACCCATATTAAAATGGCTGATTGAGTCTTGATAAAGATACAAAAGAAATTCAGTGCAAAAAGAATAATCTTTTCAACAAAGGTCCTGGAACAAGTGGACATCCATTCCTGTGTCCCCAAACAAAGGCTGTGAACCTCACAGGTTGAAAAAATTAACTCAAAATAGGTCATAACTCTAATTAATGTGAAACTATGAAACATTTAGAAGAAAATCTTCAAGAACTGAGGCTAGACAAAGATTTCTTAGACACCCACAAAAAGCATAATCCATCTAAGAAGACAATTTGATAAACTGGATTTCACCCAAATAAAAAGTGTTGCTCCATGAGAACCCGTTAAGTGAATGAAGGCAGAGACAAGCTGCAGACCAGAGAAAATAAAACAAATCACCTAGCTGACAACCAATTTGTATCCATGACACATAAAGGTTCTAAGCACAAGAGTAAGAAAACTACCCAATGCAAAAATGAACAAAAAAGAAGAAAAAGTTAGAAAAGAACAAAAATCATTAAAAGGGGAAAAACATTAAAAACAAAAGATTTGGACACGTCATCAAAGACACACAGAAAGCACAGGAAAAGGTGTTCACCATCATTCCTTTAGGAAAATGGAAGTTAAAATCAGAGTGAGTTTTCCCTGCACACCTATTAAAATGGCTAAAATGAGAAATACTGACAACACCGAGTGCTGACAAAGATGCAGAACTGCAACCACCTGTCCTGAAACACGACAGAAACACGCTCAGCAGCGGTCATGTCTGTGACTGCAGGCAGACACTCACCATGGGACTCACACAAGTTTCTAGTCAGAGAATATGGCACCAATCTCAACTTGCAGGAACTGGAAGGAAGTGTGAAACGTTTGCGGGAGCTGGTGGGGCCCAGGTTTCAGCACCCATGGACGTTCCTCCTGGTGAAGCACTCCTGGGTGCAGCCGAGGCCGAGTTC
>JAPDVU010000008.1:3126686-3129186 GCA_026230045.1 Corynorhinus townsendii | reverse complement strand
ATAGATGGATGTTTCAATAGGTGTATAGGTAGATGGATGGTTGGATGGATGGTTGGTTGGGTGTTTGGATGAATGGATACATGGATATTTGGAAGGTTGAATGGATAAATGGATAAATGGATGAATGGATGGATGGATGGATGGATGGATGGATGGATGGATGGATGGATGGATGGATGGTTGGTTGGATGGATGTCTGAATGAATGGATGGATAGATATATGTTTGGATTGATGGATAGATGGATGTTTGAATGGGTGTATAGGTAGATGGATGGTTGGATGGATTGGTGGTTAGATGGTTGGATGATTCCATGGATGGATAGATGAATGGATGGATGGTTGGATGATTGGAAGGATGGTTGAATGGATGGTTAAATGAATGATTACATGGATGGATAGATGGATGTTTGAATGGGTGTATTGGTAGATGGATGGTTGGATGGATGGTTGGTTGGATGTTTGGATGGATGTATAGATGGATATTTGGAGGGTTGAGTGGATAATTGGACAAATAGATGGATGGTTGGATGGATGGAAGGATGGATGGAGGAATGGATGTTTGGATGGATGGATGGATGCTTCGATGGATGTTTGGGTGGATGGATGGATAGATGGATGTTTGGATGGATGGATAGTTGGATGTTTGAATGGGTGTATGGATAGATGGATGGTTGGATGGATGTTTGGTTGGATGGTTGGATGGATGGGTAGATGGATATTTGTAAGGTTGAATGGATAAATGGATAAAAGATGGATGGTTGGATGGATGGATGGATGGATGGATGGATGGATGGATGGATTAATGGATGGATAGTGGATGGATGAATGGATGGATGGATGGATGGTTGGTTGGATGGATGTCTGAATGAATGGATGGATAGATGGATGTTTGGATGGATGGATGGATAGATGGATAGTTGGATGGATGGTTAAGTAGATGATTGGGTGGATGATAGGATGGATAGTTGGATGGATAGTTGGATGGATCGTTGGATGGATGATTGGATGGATGGATGGATGGATGGATGGATGGATGGATGGATGGATGGATGGATGTTTGGATGGATGCTTGGATGGATGTTTGGATGGATGGATGGATTGATGGATGTTTGGATGGATGGATAGATGGATGTATGAATGGGTGTATGGTAGATGGATGGTGGATGGATGGTTGTTTCGATGGTTGGATGGATGTATAGATGGATATTTGTAAGGTTGAGTAGATAAATGGATAAATAGATGGATGGTTGGATGGATGGATGGATGGATGGATGGATGGATGGATGGATGGATGGATGGATAGATAGATGTATAGTTGGATAAATGGTTAAATAGATGATTGGATGAATGGATAGATGGGTGGTTGGATGGATTTTTGGATGGATGGTTGTATGGATGGATGGATGTTTGGATGGTTGGATGGATGGATGGATTGAGGGATGATTGGAAGGATGGATGGATGATTGGAAGGATGGTTGGATGGATGCTTGGATGTATGTTTGAATGGGTGTATGGGTAGATGGATGTTTGGATGGATGGTTCGTTGGATGGTTGGATGGATGGATGTTTGGATGGATGGATGGATGGATGGATGGATGGATGGATGGACGGATGGATGGGTAGATGGATAGATGGATGTTTGGATGAATGGATGGATAGATGGATATTTGGATGGATGGTTATATAGATGATTGGGAGGATGAATGGATGGATGGTTGGATGGATCGTTGGATGGATGGTTGGACGGATGCATGGATGGATGAATGGTTGGATGGATGTATGGATGGATGAATGGATAGATGGATGTTTGGATGGATGGATAGATGGATGTTTCAATAGGTGTATAGGTAGATGGATGGTTGGATAGATGGTTGGTTGGGTGTTTGGATGAATGGATAGATGGATATTTGGAAGGTTGAATGGATAAATGGATAAATGGATGAATGGATGGATGGATGGATGGATGGATGGATGGATGGATGGTTGGTTGGATGGATGTCTGAATGAATGGATGGATAGATATATGTTTGGATTGATGGATAGATGGATGTTTGAATGGGTGTATAGGTAGATGGATGGTTGGATGGATTGGTGGTTAGATGGTTGGATGATTCCATGGATGGATAGATGAATGGATGGATGGTTGGATGATTGGAAGGATGGTTGAATGGATGGTTAAATGAATGATTACATGGATGGATAGATGGATGTTTGAATGGGTGTATTGGTAGATGGATGGTTGGATGGATGGTTGGTTGGATGTTTGGATGGATGTATAGATGGATATTTGGAGGGTTGAGTGGATAATTGGACAAATAGATGGATGGTTGGATGGATGGAAGGATGGATGGAGGAATGGATGTTTGGATGGATGGATGGATGCTTCGATGGATGTTTGGGTGGATGGATGGATAGATGGATGTTTGGATGGATGGATAGTTGGATGTTTGAATGGGTGTATGGATAGATGGATGGTTGGATGGATGTTTGGTTGGATGG
>JAPDVU010000008.1:2101686-2501686 GCA_026230045.1 Corynorhinus townsendii | reverse complement strand
GAGCTCAAGGCACTGCCCGAAGGCACACCAGTGAGTACAGGCGCAGAGCTGAACTCGAGTCTACCCGTTTCAGAGTTTGCATTCTCTTAAAATAATCTGTTCTTAACTTTTAAATGTTATATATTATTTTTAACTGAAACGTCCTTTTGAATCGGCGATGTACTCTTAGGAGGTAGGAACTGTTAGCCAGAGGCTCAGCGAGTTTACGTGTCGTGCCCAAAGTCACTCCCTGTGGGTCATGTGGGTGGGATTTGAACCCAGGGCAGCCTGGCTAGCGCCTGCTGGGCCTGGGCGGGTTGGAGGCTGCTGCTGCCTGTGGGGGGGGGGGGTCTTCGGGTGAGAGGCTCTCCCCGAGTCCTCCCAGCTCCCCTGGAGCGCGAGGTGCCCAGAGCTGTCTCGGTGTCTGGCCGGTCTCCCCATTTCTTCTTTTCTCTTCCTCTTGAGTTCTGGGCCTCCCTTGCCCTTTCGGTGAAGGACGTTGTTACTCGTGGCTCATTCTCTGTCGTGTTTTAAGTAATAGCATATTGTGTGTGTGTGTGTGTGTGTGTGTGTGTGTGTGTGTGTATGTATTGATTTCAGAGAGGAAGGGAGAGGAAGAGAGAGAGAAACAGCAATGATGAGAGAGAATCGTGGATCGGCTGCCTCCTGCACTGGGGATCGAGCCCACAACCCAGGCATGTGCCCTGACCGGGAATTGAACCCTGACCTCCTGGTTCCTAGGTCAACGCTCAACCACGGAGCCACACCGGCTGGGCTGTAATGCGTATATTTTGTTGGGGGAGTGGAGGGGAGAAGTGAGCGGGGCTCTTGGGCGTGGGCTGTGCTGTGGAGTGCTGTGGGAGTGTCAGCCTCCCAGCCCCCCTCCCCCTGCCATTGCTCCCCCTTTTTCTTCCTCGGCTCCCACCCTCAGGCCTTCAGCTGCTTCTCCCGTTCCTCTCCGCAGGGAGGTGCCATTTCCGCGGCCAGTGGCATGCAGACGGGGCCGTGTTCAGTGGGGATGACGAGGAGTGTACCACCTGCGTCTGCCAGGTGGGGGCCCACGTGGTGGTGACGGGGAGGGCGCCGGGCACGGCCCTGACCCAGGGTGCCTCGGCCAGGAGAAGGGACGCTGGCACGCGGAGAAAGGGAGACTGAAGCAGCAGGGGCTCGGGACCGGCCCTCACCAAGGCCTTCCCGCAGGCTCCTTGAGGTTCATCCTTCAGCAGCGCTATTTGTAGAGCACCTACTGTGTGCCTGGAGCCATGCTGAGCGCCGGGGACACAGCCAGGCGCAGACAGCCCTAGTCCCCTCTGTCGGGGGCCCCACAGCCTCGGTGGGGGGTGGGCAGGGGACCAGGGCTCCTAGCCAGTCTGCAGGCTCCGGGAAGCCTTCTTGGAGGGGGATGCTAGGGCGAGACCTGAGGAGGCTGCAGGCGGATCCTGTTGGGTGGGCCTGGGGCGGGATTCTCCTGCAGGTGATGCTCTGAGGGAGCACTCAGGAGAACGGGAGGAGAACGAACGGGAGAACGGGTGAGGGGAACAGGACGGGCAGGGAGGGAGCCAAGTGCAGCTGGGCGAGGCTCGGGCTGATGCCCTGGGGCCAGAGTGTGCATTCCCTGCAGCGATGGGCAATGGGATGGGTGATGGGCGATGGGCGATGGGATGGGTGATGGGCGATGGGCGATGGGATGGGTGATGGGCGATGGGATGGGTGATGGGCGATGGGCGATGGGATGGGTGATGGGTGATGGGATGGGCGTGTCAGAGCCGGAGCAGTGGTGGTTTGCGTGTGCTCCCTGGCTCCCCAGGGAGCCGGGGGCAAAGGAGCCATCAGCACCTGGAAGACCCGGTGCCCATTGGCCAAGGGCAGTGCCCAGGGGAAGCCTCTTTTGGGGGGAGGAAGAGCTGACAGCCTGGGCCTCAGACTGAGTCGTGAGAGGCTCTGCCAGCCGGGCCAGGGCCTGGGGCTTGGCGGCGCTGCTGGCGGTGTAAGTGGGGCGCCAGCGCATCAGGTTGGTGGTGGGAAAGTTGTCTGGCTGCAGAGCGAGAGCAGGTCGGGGAGCGCGGGTGGCAGGGAGCCTGCGCAGACGCTGCCTTGCAGAGCGAGGGGAAGGGATGCTGGTGGCTGCGGCCCCGCGGGCAGGGGACCCTCCAGACGGCAGCTGGCACATTCCCAGGACCCGCCAGCTTCCGCCCAGGCCCCCACATCCCCCAGGACTCGCCCTGCCTCCCTCTTGCTCCCTGGAGATTTCTGTCGCTTTTAGGAGGGGATGGTACCCCCTCTGCAGCCCTCCCCTGGCCCAGGCGGGGAGCTGCCCTCACTGGCCGTGCCCTCTGGCTCTCTCCCAGGACGGGGAAGTGGAATGCGCCTTCACTCCGTGCCCAGAGCTGGACTGTCCCCGCGAGGAGTGGTGGCTGGGCCCGGGGCAGTGCTGCTTCACCTGCCGGGAGCCCGCGCCCAAGACAGGTGAGCGCCCGGCCGTGCGTCCCGGGGCTGCGCCCAGCACAGGCCTGGAGGGGGCGGCTGAGCTGCACCCCTGGGGCTCAGAGTGCGCCTGAGTGTGCCAGTCTGTGTGCGTGTCTGTGTGTGTGTGTGTGCAGGGCCATCTGCATGAGGGAGTGTGTGTGTGTGTGTGTGTGTGTGTGTGTGTCTGTGCAGGTGGTTTCTCCGTGTGGATGTGTGTTCACGGGTGCACGTGTGAGCGTGTTTGTGTGAGTGGGCCTGTGTACACTCACGAGGGTGCCGGGCAGGGTTGAATGTACCCCCTCGGAGCTGCCTGCACAGCATGGATGAGTGGAGGTGTCTGTCCTTGCTGGGGGGGCGCAGTAGGTCGTGCGGGCGCTGGGGACCCACTTGTCCTTCTCCCTCGCTGTCCCCGGCCAGGCTGCTCGCTCGACGACAACGGGGCCGAATTTCCGGTGGGACAGATCTGGTCGCCTGGTGACCCCTGTGAGTTATGCATCTGCCAGGTGAATGACAACCTGCGCGCCTTCAGCTGCTTTCTGGCTCCCCCTCCGCACCCCGAGCGGACCCCCACCCGGTCCTCGTGTCCCAGGCTCCCTGCCCTCCGGGAGCTGGGCCACCTCAGGCCCCTCAGCCCGTCCCCGCCCCGTCCAGCTCCATTTTGACAGAAAGGGCCGTGACCGGCATGTGCTGTCCTTGGTAGACTTCTCGGCACAGGCGCTGGGCGTCCCCTTGGGGTGTGCTGCTGCGCTGTGGGGGCGGCGTCCCCCGGGCAGGGGTCCCCGGGCACAGGTGGGGTGCAGGCCTTTCCTGTGAGAGCGAGTGTCGTCGCCGGTGTGAAGCGTGTGGCCGCGTCTCCTCGGAAACGGGCGAGGAGAAGGGGCTGGAGTCCGAGGGCGGGCGGATGGACGTGCAGACATTCGCTCCGAGAAGCGCGGCCGTGGCGGCGCCGTGTCTTAGCGCCGTGTCTTAGCGCTGTGTCTTAGCGCTGTGTGCACAGCGGCCCCTGCACCGCGGGCCGAGGGCGTCCCCCGGGCCTGGTGGGGGCAGACCCCCCGCCCTGACCTGCGGTTCAGAACCGCTTTCCTGCGGGCGATGGGGCAGCGCCTGTGAAGCGCAGCCTGGCGTCCCTCCGACGTGCCGTTCGTTAAAAGGCCTCGGACCCTTACGGACGCGGAGGCGTGTCATTGGGGTTCGGGTTGGGTTATGAGGAAGCCACTCGAAAGGTTCATGAGCACTCGGACGCGTAGGGGGACAGAGAAAGCCTGCAGGGCACTTTGTCTTCTGAAATAGACACCTCGGGGGTACGTGGACGGGATTTCACTGCACTCCGTGGGTGGGGTGAGCCAGGGTTCCAGGGCGATGCCGAGGGCAGAATCGGGGGGGGGGGGGGAGGGTGATGGCGCCGCCGTGGCTGCTGCTGGGGGGGGACAGGAAGCCGAGGGACCAAGCCCCCGCTCTGACCTTCCCCGTCCTTGGAGATGGGGCCTTCAGAAGGCTCACACCCCTTCCCAAGTCGCGGGTCGTCTTTGGGGGAGACCTATCCCCTCCTGCTGCCTCAGGGCGCCTTTGAGGACAAACCTTGGCCGGTTCGCAGCCTTGCCCTCTTTTGGGGGGACCAGGGGGGCGAGTGGGCGTGGGGCGGAGACTGGCGGGGTCGCAGGCGGGGTCTCGGTGAAGTTCCTCGTCCCCTCAGGCAGATGGTTCCGTGAGCTGCAAGCGGACAGACTGCATGGACTCCTGCCCTCACCCCATCCGGATCCCGGGACAGTGCTGCCCGGACTGTTCGGCAGGTAATTCCCCGCGGGGGGCTCCCGGGCACCAGGCTCCTGCGTGTGAAGCACCACGCAGCCACCCAGGCCATCCTCACAACTGCCCCGTGGGCAACCCCATTCCACAGATGAGGAAACAGGCTCAGAGATATGGCGGACTTGCTCAGGGCAGATCGGAAGCTGTGCCCAACTTGCAGCCTAGGCGGGTGACAAGGAGCCAGACCCGGGGACAGTGAGAGAACAGTGAGCGCGGGAAAGTGATAGTTGATTCACAGAAGCTTCTCCCTTGGTTCCAAAGTAGCATCTCATCGTAGAGCATTTAGAACACGCAGAGAGCAGAAATAAAAACAATTAAGAAGGGCCCATTACCACTTCTAAATCTCATGGTCCTGTTTTCCCAGTCTCTTTGTGATATAGTATCTATGTCGATGTCTATATATCTATGTATCTATACCTATGTCTATGTCTACATCTAACATATCCATAATATACGCCTCTCCCTAACATACACTAGATATATGTTAATATATGTATTTTCCCTTTAAAATACTTCCCTACTGTCTCACCCCCTGCTTTTTTACCTACTGGTGTGAGCTAAGTATGAGCAAGGTTTCCTGTGCACGGGGCCTCCGTGGCCATCGGGGAGCAGAGAGGGGAGGTGCGGAGGAATGTTCTGGAAGGTGGGGTTTGGGTTCGGCTGAGTGGGGAGCAGCAGAGGGCAGGCTGTGGTGCAGGCACCAGTTGTCTCCCAGGCCTCTGTCCTACGCAGGTGTGCTGTCCCCGCCCCAGCCCCTGGGGCAGCTGCGCCAGGAGCAGCTGGCCTGACCTTCACCCCCCAGATAAGCCTGGACCTTTGCCCTGGCAGGAGCGGGGTCGCCAGCCACCCCTCGGCCCCCGGCCCGCCCGTGGCGCTCACCGCGTGCCTCTCCGCAGGCTGCACCTACACAGGCAGGACCTTCCACAACAACCAGACCTTCCCGTCCCTGCTGGACCCGTGTCTGAGCTGCATCTGCCTGGTACGGCCACCCAGCTGCCCGTTGGCGGAACTCCCCGGGGCTGCCCCAGCTCCTGAACCCTGGAGGCAGAGGCCAGAGACCTCAGGAGCAAGGTCACTGCTGGGTCCTGGTGGCGTGGGCCCCTGCAGCCTGCCCAGCACTGCACCCAGGGCTGGGGGACCGTCCACCTGCCCTGATAAAGCCCTCTGTTCTGGCGACGGGGGGCAGGGATTCTCCCGGGGGGCCTACAGCTGTGGCCCTTCTCTGCCCACACAAAGGGCACGGGTGAGGGCCAGGCTCTGCAGCCTTGGCCTCCGGATCTTGTGTTCTGCGCGTGCCACCCCTGCGCTCAGCCCTGTGCAGCGGGAGCTCTGTCCGGGGGACAATCCCGGGGGGTGGGCACCACCGCCGGCTCCATCTGCGGGCGGGAAACCGAGGCACAGACAGGCATCTACTCAGGCCCCACAGCTGGTGAGCTCAGTGCCAAGAGCCGAACTCCACGCTCGGCACCTGGGCTCGGAGCGCACGTCTGCCCAAACCATCTGAAAGGCGTGTGTGAGGCCAGGGCCCTTAGTGCTTGGAGAATGGGACATCGCCACTGCTGTCAGGCCCAACGTGTGGAATGCCCAGGGAGCTTGCTGGGGAGGGGGGTCCTGACGCTGTGTGGGAAAGGGCGGGGCCTGCGGGAAGGGGCGGGGCCATCTCTGGCCTCAAGTGGCCACGCGCTCGCTCACAGCCCTGTGCATCGGGGAGCTTGGGCTCCCGGGCTCTTTCTCCTGGGGTTCGGGTGCTCACTTTCTTGGGCAGTTCATGGATTTGTTCGCCTGGTGACGGATGAGCTCTGTGCACAGGGCCAGGCCCTTGGCCTGTGGGGCTTGCGTTCCAGCTCGAAGACAGACTCTGACCGAGTCCCCCGTCCCCCGCCCCCGCCACGGCGCTCCCCTCCGACCTTGGTGGTTCTGGTGGCCACTCGGTGGCTACATGACCTGTCCTCCCTCCCGGGTGCCCTGTCAGCCCCCAGGTCGAAGGGCCTTGTTTTGTGTCCCGCAGCTGGGCTCCGTGGCCTGCTCGCCCGTGGACTGCCCCATCGCCTGCACCTACCCTTTCCATCCCGACGGCCAGTGCTGCCCGGTGTGCCGAGGTGAGTGGGACCCGCCCCCACGGCCGCGGCTCCGGGCGGGCCTGGCGCTCACGGCCTCTCCTCTGCCCCTGCAGACTGCAACTTCGAGGGAAGGAAGGTGGGGAACGGCCAGGTGTTCGCCCTGGACGATGAACCCTGCACCCAGTGCACGTGCCGGGTGAGCTGCCCAGCAGGGGCTGCTGCTGGCCTCGGTCCCTTTGCAAAACGCGAGGCCCTTACCCGGGGGCTGGCCCATCTCCCTCCCGCCCGTCTTCCACTCGGATCGCTTGCCTGAGTGTCTTTGGAGGCGACCTCCCTCTGCACAGTTTCCTGAAGGTGTTTGGCTTCACCTGTGGCTCTGCAGCCTCGGCCTCCGGATCTTGCCGGGGGGGGGGGGGGTCCCACAGCTGGTGCAGCAGGTCTTGCGGGGGCTGCTCTGGGCGGGCGGGGTGCTCTGGGCATCCTCACCTGTGCCCTCTGCTTCCCCAGCTGGGAGAGGTGAGCTGTGAGAAGGCGCCCTGCCGGCCTGCCTGCGCGGACGCCGCTGCGCCCCCCGGGGACTGCTGCTCCTGCCCAGGTACGCAGGCCGCGGGTCCTGGGTCTCCCCACCGTCTTCTTCCTACGAACACGGCACTCGTGGCGCAGGGTGTGGGGCACCAGGCTCGGGGGGGGGTGGGGTGGGGCGGGGCTTGCTTGGGGCCACACGGCCAGCGCCCGGTGAGCCCCGGCTGGGGACGCGCGTGTTTGCTCACCCTGCCCTTGCTTCTCCAGGCTCTCCTCCCGTAATCGCTTCCTCTTTCTGCCTATTTAAAACATTAGAACTCGGGCTGAACCCCCTTTGCAGAAGGCTTGCTGCGAATATGTATGGAGAGCTCCATGTGTCCGGGGACCTCCAGGGCCTTTTCCCAGCTGCTGAGACGGGCGCTGCCATCACCCCGTTTTCCAGGGGAGGCACGGAGAGGGGAAGTGGGCGCTCGAGGTCACACGGCCCGTGGGCTGCAGAACCAGGAGTTGAGCGCGGAGTCGGTGCTCTCAGCTCCTGCGCTCTGTCGACTCCTGGGAGTTATTCTCACCCGTTTGTCTTCCTCCGCCGTCAGTGTTCGCCACGCGGGTCACTTTCTCGGGTGTAAACGGGAGACAGGCCACCGCCGGACCGCACAGCGGTGCAGGATCCACGTGGCCTGGGGCTGGTCCTTTAAAAAGCTCCCAGCTGTTCCGGTCTGCTCACCGCTGCCTTTTTGGTGGACGCGTCGGGGGCTTCTTCCACTTTCCTTCTGTCCGCAATGCACGCGCTGTGACACCTTCGGTCAGACGATGGTTTTTAAGTTTTGTGAGTTGCATTGGGACACGTGGTTAGGAGGCAGGCGCAGGAACCAGGGTCTCAGGGCGTCAGGACGGCTGGGTACCTGGTACCACGTGGCCACAGCACCGTTACCAGATGGAGGAGGAGGAGCCTTCCCGGGGCGTGGCGGTTCCCGGCGCTCACCCACTCGCGAACCTGGGTGGATGGAATTTAACTCTCCCAAGTTCACCTGTCTGTGAAGGGCCTTAAATGTGGCTCTTTTACGTTTTTTAAACTTCCCGTGAGTTTTCCCACTGATTGGAGGCCTGGGCGTGGAACCTTTCCCTGCCGTCGGGCTTCTGAGGGGATGCTCTGCCGGGCGGCTCTCGGTCTGTGGATGCAGAGCCGCTGTCAGAACGGGGGGGGGGGGGGGGGGGGCTGCACACGCTCTGAGCCCAGACAGCCAGGCCTTGGGAACCCCTGAGAGCTTTCTAGATTCTTCCTCAGTTTACCCACCACCCACTCCTGTGCCGGCTGAGAGGTTTATCCCCCCAGCTGTCCAGAGGCTAATCGTTCGCAGGAGACAGGACGTTTTAGCTGTATTTCTCATTTAAACGCTCCCGGGAATGTTCCAGAGTGGCTGTTGTTATCGTCCCCATTTTGCAGATGGGGAAACAGAGGCTCAGAGAGGTCCAGTGTCTGTTTTTAAGCCGTACCGGTGTTGAGTCAAGGCGAGGTCTCTCCTTTATTTTTTAATATGTTGTTATTTATTTGAGAGTGGAAGGGAGAGGGAGGGAGAGAGAAACAGCAGTGATGAGAGAGAATCATTGGTCGGCTGCCTCCTGCTGGGGATGGAGCCTGCAGCCCAGGCATCAAACCGTGACCTCCTGGTTCATAGGTCGGTGCTCAGCCACGGAGCCTCGCCGGCCGGGCCGGGCAGGTCTCTCCGATCCCTTCCCTGCTCTTTCCCACTCGCTCTCCCGCCTCCGGATGGGGACAATGAGGCCCAAAGAAGTGAGGTGCAGCCTCAGTGTCGCTCCCCAGGCGACTCTCCCTGACTTCTTTTGAGGGCAAACTGCTTTTTATTTAAATGGAATATGAATTTTTTTTTAATAACAAACAACAACAACAAAATAACAGCTGCCCTGGCTGGGTTGCTCAGTGGTCAGAGCGTTGGCCCTCGGACTTGAAGGGTCGCAGGTTCAATTCCTGGTCGAGGGCACGTACCTCGCTTTGATCCCTGTTCCCTGGTCGGGGCCCGTGAGGGAGGCAACCAATTGATGTGTCTCTCACATCGATTTCTCTCTCTTCCCCTCCTCCCTCCCTTCCACGCTACACAAACCAATGGGAAAAAGATCCTCCGGTGAGGATTAAAGTGAGGATTAAAACACACACACACACACACGCACACACACACACACACACACGCATGCACGCACACTGTGATTCCCGTGCCATCCGCCTCACACAACCCCAGCATCCAGGTCAGTGGGTGTGGGTGTCAGAGGGTGTGACTGTCCTTGGGCGGCTGTGGTGTCCTCGTCCAGCGCGTTCGTGTGCGTGACAGCGGCCGTCACCTCCGGGACCCGGCCTCTCTCCAGCCCTTCCTCTTTGCCTGCCCTCCCTCTCCGCGCTCTCTGCCTCTCTCCTGCCCCTTCCTCCCTTCCCTTGCCCCCGCCCTCGCCCATGTATGGAAAGCCTCCAGAGGTTCCGGGCTCCAGGATGAGACGGGAAGCACGCCCCTTTGCAATGGAGTCATTTTATGGAGCGCCCTTAGGTTCCCGGCACCGCTGATAGGAGGGACAGGGCGTTCTCGTGTACCCCCACCTCCCACGCAGCCTGCCCAGCGTCAGCCCCACCCGCAGCAGGTGGCACCTTGGTTACGGGGGGCCCTACGCGGACACGGGCTCACCACCCAACGTGCGGAGTTCCCATTGGGGTTTAGGCCGGGACGTCCCGGCACCGTGTCGGTGGGGCCTCGGAGCGGCCCTGTGCGCCCGTCACTGTCACGCCCATTTCACAGATGAGGAAACGGAGGCCCGGGCAGTCATGTGCCCCACACGACGTCACGGCCAGTGCGTGGCCGGGCCTGTGGACTGCCTCCCTCCGCTCGCCTGGTCTCCTCTCCCGGCTGGTCCTCACCGGGGGCTCGAGGCTTCAGAGGACAGAGCCCGGGCCCTGTCCCCGCGCAGCACCCAGAGCTGCCTCGGCTGTCGGAGAACCACTGTGCCCGTTTGCCCCTGTCTCTAGATTCCCTGGAGGACAGGCGGGGGCTGCCCCCTCCTGCAGACGCGGCCCTGAGCCCCCGCAGAGCCCCCCAGGACCCCGCCACCTGCAGCTCCTGCCCGGAGCCCCTGGCAGCCCGGCCTCGGCGGCCCGCGCCCCACTTCCTCCAGCTCGTCTTGAGAACCAACGTGTCCGACCTGCAGACTTTGTCCCAGAGCCGCTCGGGGGCCCAGGCCTCCCCCCCGCCCCCCTCGGGGCCCTCACTGGGGCCTCCCGCCTCTCCCGGGGCTCCTGCTACTCCAGAGCCTTCGACCACGGCCTCTGGGGCCCACACAACGTCCAGGTGGCCTGCTCTGCCCCCCACCGTCCCGCCGGAGGCTCCAGCCCTCTCCACGGCAGATCCGAGTCCCCCAGAGGCCCCCGCCACCCTCCATGGCCTCTCTCCCGCCACCTCCGGACTCTCTGTGGCGACCGCCAGCCCTGGCGCCCCGCAGCCCCCAGCCAGGACTGCGAGTGAAGACGGGCCCGCTGGGTGAGGGCCACTCCCCGGGGGCTTCAGCCGTGGGACACCCTTGGGGCTGACAGCCTGGCGCCCCCCCCCCCCCCCGCCCCCGGGAGCAGGTGGGAAGCCCGAGAACCAGCCTGTTCCGGCAGCGGCCTCCCCGAGGCCCCGCGTGTCTCTGGGGGAAGGCTGGACACCCCGCTCTGCAGGAGAAGGGCCGGCGTCCCCGATGCCACTGGGATTGGCACCGTGTGGCTGGCCTCGCCGAGGTTTCCTGATTAAAGGCCGCCTCAGTCTCCCTGGCTGCCTGCGCATTCACTTCTCGCCTTAGGAAAAGTGGGGAGACCTCCCCCCCCGCCCACGGCTGGGAAATGGTACCCCTCCAACCCCCAGCTGGGGAGCAAAGCCGGCCTGGACTGGGGCTGGCGGGTCTTGTGTAAGGCCCGCTGGCCTCTGTCGCCGGGAGACCTCTGCGGGCTTTGCAGGTGGCCGGGGACCTGGGAGGAAGTGGCAGCAGGCACCTGTGAGGGTGGGACATCCCCAGGCCTCGGCCAGCCCTCTGGGAGCCCGGGCTGCGTGGCTGTGCAGAGTAGTCCTGAGGCAGGCCAGGGGGGCGGCTGTGTGTCCCCGTGTTGCCCGGTCATCCGACCCGGGCTGCCCCAGGAAAGCGGTGAGCGGGGCCAGCAGCTCCCTGCAGCCCGGGCGGTTCCCGATGAGGCTGATGGCCCAGCGCTGCAGCCGGCAACCTGCCCGGCAGCTGGGGCACCAACTAGCGGGGGCACTGATCCACGGCCGGTCCTGGGGGTGGGGCGCTGCCGCCTGGCTTCCATGACAGGTGGGAAGAGGGCTGTGCTGTCATTAACGGGCGAGTCAGACGCAGGCGGAGGCCAGCTGTGATGTCACCGCCGCGCTCCCGCTGAAGCCACGCGGCTGCAGAGCCAACGTTCTGTCCGTTAGACATGGGTGGTGCTTCAGGGTGAGGTCTGGGCGCCCTGACCAGGGGTGCGCCCTGCTCAGCCGCCATCAGCTGAGGGACTCGGGCCCTGGCGCCCTCGTCTGCAGGGTGGGGCCTCCCGGCGGAGTCGTGGTGATGCCTCGGTGGTTTCTGACCCTGTGCAGCCTCGCGCTCTGCTGCCCGGGCCCCCATGCAGGGCCCTGGCTGCCTCATTCGCTGCCTCACGTGGGGACTTCTCCGACAGGCCAGCTGCAACGTGGCAGTGGCTCACAGCGCCTGTTTCCTCGTCACTATGCCAGTTCAATCGAGGGTGCGTTCATGTTTTAATACTAGCCCCCCCCCCATAGGACTCCAGTAAACGATCATTTCCGATGATGAAAAAAAGCGTGGGAGCCCCATCGGTGTGGCTCAGTGGATAGAGCGTTGGCCTGCAGACTGAAGGGCCCCGGGTTCAATTCTGATTAAGGGCACATGCCCGGGTTGTGGGCTCAATCCCCAGTCGGGGGGCGTGCAGGGGGCAGCTGGTCAATGATTCTCATCATTGATGTTTCTATGTCTCCCTTTCCCTTCCTCTCTGAAATCAATACAACTATATTTTTAAAAAGTTGTAAAAATACTGTGCGGGAGAGGGAGACAGGAGGACAGCTGTAAACATTCCCCCACATTGGCCCAAGTGTAAAAGCATGCTGATGGGACCCTCCCTCGCCCCCCAGTTCACAGCGGGGACCTCAGTGGCCCAGAGAGGTGAGGAGAGGAGCCAGGCGGCACTCGCAGCCGCGAGGTGCGAGAGCCTGCATCTGGGAGGGTCTGGGTTCCAGGGGTCAATGGAGAGGGACCCTGTGCGGGGAGGAGAACCTTTGGGGACAAGCGTGGATGGAAAGGGTGGAGTGAGCTGAGCGTAGCCCTCGCTCGGCCCTCGGGGAACGGAGAAGAGGCCTGAGACTGGAGAAAAGCAACGTGAGTTCGTCTTATCCTGTGGAGCGACGTGGGAGGTGTCAGACCAGAGATGTCCAACGGGTCTGCTTAACGGGGAGCCTTTTCCGATTCCGTCTGGACCCAGGAATCCCAGGGGGAGGGAACGGAAGCGGGGCTGGGAGGAGAGGCCAAGCTGCCGCTGGCGGAGTGAGGACGGGGAAGGAGGAGGCGTGCGGCCCGGAGCAGGACGGGAAGGGTCCGGGAAGACCTGCCTGAGCCCCTGGAGCCTGGCCCCTAGCGGGTGCTCGGGAAACGTCGGAGATGCCAACCGCCAGGGAGCCAGGGCGCTGTGAAACTCAACCCCGAAATCTGAGAGGCGCACCTGTTGGTCTCATGACCAAATATGACCGCGATGGAATGCCAGTGGGGTGGGCGCTGACCCCCCTGTTGTAGGCCTGGCCGCCGTGGCGTCAGATCCACTCTTTCGTCCTGTCCGAATTGTGTCCTCCTAAAACGTCATCTCCGATTCATCCCTCCGTCCACATCCCCCGGGTGCCAGGCCTTGGGGCTCCAGCGGTTACGCGCTCACAGTCCTGGCCCTGGTGGATGTGACGCAGGCACCCCTACGAACAGTCGTGCCCAGAGCTGTGAAGGTGGGGGGCTGGGCTCCGTGGGAGGGTGGTCGGGGAAGTGACATTTAAGCTGAGACCTGTGGGACGCTAGGTGTTAGCAGGCCCGGAGAAGAGGAACAGCCACCCAGGCCAAGGGAACAGTGTGTGCAGAGGCCTGGGGAGGGAAGAAGTGTGGGTGTTTGTGGAGGTGGGAGCGCAGGTAAGAGGGATTGCGGTGAGGTGGGGAAGGTGGGCAGGGACCAGAGCACGCCAGGCCTGGAGGCCATGCCCAAGCTTTGTGGTCCTAGCCCAGTGCCCTTGCAAGGCATTCACGGAAGGTTTTAAGCGAGGAGGGGATGTGGCCAAATTCACGTTTCAAAAAGGACCGCTCCGCTGACCTCCCTCGAGCCCAGCGTCTTGTGTTTGTGTGAGTGACCAAGGACACGTCGTGGGATGACACGGCAAGCGAGTACCTCAAGCTCTGTTGCTCGGGTCACCCCAAAGTCGCTCCTCTCAGCAGGGCGGCCCCGTGCCAGCCCACAGGCCAACGTCTCCCACGAACAGTCTGGAATCCGCGGCAGGAGGGGGGTGGAGGGGGGGGTGGCGGGGGAGGGTTTCCAACGTGGGGGGGGAGGGTTTCCGACGTGTGCGGGGGAGCACAGGACTGGAGTCGGTTTACTGGCAAGAGGGGAACTGGGGTCACGCTGAGCTGAGCTGAAGTGAAACGTGAAACGTGGCTTTGCTGCAGGACTTCTCAGAGCCTTTGATGGGATGTGTGCCTCGTGAACCTCGGAGAAGGGCCCAGAAGGAGCATGTCCCACACTGACTCTGAAACTCGGTTTTTCACTGGACGTGCTGCTACCAAACTCGCTCCGAGGAGCCCTGCATCTCCTGTTGGCATTTCTAGGGCTTGTGGGCTCGTGAGCATGCTCAGTGCTTTCCCTTGAAACCTCCGTTCAGGGAGCAGGGAGACCACCGTCTCCCGAAGGGAGAGTGCGAAGGGCTCCCCAGGGGTTAGTTTGAATCAGCCAGCTGAGCAGGAGCAGCCTGGCAGATGAGGGGGCCAACCTGTCATCCCTCTAGCCCTGTCTTGCAGGCAAGACCGCCCTTGCCTGGCCTGCTTAGGAATGGCACCGTCCGTGGCCCCCCGTCCTCGGTCCCTCTCTTTTCTGTCTTATTGGCTTTGGGAGAAACGAGAAGTCAGTTCCCTTAACCAAGAACTTAGGTCCCCTGTTCCACGGGGAGGCAGTGGCTTGGCATTTCCGGTCCCCCAGTCTTAATTTTTATTTATTTATTTAATCCTCACCCAAGGATAGGTTTCCATTGATGTTAGATGGAAGAGAGAGGGAGAGACACAGAGAGACACATCGATTGGTTGCTTCTTGCACGCACCCTGACCAGGGCGGGGAGCCTGCCGCCAAGGTACGTGCCTGTGACCGGAATCGAACGCGGGGCCCCTCAGTCCACGGGAGGACTCTCTCCCTGCACGGCCTGGGCTTGCTTCGTTATCTCTTTAAATGTAGGCGGAAGTGACTCCCACGTCTTCACGCGATGCTCCCACGTCTTCACGCGATACTCCCAGGTCTTCACGCGATGCTCCCGTCTTCACGCGATGCTCCCGTCTTCACGCGATGCTCCCACGTCTTCACGCGATACTCCCAGGTCTTCACGCGATGCTCCCACGTCTTCACAAAATACTCCCATGTCTTCACGCGATGCTCCCAGCGGCGCCTGTCAGGACCCGTTTGCCGTCTGGGCTCCACCTGGCGTGTGTGCCGCCAGCTTTCTGTGCCACTGCCGTCCAGTGAACGTGGCCACCTCCGACCCCTGTCCTGACCCCTCAACCCAGTGACGCGAGGAGCAATGCCAACGAAGAAAAGCAACTCCACAAAACGTTTCCAGTTGGTTAGGTTTTATTCTACATTATCGAGGCGACCCCACGGGGAGGGAGACCCCTGGGGAGAATGCTCTTCCCTTCAAGCGGGCGCAGACCCGGCCCGGGGCCCCGGGGAAGCAGCCGAAGACGGGGCTCAGGCCACGGGAGCCAGGCCGACGCGGTTGTTGCCCCGGTCGAAGACGGCGAAGTACTGGCGGATGAACACGTCGCCCAGGATCCAGAGCTCCCCGTTGGCCGTGGGGATGTTCATGCCCTGGAAGCCGCTGGTGCAGCCCTGCTGGCTCTGGAGAAAAGGAGACCGAGACGAGTGGGGACGGACTCAGCGGGAAGGCGCTGGGCCCAGGTCGGGGGCCGCGGGCCGCGGGCCGCTGCGGGCGCGGGGGAGCTCCGGCTGAGTGCGGCCGGCGCCTGTGGCCCGGTGTCTGCCGTGTAAGCTGCTCCCTGCACGTCCGTTTCCGGTTTCCGGGAGCACAGACCCTGCCATCAGCATCGGAGCTGAGGGGGGAGCGGAAGCTGCCGGGAGGGCTTGGGAAGCCTCGTGACACAGCCTTCTGGCATCACCGGATCGCCCGGCGACAAGCCAGGCCAGCTGCCAGGCCTTGGCTCACCTGGCGCTGGGCCGCCGCCTGGGCGGTGAGAGCACCTGGGAGCTCGGAGAAGGCCCCCCCGCCCAGGCCCCGCCCTGTGGTGAAGCGGCAGCGCCGGACATCCACCCTCTGGGCGAGCCAGTCCCGCTCCTGGCACCGCAGGACAAGGTAAAGGGCCTTCCTGCGTCGTTGGCGGGGGATTGTTAGTTGGCAGAGGCGGTAGGAGCGTCCTAGCCCGGGCCCTAGCAAGTCCGGATCTTCGTTTGCTGTCAGGGCTCAGTCGCTCAGGCTCGCCTAAACCACACTCGGATCAAGGGCTGTGATAGAGACCCCCAGGCCCAGCTAGAACCTTGCCCGCTACCGTCCTTGGCCTTGATTCTCCTCTTGGGAAGGCTGTATCCAAGTTCTCCTTCACGCATTTATTGTTAGGGCGCTCTCCCTCCATCTCCCCCCCACCCCCTCTCCTTCCCTCTCTCTTCCCTTCTTCTCTCTCTCTCTCTCTCTCTCTCTCTCTCTCTCTTCCCCCCCCAGAGGCGGTCCAGAGCACTGTGGCAGGCACTTGCCCTGCACAC
Source organism: Corynorhinus townsendii (assembly GCA_026230045.1). NCBI lineage: Eukaryota > Metazoa > Chordata > Mammalia > Chiroptera > Vespertilionidae > Corynorhinus > Corynorhinus townsendii. The sequence continues at coordinate 2,485,810 of JAPDVU010000008.1, read as the reverse complement.
CCTTACCTGCAGGACGTAGGCGCTGGGCGGCAGGGGGTACTGGACGCCGTTGATGGTGAAGACGATGTTGGGCAGGCTGCTGATGGCTGCGCAGTTGACCACCATCTGGGGCAGAGAGAGCAAGGGTCAGAAGGGCCGCATCCCTTGTGCATGGCAGACCGCTCCCCCCCCCCCCCCATCCATGCCAGGGCCGTCAGGGGGGCTTACCTCGCCGTAGGAGTTCTGGCTGGCGCCAATGGAGCTCTGGATGTTGGCTATGGCATTGGTCGGGCCAGACAGTAGAGAGGTGCCCGTGTCGACGATGGCCTGGCAGCCCCCACTACAGGCGATGGCCTCTCCGTTCATGGTGATGCTGAGGGCGAGGCAGCAAGGGGTCTCCTTAGCCCCCAGGGAGCACATCTCCCGAGGAGCCAGGTGACTCCAGAGGGCCCCTCGTCCCCATCCATCAGCCAGGACGTGAGTGCCAGCTTCTCAGTCACGCAGGTGCTCACGTATGTGCTCCTGCACTCGCACCCGGCGACTGAGCTTGCTCCGTGCCCGGCGTGGGGGATGCAGAGCCTAACCAGGCAGCCACACGGCTCGGGGAAGCAGACATCCAGAGGTTGCCCAGGCGGTGATGAGCTTGGGGGGGGGGGGGGCGTCGCAGGGGGGAGGGGCGGAGACCAGAGGAGCGGGCGGGAGTGGAGGGACTGAGGGCGGCTCAGCATGGCCGGGACAGACGGAGGTGGCCAGCGCATCTTGGTTCATTTCCCCAGGACTGTCCTGGTTTGAGTACTGAAAGTTCTCGCATCCCGGGCACCTGCTCACGCCAGGGCAAACCTGGGTGACTGGTCACCCCCGCAGGACAGCTGGGCAGTGAGGCTGCCGGGGCGGGGGCAGGCCCTGAAGGACAAGGGGGTGGAGGGGCCTGACCTCCTCCGTCATTTGCCCAGTCACCAGGCTAGAGGACATTCTCCCGAGAGTGGGAGGCGTGTGCTGGTTCCCAGGTCCCTAAATGCTGGGGGGTGCACAGCCAGGTCCCCCAGGCTCCCCGGGTGCTGGTATTGTCCTGCCTCTCTGACCAGGAGGCGAGGGGCTGCCCCATCCTGGCAGGGTTTGGGGGTTTCCGGCAGCTCCCCTCCTGCAGGGAGGTGCCTTTCTTGGGGTCTCTCTGGCTTGGCCACCTCCCACCTTCCCCTCCTGAGGGACATCTCCCTGTGCGGGCCATTCCCGTGGCATTCTGGGAAGCTTAGCGACTGTGAGTCTATAGAGCAGTGGGCCGGGGCCCTGCCAGGAGGGGCCCTGCCAGGAGGGGCCGGCCACGGTGCGCTCACCTGTCCACGGTGATCTGCCAGTACGTCTCCGAGGACAGAGGCACCCAGTTGAGGGTCCCGGTGTAGTAGGAAGAGTCGATGCCCCCGAACATCACCACGCTGCCACTCTGGTCGTTGCTGTGCCACGTGGGGGGGAAGGACAGGAATTCATTCTTCCCGTCATTCCCTCACTCCGCGGGACATACACTCTGTGTCTGCCCAGAGCGACCTTTCCCCTTCCTTCTTCGCGGCGGGATTTTGGCCTCTGTTGTAAGTGGGTTTACTCGGGCTGAGGAGCCGGGTGGAGTATGCGGCAGGCAGCGTTTCTCTGGACCCTGGGAGCGTGCCATGCCGCTAGGGTTATCGTTATTGTTCCCACTCTGCAGAGAGGCGCAGAGAGGCGAAGCGACTTGCCCAAGGTCACACAGCCAGGGAGGCCAGAACCAAGACGGGCACCCAGCTCTTTCTGGTTCCGTGCGAAACGAGCCCAGGATGGTGTTTGCCCTTGAGGACTCGACAGTGTAGCTCTGGTCCTCAGCCATGGGCACTGTCCCGCCCCCACCCCCAGGGACATGGGCCAGTTTCTGGAGGTGTTTTTGATGGTCATGACCGGGTGGGGAGGGGGTGTCACTGGTGTCTAGGAGGGAGAGGCCAGGGAGGCTGCTAAACACCCTGCACGGCACAGCACAGCCCCCGGCGGCCAGGGGCGATCGGGCCCAAAGTGTCCGTGGTGCCCGGCCGGCGTGGCTCCGTGGTTGAGCCTCGACCCAGGAACCAGGAGGTCACGGCTCGATTCCTGGTCGGGGCACAGGCCTGGGTTGCAGGGTTGGCAGCAGTGGGGGGCGTGCAGGAGGCAGCCGACCCGTGACTCTCTCTCAATGTTTCTCTCTCTCTCCCTCGCCCTTCCTCTCCGAAATCAATAAAAAGATATTTTTAAAATGTCAGTAGTGCTGAGATGAGGAGCTGTGGCCCAGCTGGAGAGAGAAGGTGGCCCCCGTGGGATGGCCAGGTCTCTGCAGGGCAGGCTCCGGCTCAGGGCCAGGGCGAAAGGAAGGGGCCTTCCTGTGCCAAGCGCGCTGGTCCTTGTTCCTGGGTGCCCACTGTCTGCGCCGCGGCAGATCTGGGGTAGATGGGGCAGCAAATGCCCACGATGAGGTTCATCACCGGAGGGCGTGGACGGACCGGCCCCCACTCAGCGGACCCCCCACCTCCGCGGTCAGCGTCGGACAGCCCACGCGACTCACTGTGTTGTGGAGGGACAGTGAACCGAGCGCACGTGGGCCGCGACTAACTGCTTCCCGAGAGAAGGTGGGGGTGTCTCGGGGAAGCTGCCGGCACCCTCAGGTTTCCTTGCGTAAACCTCTGCTCAGCCCAGACCAACGCCTGGTTCACTCTTTAGTCACTCTTAGAAGTAACTCACCGTCGCCACGGAAACCTAGATTCTGACTTCGGAGAAAAGCTGGCTTCCTCCTTTAACAGCTTCCCTGTTCGAGATTAAGCCCCAACCGAATCCTCCCTCCCACCCCCACCTGCGCTTTGCTATGACGTCTTGGCCCCAGTGTTAAGCAGAGTCACTTGACAGGGTGGTCCCTGGGACGGTGGCACGGGGACTGGTGCCGGCGCGAACGGCTGACGACGCTGCAGTTGTGTGAGCTAAAGCGACAGACTCGCGCCCGTCAAATCAGAGGCGCGGGCCGGCCGGCCACGGGGACCTGGCGCCCTTCTCTACAGATACACCTCTCAGGCCCAGACACTGGCCCCCCCACCCCGCGCCTGCTAAGACCCTCTGCACCCCCGCCCCCACCCCCCAGCCCGGACAGCCCTGCCGGGCCGGCCCTGACCTCCCTGCCGTACTCACGGGCTCAGGTAGACGGAGAAGAGGTCTTGGGAAAGCAGCCCCTGGTTCCACATGTTGTCAAAGACGGGCGTGGCCCCCGAGGAGGCGATGCTGGGGTAGGCCAGGCCCAGGATGCCGTCGAAGGGCGCATAGTACAGGAAGGAGCCGGGCTCCGTCTCGCTCAGGCCGAAGATCTGGTTGGTGTCGGCGATGCCTGCAACCTGAGTGGGGAGACCAGGGTGATCCCCATCAGCGCGGCCACTGGCCTGTGCGCTGTGCCAGCGCTGGGCTCGGCGCCTTCCGGCTCCTTCCGTGTGGGACTCAGCTCGGGGCGTCGGCTGGAGGGACAGGAGCGGACTGTCCCCGGTGCTTGTTATTCCTCTGAGGTGACCATGGCGGCCGACCTCCGGGTGCCCCCGCTGCAGGTTGGGTGAGAATTTGCTGGGGAACGGGGTCGCCGTGTGCTTGTGTGTCTGATGTGCGGATCAGAGCAGACCCCAGGGGGGACAGAGCCCTTGACCCCTGCTGCGCCCAGAAGGGGGGAGCTGGGGGAGCTTTTGGACGGGGGGGGGTGAGCTGCAGTGGGGGGAGGAGGTGCTAAAAGGGAACTGAGCCATTTTTCACCCCCTCCCCCTGCCTCCCCCATAGCCCTCAGCCTGAGTGGGCCAGAGGTTGGCTAATGGCTCCAAGCACCACCCCCCTTACCCACTCCTGCCCCATCTAGAAATATCTGCCACGTCCTCTCCCCATCCGTCCCCCCATTCGATTCTGTGAGCACGAGACCCATACTGCTGAAGTGAGCTGGTTCTGGGGGCCCCCACGGCGGTGTGGAGGGAGGGGCCCCGCAGGTGCTCACCTGGACCGTGTCGTACCCGAGGATGCCAGTCATGCTGCCGGTGCCATAGGCCACGGACAGCGTCTGGCTGGTGCCCTGGTAGGTGGAGGACTTCCGAGGGTCGAAGCGGTTGTGGTTGGCTGTGAGGGCAAGAAGCAGCACTGCCGACCCCAAAAGCAGACTGAGAGGCAGGGCCGCGGCCTGTCTTCCTGGGTGGGTGCCGGGTGCGGGAGGGGGACTTGGGAGGAGAAGGGTAACTTTGTCCTGGATTCTGGAGCCCAGGCATGTCAGGTTCCAGTCCTGGCTAGTCAGACCAGTTGGGACCATCTCCCGGATGGGAGGTTCCCCCACTGACCCCACAGTGCCCCCCAGGACACCCCCGCCGAACATGAGTGGCCCAGGCCCACGGCTGCCCACTTCTCTGCCATTGGCCTGAATGCCTTGGGTGCAGGGACCCTGTGTGAGTCACCCTTTAGCCCCCAGAGCACCTAAGCCCTATGCTTGGCACATAGTAGGTGCTCGGCAAATCCCAGCAGGCTTTGCAGCCCCTGCGTGTTCCGGGCCCCATCCGTCGGGGCCAGGCCCAGGAGGCAGCACTCACAGCAGGCAGGACTGGAGCAGTAGACGGAGGGCACCCACAGGTTGGAGGAGCCGGTGTCAAAGATGACGGTGAACTCCTGAGGGGGCGTTCCGATGCCGATGGTGCCGAAGTACTCCATCTGGGGGAGGGGGCCACAGCTCACAGACCCGGGCTCTCACCCCGGCCTCCCCGGGGCTGTCTCCGGGTCGGCTCCTCAGCCCACCCCCCACCTTCCCCTTCACTGTTCTTCTCGCCTTTCTCTCCCTGCTCTGTGCCTCTGTCCTGCCTGGCCCAGCAGGTCTCTCCGCCTCCTTGAAGCCCTCTCTGATTGCTCCCCATTTCCCCTCTGAATGTTCTCCTCCGAGGGCCATTGCCACCTAATAATGGCCTCATCTTGTCTGTCCTCGTCTTGCCACCCTAGGGGACAGTGGGACCCTTAGAGTACCCTGTGCTCATCCATTAACGTGTCCACGGGAGAGACACAGCCCCCGACAGGTGGGAGCCCTTCGCTCTGCCTTCTCCCTAAATCCAAAGAGGGTGTCGCCAGGATTGTTATTCGTGGTGTCAGCCATGCTGGCCTTGCTCTTTGCTGATGAGAAGCTCATTCTCACCTCAGGGACGTGGTGCTTGCGATTTCTTGTGCTTGGGAAATGTTTATTCTAGGTCTTTCCTTAGCCGACTCCTCAGCCGTTCAAATCCGTGTCACCTCCACCAGGAGGCCCTCCCTGACCACGTTGTCCGAGTTTGCCCTCCCTCGTTCCTCTCCGTCCCCGCCCCCCCCACCCCCCCGTTCATGTCTCTTTGTGCCACGTGTCAGGCCCTGAAACTGTCGTACATGCGTGTTACTAGTCTCTCATTTGTCTCCTCCAGCGCCTCAGCTCCGGAACTCTGCTTACTCACGATTGCTTTCTCAGCTCCTTGCCTAGCCTCTGGCACGTAGTAGGTGCCTCGTAAATATGTAAGCGAATCAATGGGCTGCCTTTCCCAGGGGCCAGACTGTGCTCAATCCTCCAAAACCTCGCTGCGCTGAGCACGGTCGCAGCCCCCTGCTGGGAGATGTGAGCTCTGTGGGAGGGCGCGGCGGCTCTTGCCCAGGTCCCAGGGAGCTCGCGAGCCCAGCCGCACGAGGCCCAGCTCCTCAGACAGGCAGCGCTGCTGGCGCCCTTGGCCCGGCCACCGGCACAGGCGACACAGCAGGTAACGACGGGCGAGGCGGGCCGTCATGTCCCGAATAGAAGAGTCGAAGTGACCTTCCTGTGACCCCAGGCTGACCTTGTCAGACGCCCGTTAGGGGGTTCTGTCAGTCAGGATGCAGGCGGTTATCAGAGACTGTCTGGCTCCTCCCACTGGCCCTCGGCCTCACTTTGCACCGCCCTCCCCGCGCCCCCTCCCGCTCTCTGCTCTCTGCACGCTGCTCCCGCTGCCACCGGCCCTGACACCACCCTCCTGCTCTTTCCCGTCCTCTGGGCCCCTCGCGCTTCCCTCACTGCTCCCGGGAGAGTCCTGGCCTGTCGCTGCCACCTGCCACCTGGCACAGTGTGTACCTTCATGGCAGCCCTCCCCTGGCTGCGCGTGGCTCGGGGGTGGGGGGGGAGGGAGGGGGCGCACTGTCTGTCTCTCCCTACCAGCCCGGGGCCCCCGTGAGGTGGGGCTGCGCCCGGTGGCTTCCTGCTACTCCCTGGCCCAGCACAGAGCCTGGCCGTGCGAGGTGCTCTGTGCAAAACGACACCGCACGCGTGAATGTGGGGAGGAATGAGCGTGACCTCTCCAACCGCGAGTTCGCCTGTGCCCTCCTGTGCCTCCGAGATCCCGGGAGCAGACCCCTGGGTGACAGCCCGGGGGAATCTTCCAAGACCCCCCAGTCCCTCTCTCTCTCCTCCCAGCCGAGTCTGGGGAGCTGCCCGCCGCCCGCCAGGCACTCACGTCCATGTAGTTCTCCAGGGGCTGGGTGGCCAGCATGTCGGCCGCCTCGGGGAAGTACTTGGTGGCGGGGTTCAGCTGGTGGTCCTTCAGGTAGTCGTTCAGGAGGCCATGCTCCCTCAGGTTAGTCCGCAGGGACTTCTTTCTGACCAGGGGAACCCTGGAGCGAGCATTTGCAAAAGGATGGTTTGGGGGAGGAAGCATCGTTAAGCAAGGAGTCTGCTGCCGGGGCGGGAGGGGGGGGGAGGGGGCGGGGGTGCTGTGGAAGCGGCAGGAAGGGAAAGTTGGCCCGAGGGAGGACCAAGGAAGGAGGTCAAGCCCCGCCGGCGCGGCTCAGAGGTGGAGCATCGACCTAGGAACCAGGAGGTCACGGTGTGATTCCCGGTCAGGGCGCATGCCCTGATTGCGGGCTCAGTCCCCAGTGTGGGGAATGTAGGCAGCAGCTGATCCATGATTCTCTCTCACCATTGATGTGTCTCTCTCCCTCTCCCTTCTTCTCTGAAATCACTAAAAATATATTTAAAAAAAAAGGAACAAAGAAGTCAAGAGAGAAGGCATACTTTGGGGGGGAGGGAAGGCGTTATTTGGGCACAAAAATACAGAGAAGTTGGTGGTTGTCCCGAGTCCCCTGGCCCAGGGGTGGAGCTGGGACCACACCGGGCCGGGCCTGGGGAAGCCGCAGGCAGTCGGTGACGCCAGGGCGCGCTGCCTGGTGGGCCTTACAAGGATGCTTTGGGCTTGGCAGTGTTTCGAGGTCTCAAACGAAATCCCACCGTTAGTGCCTCATTCCTGTGTCTAGAACTTCTTATTTACAAACAAGGAAGTGCTCTCGAGGGAGTTGCGCTGGGCTGTCCGTCCTGGACTCATGTTTAATATATACATATTGTTAATCCTCCCCGAGGATGTTTCCCCATTGATCTTTAGGGAGAGTGGAAGAGAGAGGGAGAGACAGAGAGAAACATCGATGTGAGAGACACACATCAAAGGGTTGCTTCCTGCACAAGCCCCGACCAGGGCCTGGGCTGGGGAGGAGCCGCAGCTGAGGTGCGTGCCCTTGGCTGGAACCGAACCCGGGACCCTTTGGCCCGCAGGCTGACGCTCTATCCACTGAGCCACACCAGCCAGGCTGGACTCCTGCGTTTAAGTGCACAGAATGTTCTTTCCTCTGAACAGTGACCCACAGCTGCAGCGCTGGCTCCCGGGGGCGGAGAGAGAGAAGCGTGGTCAGGAGAGGAGTGTGAAAAGGAGGAGAACACTGGGCGGAGAGGAGGCAGCCGAGGGAACGGGCCGGAGCCTCTGTGCCCGGCGCCCGACTCACTTGTAGATGCACTCGGAGAGCGCCACCAGCGCGAACAGCAGCAGCCACTTCATGCTTCCTCCCGGCTCCGGTCTCTGAGAGGTCGAGAGGCGGACGGCGGCAGGCGGACAGCAGCAGGCCGCGCGGCGCCTTATATGCCGCCCAAGCGTGCGGGAACCAATCGTATCAGCCTTCAAAGGTGACCCCTTATCCCAACACCAAACACCAAGTTGGCTGATAAGATTGTCCCTCCCTGGAGCCAGGTCCTGAGAAGTTCGCAGGGGAGTGGCTTTGTAGCTCTCCGTTGGGGTCACATGGAGGCTGGGCCGGACGTGTGGGAGCAGGCGATGGCGGGTGGAGGCTAAGTCCTTAAGTGAGGAAGTGCAGGAAAACTTGACAAGCTGAGTACGTTGTCAAAATTGGGCTCAAGGGCCCTGGCCATTTAACGGATGTCTGAGGAGCTCGGTGTCCTCATTCGTCCCCGCGGGGCCGCTGGCCGGGGTTCTGGGAGAGCAGCGCCCCGCATAGAGATGGGCCAGTTTCTGTGTCAGATCCCGAAGCGTGGTCCCAGGCCCGTGACGGCGGGCTCGAGACCTTTCCCTACAGGAATGCCACTGCACGGAGTTGCTGAGTGCCTTCTTCTCACGCGGTTGGGCTGAGTCCTGCAAAGTGGTGTGTGCGGGGCAGAGGAGGGGGAGCAGGCGGAGCAGGTGGGAGAACGTGGCCGCCTGAGACAGGCCGTTGTGTCTTTGGGATCTGTGCCACTCACGTCCCACGCTCCTCCTCTTCCCACGGCTCTTTTCCCGCCCTCTCAGGTTGCTCAAAGTCTCTGCCTTTTTAAAAATTTTATTTTAAATGTATTTTTATTGATTTCAGAGAGGAAGGGAGAGGGAGAGAGAGAGCAACATTGATGAGAGAGAATCCTCCTCCTCCTGCATGCCCCCGACTGGGGATCGAGCCCGCAACCCGGGCATGTGCCCTGATCGGGAATTGAACCGTGACCTCCTGGTTCCTAGGTCGATGCTCAGCCACGGAGCCATGCTGGCCGGGCGAAGCCTACATTGTTGAGATCCCCGTGGGCCTGACTCTCGTGTCCTCCATGCTTATGACTTGGCTGAATCCGCTGCAGGCAGCAAAGCCACCTGGGAAATGCGTACTCGTGTGTGACCGACCCCGAAGGTCCTTCTTAAAGTCTCTTCTTAAAGCGGATGTTGTCAGCCCGCTGGGTTCTGGCTGGGGCTCATTCAGCGGACAAAGCGAGCGACCGCGTTGATCCGGGAGCTGTGGGGGCGGGAGGCCACCAGGAGGCAGAGAGCGCTGTCCTCGGTCTTGTTCTGAAATCGGATTTCTTGGGCCACCCCGGGTTTTTCAGCGCCAGGGGACGTAGGTTCTGGCCAAGCTCCAGATCCCCCCAGCCTCCGGGTGAGTGTGGAGGGGGACCCATGGGGGTCGGGACAAAGCACATCTGCATTCAGAGTCACCTAAGACGTCTTCCTGCCCAGACGGGGGTCCCTGACCGGCATTTCTGCTTTTGCGTCACCTGCTGCTTCCTCTCCTCTCTTTCCTCCCCCTTGAGCCTTTCCCCTTCGAGCCACACTCTCACCTCCACGCTGACTCAGCTTTAGATCTGCCCAGGTCCCGGAGCACCAGGTGGAAACCTGGGTCAAGGCTACCACTGGGAGGGAGGGAGGGAGGGAGGAGGGAGGGAGGGAGGATGGAGGAGGGAGGGAGGGAGGGAGGATGGAAGAGGGAGGGACCCTTCAGTCCGAGGGCTGATGCTCCAACCACTGAGCAACACGGCTGGTATTCAGTGCGTCTTGATTATGTGCCTGCTTCGTGCTGGGTCGGCGTGTTCTGGTCGCTGGGGCACATCCGTGAGCAAGATGGAAAGAGGCCAGGCCTTCCAGAGGTTCGCGGCTGGCCCAGGAAAGGGCAGGAGGGGCCTCATTCCTTTCCACTCGGATGGGCCTTGGGGTCCCAGGAATGGGGTGCTCTTGGATCGTGAGAAGTTGTCTCCCCACATTAGCGATTTTAACACCCTGCGGGAGTCCGGGCTTGCGGCAGGGCTCACGGTGACCCCCAAGTGTCCTCTGGGGGGTCATTTCCTTGTCACCCTTCCCCTTGGGCATGTGTGGGCCTGTGACGCGCTGCTGGCCAATAGGATACTCGGATTTCGTGATGACATCACATGAGCTGGCCGCTGTCTTTGTGCAGACTGTCACCTGCTGGCCCTGATGAAGCACCTGCCCCCCGGAGAGTCCCACGTGGCAAGGAGCAGAGCGGAACCTCCAGCCAACAGCCATCGGGGAGTGAGCCCCCCCACCCCCCGCATGATCCGCAAGGAATGGATTCCCTCCAGCGACCAGGTAAGCCTCAGAGGAGACCCCAGCCTCAGCTGACACCTCGATGCAGCTGGAGGCCCCGAGGCAGCGGCATCCGATGGAGCCTGGATCCCAGGCCCACAGAACCGGGGGCATAAAGGTGAATGGCGTTTACTTGCCAAATCTGTGTTTGTTCGTCACCCGCAATAGGAAGTGAACTCGGTTAGAAATCCCTAGAAAGCCCCACAAGGTCCCCCTGTGGCCTCCGTCCAGGGCCACTTCAGGACCGGGCAAGGCGGCTTGAGGCAGCGAGTGTCAAGAGCGGGGAGGGCGGCGGCGGCGGCGTGGACCGCGGGTCTGAAACCTCGGTCGACACAAAAGGTGCACACTGTCGCATGGCCGTGGCTCTCATGCTGGCCGAGTGCTTGGGGACACACGAGCTTTCAAACATGATTATCCCTGCATTTCCCAGCAGGCACAGCTCAGAGGTGGACGGGGCCAGCCCAGGGTCACGTAGCAAGGAGTGACACGCGAGGCCTAGGACGCAGGACGGGGCTCAGGGGGCTCTGGTCTTGGGAGATTTGTCCTGGGCCAGGCCTGTCCTCCCCCCCACCTACGTCTGCCCATCAGTGATGGCTGCAGCCTCCATCCCAGGGGAGCTGTGGGGAGGAGAGGGGGAGCCGGGAGGCGGGTGGCGCTGCCAGCAGGGAAGCCGGTAATCTGCGCGTGCCAGACGGTCCGGTGGAGAGATTAGACAACAGCGTTGACTTTGCCATTAGCGCTGCCGGCACTCGGCTTTGAGGGGCACTGGGAGCCGCGTCGCTGATGGGGCAGCCCCGTCAAGAGCACAGGTGTTCAGGAATGTTCTGTGAACACAGCACATCAGGCAGTGGAACGTGATCTAAGGAGCCGATGGCGGCAGGACGGGCCGGAGACGCCGTGTGATAGGTGTTATCGGGGTCTGATAGGCTGGGGACGCGGGGCCCCAGGGACTTTCCATCCAGGCCTCCCCAGGCCACGAAGTCTTCCCAGGACGTGGAGCCCGTGCCTGCTCCCGGCCCCGGCCCCAGCCCCACGCAGGTTCTCCAGAGACCAGACAGGCTCTCAGTGTTAAACTTACAGCAACGTTTTGGCCCAAGTCTACAAACGATGCCCGCCCATTGCAGGTTATTTACAGCGAAGTGCAGGTTACAGCAGGGCCAGCCCCGGCCAGACCCCTCCCCGGGAACGCTGTGTGTGTGTGTAGTGCGTGTGTGTGCGTGCATGTGTAGTGTGTGTTTGTGTGTAGTGCGTGTGCGCGCGTGCGTGTGTAGTGTGTGTATGTTTGTGTGTGTTTGTGCGCAGTGTATGTGCAGTGTGTGCATGTAGCGCGCGTGTAGCGTGTGTCTCTGTGTGTAGTGTGTTTGTGCGTAGTGTGTGTAGTGTGCATGTGTGTAGTGTGTATGTGCGTGTAGTGTGTCTCTGTGTGTAGTGTGTCTCTGTGTGTGTTTATGTATGTGTAGTGTGTATGGTGTGTTTGTGTGTGGTGTGTAGTATGTAGTGTGTAGTGTGTGTAGTGTGTCTGTGTGTGCAGTGTGTGTCTCTGTGTGTAGTGTGTGTCTCTGTGTAAGTGTGTTTATGTACGTGTAGTGTGTATGGTGTGTTTGTGTGTGGTGTGTAGTATGTAGTATGTGTAGTGTGTCTGTGTGTGCAGTGTGTGTCTGTGTGTGTAGTGTGTGTCTCTGTGTGTAAGTGTGTTTATGTACGTGTAGTGTGTATGGTGTGTTTGTGTGTGGTGTGTAGTATGTAGTGTGCGTAGCGTGTAGTGTGTCTGTATGTGCAGTGTGTGTCTGTGTGTGTAGTGTGTGTCTCTGTGTGTAGTGTGTGTCTCTGTGTAAGTGTGTTTATGTACGTGTAGTGTGTATGGTGTGTTTGTGTGTGGTGTGTAGTATGTAGTGTGTAGTGTGTGTAGTGTGTCTGTGTGTGCAGTGTGTGTCTGTGTGTGTAGTGTGTGTCTCTGTGTGTAAGTGTGTTTATGTATGTGTAGTGTGTGTAGTGTGTCTGTGTGTGCAGTGTGTGTCTCTGTGTGTAAGTGTGTTTATGTATGTGTAGTGTGTATAGTGTTTGTGTGTGGTGTGTAGTATGTAGTGTGTAGTGTGTGTAGTGTGTCTGTGTGTGCAGTGTGTGTCTGTGTGTGTAGTGTGTGTCTCTGTGTGTAAGTGTGTTTATGTACGTGTAGTGTGTATGGTGTGTTTGTGTGTGGTGTGTAGTATGTAGTGTGTGTAGTGTGTAGTGTGTCTGTGTGTGCAGTGTGTCTGTGTGTGTAGTGTGTGTCTCTCTGTGTAAGTGTGTTTATGTATGTGTAGTGTGTATAGTGTGTTTGTGTGTGGTGTGTAGTATGTAGTGTGTAGTGTGTGTAGTGTGTCTGTGTGTGCAGTGTGTGTCTGTGTGTGTAGTGTGTGTCCCTGTGTGTAAGTGTGTTTATGTACGTGTAGTGTGTATAGTGTGTTTGTGTGTGGTGTGTAGTATGTAGTGTGTAGTGTGTGTAGTGTGTCTGTGTGTGCAGTGTGTGTCTGTGTGTGTAGTGTGTCTCTCTCTGTGTGTTTATGTACGTGTAGTGTGTATGGTGTGTTTGTGTGTGGTGTGTAGTATGTAGTGTGTGTAGTGTGTAGTGTGTCTGTGTGTGTAGTGTGTGTCTCTGTGTGTAAGTGTGTTTATGTACGTGTAGTGTGTATGGTGTGTTTGTGTGTGGTGTGTAGTATGTAGTGTGTGCAGTGTGTGTGCATGTGTGCGTGTACAGCAGTAGGGCCAGGTTTTGGTTTGCAAATTACTTTCAGAAGGAGAATTAAGCGCTCCTGTGCTTTCCCAGAGGTTTCCTAGACGTCCACATCATCGTTTAAATTTTTTGAAACATGTGCCCACAGAAAGATGGGCGTCATGGGGGATAGCTTGATGGATGTCACACGTCGAGCGTCTCTGTGTAACCACTACCACATCAACAAACAACACAGCCCTGGCCGGTGTGGCTCCGTGGACAGAGCGTCGGCCTGCGGACCCTTTGGTCTGGGGTTCGATTCCAGCCAAGGGCACGTACCTCGGTTGCAGGCTCCTCCCCGGCCCGGGCCCTGCTTAGGGTGCCTGCAGGAAGCAGCCCATCGATGTGTCTCTCTCATCGATGTTTCTCTCCGTCCTTCCCTCTCTCCCGTGCTCCCTGAAAGTCAACGGGAAATGCCCTCGGGTGAGGATTTAAAAAGGAAACAACATCGCAAGTCCTCCTGCCCCCCCCCCCCCCCCCCCCGCTCCTGAGGCTCCCTGCCACCCTCCCTGCACCGTCGCCCTCGCTGCGGCAGGGATGGCTCGGGCCCGCGCTTGTACTTGAGGTGAACGATGCTGCGTCCGGCGACTTTGCTCAGAATCACGTGTGTGGGAGTCGTGTGGTGCTGTGTGTCACGCGAATCAGCCGTTCGCACTGCTGATGCTCACTGCGTGTCATTCCACTTGGACACGGACGCCTCAGTGACCTCGTCTCTGGCCGGTGGGCACGGGAGCGGCGCCCATGGGGGCTCTTAGGACTGGGCTGCTCTGAGCCTTCTAGTCCGCCCCCTCCCCTCCCCCTCCTGTGAACGTGCATGGCATTTCTGTTGGGCGCGGGCCCAGGAGTGGAATTGCGGGATCCTAGGGCACGCGTGTGTTTGGCGTCAGTAGAAACTGCTGCGTGTGGCCGGCGTGACCTGTGGTTGAGTGTTGACCTATGAACCAGGAGGTCACAATTGGATTCCCGGTCAGGGCACATGCCGGGGTTGTGGGCTCAATCCCCAGTAGGGGGCATGCAGGAGGCAGCCGGTCCCTGATTCTCTCTCCCCCTGGCTGGTGTGGCTAAGTGGATAGAGCATCGGTCTGTGGACCAAAGGGTCCCAGGTTCATTCCGGTCAAGGGCACATGCCTGGGTTGCGGGTTTGGTCCAACGTGCAGGAGGCAGCCAATCAATGATTCCCTCTCGTCATTGATGCTTCTCTCTCCTCCCTTCCTCTCTCTGAAATAAAGAAAAACATATTAAAGAAAGAAAGAAAGAAACTGCTGGCCGGTTCCCCCGCGTGGCGGGGTCGGGCTGTCCTCCCCACAGCCGCGGCCGAGTCCGCTGGCTCCCACCCTTGCGCACGCAGTATGTCAGTTTGCCGCGCCGGCGGTCTGGCGGGTGTGAGGGGTCGTCTCTCCTAGTTTTCCTCTGCGTTCCCGGTGAATCAGGGCGCTGCGCAGCTCTTCCCGCGCACGTTGGCCGTGTGTCTTCTTCGGAAGCACCTGCTCCAGTCTTTGGCTCACTTAAAACAATGACCCCGTCTTTCATTTCAGTTCGTAGGCGTTTGCATCAAACTTCAGCTTTTAGGAGCCAAATGCCTTCGCACAAACCGTACCCTCACTCGAGGCCGTTCCAGGAGAGCTGGGCTGCTCAGGCGGGGGGACGCAGCCCCCCAGCCCCCGAGGCATTCCCATGGGCCCTGGGGATGGAAGGGACACACTTTGGAAAACCCTGAAGTGGACGCTCTGCAAACCCCGCCCTGCTGATGCCTATTTCACGTGCAGTTTTGGCGCCGGGGGTGCAGAGGTGAGAGCCCTGCTGCCCGCTCCCCTCTGGCTGTCCCCTCCCAGGTGACAATGACGGCCTGCAGGTGAGGGGCGTGTACGTGCCACGGACCCACGGTCTCCCCTCCCGAGGCAGATACAGGGCTCTGTGGCACCGTTTTATAGATGCATAGCAGGTAAACTGAGGCTCAGAGAGCTCCCGCAGCTTGCCTGGAGTGCAGGGAAGCGAGAGGCAGAGCTGGCGCCCTTGACTCCTCTGCTCAGGGGGTCGTGACGCCTGAGAGATTCTTGGGAGAAACGAGGTGGGGGGATAGTCTGCTGAATGGAGACCTGTGAGAGGCTTGGGGCAGCAGGCGGGCCACGTGTGTGTTAGGACAATGTGTGAGACGGTGTACTTATGCTCTAAGTCTGTGTTTACGTGTTTGTTGCGGCTCCCTGAGCAGCGGGGTCCCTTCCTTCCTGCTCCGCTCCTCCTGACTCAGGAAAGTGGGCCTGGCTCCCAGACCTCCGGGGGGAGGAGGGAGGGGGGAGAGAGCGCGTGGGCAGGAGAAGGCTTGTCCCAGCACAGCCCCTCTCTGGGGCGGGCGGACAAAGGCCCTTCCACCCAGACAGGTCGCTGGGTCAGGCTACGGCCAGCGACAGTGAGGCCCAGAGGCCCGTGGGCAGGACAGTGGCTAACGTGTCCAGGCAAATATAGGCACGTGTGCCGTGTGCGTCACGTCGCATTCAATAGCCCCGTGATGTGGGCGCTCCTGTTGGTCACGCCTTACCCCTGGGATGGAAGAGGGTCGGCAACGGCTCCAGGTTATGCTGCAGCAGGGGTAGAGCTGGGGTTCGAACCCACACTTGCAAGCTGACTGCCTCTCAGAATGTGGCGAAACTCAGGGCCCCCTTCCCAGGAAGACACCCCCCTGCCCCCGCCCCCCCCCCCCCCCGCCATCTCAGAGCTGCCACAGCCCCTCCCTGGGGCCCCTCAGGGCTAGAAGTCCTCCCGTGGGTGAAGTTGCTAGTTATGGGTCAGGTGACCCGTGGGAGGCGTGTAAGCAGCATCTGGAGGCTACCTGGCACCGGTGCCAAGCAGGCCCCATCCTCATGGGTGAAGTGCGTGAAGGGGAGGAGTGATGAGTGAGTGAACGAGGTCTCTCAGGGGCAGCGGGAGCCCACTTGCCTCCGGGCCTGGAGTGTGGGGGGTGAGAGCCAGCTTGGACCCTGATGGTCCCACCTCTGGGGCCCTGGCACAGGGAGGGCCCTGGGTCGGGTGGTCCAAGCTCTGGGGACAGTCAGGGAGCAGAGAGGAAGGAGCAGGTACTGGGGGCAGGAATGTGCTTGTGGGGAGTCCCGGATGGGAGGGACGTGGCCTGGAGCCTCAGCCCCAGGCTCCCACCGCTAGGCCAGCCACCCTCGGGGCCTCTGACGCCTGCTTTGGGGGAGGGGGAAGTGGAAATTGGGACCTGGCAGAGCAGGGCTAACTGGAAGCGGATGAGAAAAGGTTTGAAAGCTGGGAGGAGGGGGGCGCTAGTAACCATTTTAACCAGGTTTGGAAAATTCCCGAAAGTGTAGCGACACTGAGGAGTGGCCTGCAGACCCAGGGCAGCGACAAAGGGGCTCTCAGAAGGCCCCTCGGCCCCGGCAGCCCCCGCCCCTCCTGGTTGGCTCCCCTCAGCTGAACCTGCTCTGGGGCCCAGCGAGAACCTCCTGGAGCAGTGGCCTGGGGTGAACCCCTCTTGTGGACCAAAGAAGGTCAAGGCCCTGCTGATATGGGCCCCGCCCCAGGGCCCGGCCAGGCTCCTTTGTCCCGTATCGCTAATGCCACATTCCGGCCTGGCAGGTAAGCACGCCTCTGGCCTGGCTGCTCTGCCTGCCTTCTCTGGTCCAGTCCAATCTGACCGGCGCCCTGTCCTCCTGGTGGCCAGCTGGGCCGGCCTCTGCCCTGTGACTGTTACGTGTGCTGACAGTGGAGGGAGCTGGGGTGGGCAGGAGGGTATCTAAAACGCTGTCCCGGGCCTCCTGCTCCCGATGGACAGAGCTGTTCTCAACACCGCCGGGCGCAGGCCTTCCCTACGGCAACAGCAGCGTCGGGGTCCTCATGCCCTGCCCTGGCCTGGGGTGGGGGAGCGAGGCCGTGAGCCCACGTGGAAGCCTGTGCCACCTTCTCGGTCCTGCTCCCTGTCTTGCAGCGTCTACTTTGGCTGGGTCCCGGAGGGCCCGACTCGAGCAGGAGATGGAAAGAGGCCAAGTGCTGTGGGTCACTTAGAGGGAAGGGCTGTCACTTCCGCGGGGCATCTGGGAGGCCATCACAGAGGCGGCGGCATTCGGGCTGTGCTAGTATTTAAATGGGAAGTTGAAGTCAGCCCAGGAGCGTGTCCCCTCTTCCCGGGGGAGCACATTTGCACAGGGTTAGGAACGCGGCTCAGAGGGGATGGCGAGCCAGTGGCTGCACACTGAGCATCCACGCTGGCCCTCAGGGATGTGTTTGAAGGTGCGGGGCTTCTGAGTCTGGCTGCAGCCCATCTCAGTGGTAAGGGCTGCATTGTGCTCCCCAAATTCATGTGCGGAAGCCCTGCCTCAGAGAACTCTGAATGCGATTGGATTTGGAGATGGGGTCCTTCCTATATAAGGAGACTAAATTAGGTCAGGAGGCTGGGCCCTCACCCACTGTGACTGATGTCCTTAGACGCGGGGGAGGTTAGGATGCAGGCACACAGGAGAGACCGGGGAAGGCTCAGGAGGAAGGCAGCCGAACGCCAGGCAGCTAGGCTCAGGGAGGTGCCCAGCAGACACTCGCTCCCAGCTTTCCGGCCTCCAGAGCTGCAAGACGGCGAACTTCTGTGCGGCCCATGCGCCCCTCGCCCATCGCTGGCGTTGGTTGTGGAGGCCTGAGCGCTTGGCACAAATGGGCGCAGCCGGCAGCGGCCTCGCTTCCTGCTTCTGCAGAATTGTGCTCGGTGTGAGCCCAGGGCCTGCGTCTCCTTCACACTGAGTTCGCGTGGCATTCGTCCCCAAGGGCTCACCGAGTGTCCGCTGTGTTTCAGGCCTCATGTGGACCCTGGGCCGGTCGTTCAAAGAACAAGGCAGACCATTCGCTGGCTCCCTGGTGGCCACTCAGGGCAGGCGACAGAGAATCACAGGAGAGATAGGTCACACAGTGCACGCCGTGCAGTGCGGGGACAGTGAAAGCGAGGACTGGATGGGGAGTGCTGGAGGGCTGGATTTCGGAGAGAAAGGCCAGAGGGCCCGAGGGCCATTAGGATGCAGTTCCGAAGGGGGAGGGAGGGGTGTGTGTGCTCGCAGCCCACAGTTTGGGCTGCACTTCTGACAAGTTTATTCATTTTTTGGGTGATATTTTGCATCTTTCTACGAAATAGTACTGCCTGGTAGGCAATTATTATTAACTGATGTTATTTTTAATTTGATTTTTTGATTACAGTTTGCATTCAGTACTTTTGTGTGTTGGTTTTAGGTGTATACGGGGTGCATTTTTCTTTATATAGTGCTGAACAAACTCAGAAAGAATCTGGTGGCCTTGCTAGAAATACATGATTAAGATTTCTTTCCAGTTTGCAAACTGGGAACACATCTAAGGCAAAAGCCCAAAAGTGCTCCAAAGAAGGAAGAAGGAAAAAGTTCTTCCAGTAGAAACTGCATTCTTGAGAAGCACCAGTCCCGTGTCCTTCGCCCTGGGATTGGTCCAGGACCGTGACCAGTCACACGTCAGGCAGCCAGGATGCCGGATGCCAGACAGTCCAGAAGGCAAGGTGCCCGGAGGTCTGATCACAGCCGGTGATGATGGCAGGGGTCTGGGTGTCCGAGTCCTTCAAGGGGTGATCGGAGGATCATCTGGAAGCCTGGTATATCCAGACATGGATGCAGGACTAGAAGACTCAGGACAAGAATGCAATCTTTCTCATGCCTCAACCTGTATCTATTCTAATAAAAGGGTAATATGCTAATTAGACCGAACATCTTCCAGACATCCTTCCAGACAAAGCCATGTGTCGCGGGGGCTGAGGCAGAGGTGATTAGGGGTGACCAGGCAGGCAGGCAGGCAAGCAGTTAGGAGCCAGCGGTTCTGGATTGTGAGAGGGATGTCTGACTGCCGGCAATCAGACATCCCCCAAGGGGTCCTGGATTGGAGAAGGTGCAGGCTGGGCTGAAGAACTCCCCCCCCCCGCCCCCCGCACACATTTTGTGCACCAGGCCTCTAGTAATGTTAATAATTTTAGTAGCTTGGTTACAATGACTCCATTTTATATATTCCCTATCTTCACACTTTCCTTAATGGACATAGCCCACATTTATCACTTTTTAAAATACACACACACACACACACACACACACACTAGAGGCCCGTTGCATGAAGAGATTCATGCAATAGGCCTTCCTTCCCTTGGCTTCCAGCACCGGTTTTCCTCCCGCACTGGGACCCAGGCCTTCACTCTGGCTGGAGTTTGCGGTCTTTGCTGCAGACTCGGGCCAGAGTCTGCCATCTTCACCTTCGCTGCGGCCAGAGGGCTGCTCCTGTAGATCCCTTCGTGCCCCCCGCCCTCCCTCTCATAGCAGGTGTCCTGCCCCACCCGGCCACTCCACGCCTAGAGCAGCTGGGCGGCCACCATATTTCTCCTTCTAATTTGCATATTCCCTCCTGATTAGCTGGTGGGGGTAGCGGAGTGAAGGTTAATTTGCATGTTTCTCTTTTATTAGTGTAGATATTTTTATTTCAGGAGGAAGGGAAAGGGAGAGAGAGATAGAAACATCAATGATGAGAGAGAATCATTGATTGGCTGCCTCCTGCATGCCCCCTACTGTGGGTCAAGTCCATAACCTGGGCATGTGTCCTTGACTGGAATCAAACCTGGGACCCTTCAGTCTGCAAGCTGATGCTCTATCAACTGAGGCAAACCAGCTAGGGCCACATTTATCACTTTAAGAGTTAGGAATAGATTCCTTCCTGGTGATAATTTCCCTGATGTTAGAAACTTAGGGTAGTCTCCAACTGTTACTAGTATAAATAGATTGTGTGGGGAAATACATATAGCTAATATAATAATTTATCGCTCGATATATCCACCTCTATTTAGATATGTAAATATATCTATTTTTCAAAGTACCATTAGCAGCTGTAAAGGTGCGAGAGGCCATGAGACCATGGTTTCATGTTGCCAAATAGACATTCAAGTACATGGAACCAATGGGCAGGTCCCCCAGGATAAGACCACGCAGCGTGTGCACATAATACCCACCGTGGCCACCAGGTGTCAGCCTTTCACCGTCTGTTTTTCCCTTGGACTCTATTTGCTCCAGCAGGTAAACCCAGCAAAGATACGGTCCTCTCTCAGCGGGAAACCTCTGTCTTTTAAATATGTTTTTATTGATTTGAGAGAGGAAGGGAGAAGCGTAGAAACAGCAATGATGAGAGAGAATCACTGATCGGCTGCCTCCTGCACACCCTCCACTGGTGCCAAGCCCACAACCCAGGCATGTGCCCTGATGGGCAATGGAACCCTGACCTCCTGGTTCTTAGGTCAGTGCTCAGCCCCTGAGCCACTCAGCTGGGCAGACACCTCTGTCCTTTAGAGAAAAATGCTTGGCGTTTCCTGATCTTAAAAGCTCGCTCTGAAAAAGTAATAATAGGAGCATAGCAGAGGAGCAATCGCCCATGTGCTGCCTGCTGGAGAGGACTGTTGTCATATGTACGTAGGTCTTTTCCTGCCGCGTGTGTGATGTTAGCAGGAATTCATGCTGCTGTGGGACAGACACTGCCCAGAGGTTTCTATAGGTTAACGGGTGGAATCGTCCCCACAGACCGAGCAGCTGGGATGGTCTTCCTGTCATTCTTGTAGGTGTGGTGTCGGTGCAGCCTGATGGAGGCGTGTTTCTCATCTCCTAAAAGCCACTCTCTCAGGCATGTCGTTTGGTGTGATTAGGACATTCATGGAGCTGTGCAGCCTTCCCCTGAGTTAAGTGGAGAACATTTTTGAACCCCAAAAAGCAGGGCCATGCACATTGATAGCCAACCTTCATTTCCAACCCTGCCCTTGCCCCAACTACAAGAAAAGATTCCCTTATTATTAATTAACTAGAGGCCGTTGCACGAAGATTCGTGCAAGAATAGGCCTTTCTTCCCCTGGCTGCACTCCTGGCTGCCTGGGAGCCTACAAGTCCTCGCTTCCAGATGGAGCTCTGCTCCTGTAGCTCCCTCTGCCCCCCCCCTTCCCCTCATAGCAGGCGCCCGCCCTGCCTGCTGCTCCATGCCTATGTATGCAAATTTAACCCACCATCTTTGTTGGGTCAATTTGCATACTCCTGATTGGCTGATGGTGGTTGAGGATGTACAGTCAATTTGCATATTTCTCTTTATTAGTATACACTAGAGGCCTGGTACACGAAATTCGTGTACGGGTGGGGGGTGTCCCTCAGTCCAGCCTGCACCCTCTCCAATCTGAGACCCCTCGAAGGATGTCTGACTGCCCGTTTAGGCCCGATCCTAAACGGGCAGTCGGACA
Organism: Corynorhinus townsendii; assembly: GCA_026230045.1. Lineage (NCBI taxonomy): Eukaryota > Metazoa > Chordata > Mammalia > Chiroptera > Vespertilionidae > Corynorhinus > Corynorhinus townsendii. Next base: position 2,464,665 of record JAPDVU010000008.1, on the reverse strand, counting down.
TCCCTCTCACAATTCAGGACTGCTGGCTTCCAACTGCTTGCCTGCCTGCCTTCCTGATTGCTCCTAACTGATTCTGCCTGCCAGCCTGAACACCCCCTAACCATTCCCCTGCCAGCCTGATTGATGCATAACTGCTCCCCTGCCAGCCTCTTTGCCCCTAACTGCCCTCCCCTGCAGGCCTGTGTACCCCTAACTGCCCTCCCCTGTAGACTTGGTCACCCCAACTGCTCTCCCCTGCAGGCCTGGGTCCCCCCTCAACTGCCCTTCCCTGCAGGCCTGGTCGCCCCAACTTCCCTCCTCTGCCAGCCCGGTGACCCCTAATTGGCCTCCCCTGCACACTTGATCGCCCCCAACTCCATCCCTTGCAGGCCTGGTCCCTCCCAGCTGCCCTCCCCTGCTGGCCATCTTGTCACAGCCATCTGGTGTCCACATGGGGGCAGGATCTTTAACCACATTGGGGCAGCCATCTTGTGTGTTGGAGTGATGGTCAATCTGCATATTACTCTTTTATTATATAAGATAGAGGCCTGGTGCACGGGTGGGGGCCCGCTGGTTTGCCCTGAAGGGTGTCCCAGATCAGGGTAGGGTTCCCTTGGGGCATGGTGTGGCCTGGGCGAGGGGCCTGTGGTGGTTTGCAGGCCGCCATGCCCCCTGGCGACCCAAATGGAGGCCCTGGTATATGGGATTTATTTATCTTCTACAATTGAAACTTTGTAGCCTTGAGCAGAGGCACCATTCCTATGAGCACCATTGAAAATGAGACCGTTTATTAAAAATCAATATGTTTTCTAAAAAAATGTTTTATGGTTTTTTTAGAGGGAGAGAAAGGGAGAGAGAGAAACATCGATGAGAGAGAAAGATCGATGGACTGCCTATTGCATGCCCCTCCTGGGGATCCAGCCCGCAACCTCCTGGACATGTGCCCTGACCAGGAATCGAACCGGTGTCCTGTGAGTGCATGGGACGAGGCTCAACCCACTGAGCCACGCCGCTGGGCACAAATGAGGACCTTCCTTTTCCCGGAGAAGAGGCCTTGGCAAAGCCCCAGACGCAGGGAGTGTGGGAGTCCCTGGGGCGGGCCTGGCAGAGAAGAATAGATGACGGATGGCGCCCACGTCTATGCCATCGCAGGAGCCAAGCCGATCCTGTTGTTGGCCCGATCGAAGACGGTGAAATAGAGCCGCAGGAAGACGTCCCCCAGGACCCAGAGGGTGGGGCTGTCCAAGATGTCCGTGTCCAAGTTGGGGTAGCAGATGCCCTTCTGCTTCTGCAGGGGGGAAGCACAGCCCTCAGCCGCCCTCGCCGCCCCTCACCCATCGGGCCTGGGCGGCAGCTTTATCCTGCCTTCCCCTGGGCCCTCCGCTCGGCTGTTTGCTCTTAGCGAATCCCTGCCTGCTCCCCTTCACCCCACTTGTCCTCCAAGACCCAGCCCAGCGCCTGGGCAGCCTTCCCAGACCCATGCCTCCTCCTTGGCACTGCCGGCCGGCTGGGTAGGCTTCCCCAGGGCTCCCTGTGTCTTCAGCCTCAGCACACAGACCTACGGGGTGCTCATGGCACGGCTCCCGGGGAGCCTGGAGGGTTCGGGCTGAGAGATTTTCCGTTGCTCTCTCCATGGGCTGCCTCACGCCTCCTCTGTATGCCATGGGGAAACCAGCACTTCCTGAGCCTCGACTATGTGCCAGGCACTGCCCGGTCCCTGCCCGTTCATGTCAGCGTCTCACCACCCCACAAAGCGGGGGCTTGGTCCCCATTTCACAGACAGGGAATTGGGGCCTCGCCGGGGGCATTTGCACGCTAGGACTAGGGTGACCATGTGATCTATCACCCAAGTCAGGACACTTTGAGATGGGGGGAATACAGTTCCTGATTATGGGGGGACACAGAGACTGTCCCCAGCCAGGCCCATTGTCCCTACTCTTGGCCTGTCTCCGGGTTACTGCCTACATTCCCTGTCTGTCGGTCAGAGTGCCCCGGTTGAACTGACGCTCTCTGGGGGGGAGGCCATTAGCGTGCCCTCCCCTGGAGCCTGGCCCCGAACAGCTCGGGCGGCCACTGGGAATTCTCCGAGGGAGATGGGTGCCCAGACCCGCTTCTGTCAAGAGGCTGTGCTGTGGGAGGTGCTGTCTGAGCCAGGGCTGCTGGGCAGCATGTGCAATAGCACAGCCCGGCCTCCAGGGGTCCTCTCCGAGCCACGCCCATAGGGTCCGTCCAGTCCCAGATCTGAGAGCAGCCCCCAGGACGGGCCCCTCACCCGGGTGTAGGCACTGGCTGGCACTGGGTACGCGACGCCATTGATGGTGAAGACGATGTCAGGCAGGCTCTGGATGGCCTCGCAGCTGACGACGTACTGTCAGAGAGAGAGGGAGAGGGAGGTTGGCCCAGCGGGTCCTTATGCATTGGGGAGCCCGGGGTGACCCTGGGTGTGACCCCTCACCTCGCCGGTGCTGGTGGTCTGGGCGCTGATGTTCCTCAGAATGTTGAGGATGGGGTTTTTTGGGCCAATCAGCAGCGAGGTCCCGGTGTCCATTATGGCCTGGCAGCTGCCAGGACAGGCCACGACCTTCCCGTCCATGGAGATGCTGAGGGACAGAGCAGGCGCCGGGGTCACTGATAGGCTCTCCCTCCGCGGCCCCTCCCTGCCGCCTGCAGAACAGCCTGCAGCCCCCGCCGGCCTCTCTCTCCCTGTGTTCCGGCCACACTGACTTCCTGGGCTTCCTCTCAGGTCGGGAGTGCATTGTGGTCTTTGTGCCCCAGGGCCTTTGCACGGCTGTCACCCTTCCAGACCCACCCCTGCCCCTTTGTCTGGCCGATCTCTCCTGACCTCCAGGGTCCAGATGAGTCATTACTTTTTCAGGGAAGTGTTCCCCCAGATTAGTTCAGCCCCGCTCCTCCCCCAGAGGAGACCGGCAGAGCCTTCCTCGTTCCAGCGTGCATCGGGGTGGGAACCCTGATCGCTGTGATGCGGTTGCTCACCCGTGTCTGCCCTCCTAGAGGAGAGACCAAGCTGTGCCCTCTGCCCCCTCCAGCGCCGTGCCCAGCGCACAGCACATGCTCCACGGTGTTTGCCGAGGGACTGACAGGGCGCGTGAAGGAATGAGGTCAACTGCAGACACGACCTGCTCTCCGACCAGTTGTGAAGGCCACACGGTAAAGACGGAGGTTCCCGGGAAGCAGGTGCTCGCAGAGGTGGGAGGGAGTGTGGTTCCCCCCGCCTCGCCCCCTTTCCCTCCAGGCTCTTGGCCAGGCGATGCCTGTGACGGCCCAGGGGTGGGACGTGGCCCCGAAGCACAGTTTAAGCTTCTGTCTGACAGGCTTACACGCCCCCCCTGAGTGATCGCCCCGGTTCTCAGCCACCCGGGTCCCCGCTTCCCGGTGCTCTCGGTCACATCCCCTGCCCCTTGGCACCCAGGCCGGGTGGGAGGGGGTCCCTCTGTGTGATTTGCTTTCAGGCCCTAGGGTGGCGTGTCTCCAGACCGGGGGTGTTCTCCTAGGCAGAGCAGCCGTCCGCTTGCCCGGCTCACTGTTTTCACGCTGGCGCCCGTGTGCTTGGAACCCCTCCGGTCCAGCGACCTGGGATGTCCCTGTTCAGACCGTGGGATTCTCCTTGACCCCTTCTGTCTGCGCTTGCCCCGTTCTGGGGAGACAGCCCTCCCTTGCTGCCCCAGTCCCCACCCTGACAGCTGGGCCCCGGCCTGTCCCCCTCCTGGTGTCCGTGACGCAGCCGATCCCAGTTCTCTGGTCAGGACCCTGGTCAGGGCGGTTATGCACCTTGTTGGTGAGCGTGCCTGTGCGTGTCTCCGTGTCTGTCTGAGTCTGTGTTTGTGTGTCTGCGTGTGCGTGCGTGTGCGTGTGCAGGTGCGGCTATCACTGATCCTCAGCCGGATTAGGTGGGGGGGGGGGGCCTTACCTGTCCACAGTGACCTCCCAGTAGTCCTGCACGCTCACCGGCACCCACTGGAGCTCGCCCCGGTAGTAGGAGTGGTCCACGCCGCCAAACATCACCACGCTGCCGTTCTTCTCGTGGCTGGGGGGCAGGGGGACTCTTGTGAGGGGAGGACGGTGGGTGGCGTGTCTCCAGCTCAGTGACCGAGGGGTGCACTGATAGCGACCACCAAGCCACACAACACTGGGACCGGCGGGAACAGGCACTGCTGGGACCCCCACTGTTCAGATGGGCACTCGGCAGGAGGGTGAGCATGGCCCAAGTCAGCCCCTGGCTACTGAGGAGCAAGGCCAAGGTTTGCACTTGAGATTCTGGCTGGGCTTTGGCTACCCACCTCTCTGAAGCCGGCCAGGTTCCCCCTCCGGCAGCCCCAGCGCTCCAGTCGCGGCCGGAGGCTCTGTGCGGAGGGTCCCGGGCGGGAGCTCAGGCACCCCCAGGCTGGCTCACGGGCCTGTGACACCCTGCGCACGGCGCCCATGCTCACTGGGGCCCCACGGCCCGCCGCCCGTCCTGAAATCCCTCGTAGTTTTAACCAGAGGCCCCACATTTTCACTCTGCACCGGTGCCTGCCATGGGTTCGCTGTCCCGGGCTCAGGGGGAACGTGGCCGAGGGGAAGGGAACAGCCCTGCTCGCCTCTCCTTCCTGTGCGTCGAATGGATGAGCACATCCCGTGGCCTTTTCCTCCCCGTGTCCTGACTCCTCCACGCTCCCCCTTTCCCCGCCTCCCTGGTCCACTCCTGCTCTCTCTCTCCAAAGAGGCTGAGAAGCCTCGTCCCTGGCCTCCCTGCCTCCTCTCTGGTCCATCATTCTCCAGCCAGTGCCTGGAGGGAGCTTTCAGAGGCAGAGGTGGGATCATGTCTTCTCGCTGCCTAGGCCCCAGCCAGAGGCCTCCACTCCCACCTAAAACAAAACCCTGGGCGGCCTCGGCCCTGCCTGCCCCTCAGTCTCCACGCCCGCCCTCGGCCTGCCCCTCCTCACTCCCTCCCCGCGGTCCAGCCACACTGCCCTGCTGGGCCTCTGTGGCTCCTGGGCCTCCTCCCCCCATCGCCAGGCCTCGGTCAGAGCGGTCCTCGCCTGCCCTTGGGACCCACCTCCCTTCTCTGTGGTTCTGTCACCACGTTTACTGCTTTCCCAGAACCACTCTGCACCTGGCGGGTGTCATCTTTTCCTCTTACCTACGTACTCGGTTCTAGTCTGCCTCTTCTCCCTGCTCAATGCTGTCATTGTAGTGCAGAGCAGCCGCAGACCGGATGTGACAGAAGGAGCAGGGCTGTGTTCCAATAAACCTTTATTCATAAAAGCAGGTGGCGGGCCACATGTGGGCAGGGCCGCTATTTGCTGACCCCTGGACTAGATTGCCCTCAGGAAACTGGGGCCGGTCGTCTACCGTTTCTGAGGCGCCTTAAGGCATCCGGGGAAGGGCTTGCCCAGCCAGGCTTACCTGCTCAGGTAGAAGGCGAAGAGGTTCTCAGATATGAGGCTTTGGTTCCACATGCTGTCGAAGACCGGGGTGGTGTCTCTGAGGGCGAGGGAGGGGTAGGCCAGGCCCAGGATGCCGTCGAAGGCTGCGTATTCCAAGGACTTGCTGTACTCCCACCAGCTCAGGCCGAATGCCTGGTTTTTGCACACAAGGTCCCCGACCTGTGGGGGGGAGGGTGGTCTCATGGGAAGGTTGGGGAGCGGAGCTGGGGTTGGGCTGTGGGGTGTGGAGGTGATGCCACCAGCACCCAGGCACCACCTGAGGTGCACCTGCGCTGGAGGGGATGGTGCAGCAGGCACCGTGCATTGCCGAGGAGTCCAACCTTCGCCCGCCCTCCTGCTGGCAGCCCCCCAGGCAGTAAAACACCCCCATCTCCCTGCACAGCGGGGCGACTGCGGAGCGGGCCAAGCGGCTCTGCCTTGCAGGCCCCACTAAGCAGAGAGCGGGAGCGTCTTGTTTTTGGCGTTCCCGGGATGTGGTGGCAGAAACCGGGTGAATTCGCGGTGATTCCCTGTGGGGTCTGCACCCCAGGGGGACACAGGGCCGCTGGGTTCGTGTGAAAAGACTGCCTGGGGTCCTCGCTGCTTTGCTGAGTGGATAGAGCGTCGGCCTGCAGACTGACAGGTCCCGGGTTCGATTCCAGTCACGGGTTGTGGGCTGGATCCCAGTAGGGGGTGTGCAGGAGGCACCCATCAATGATTCTCATCCTGGATGTTTCTCTCTCTCCCTCTCCTCTCCCTTCCTCTCTGTGATGAATGAAAAGAAGGCTTCCTGGGAAATGTGTGTGTGTGCATGTGAATGTGTGTATGTGTGCGCATGTGTGTGTGTGTGTGTGCATGTGAATGTGTGTATGTGTGCGCATGTGTGTGTGTGTGCGCGTGTGAATGTGTGTATGTGTGCGCATGTGTGTGTGTGTGTGTGTGTGTGTGTGTGTGAGGCACTTTGGGCAGGAAGCCCATTTTTCTTAGATTCTCAAACGCCCCAAAGTAAGACTTTTACTCAGGGCCTTCCTGCACCCGTGACCCTGCCTCCCCTGCCCTGGTGTGGGGAGCCCTCAGCAGCCCCGGACACCCCGGATCCCGTCTCCCCCTCCCGGAAAATCCCCCACAGCTGCCGAGCCCTGACTCGCACCCCAGCTGTGCTGCTCCAGGAGTGGGCCTTGGACAGGCCTTCCTCGCCCTCGGGTCCCCCCTCTGCTCGCAGGGAGCAGTGACGACTACCCCGTGGGGTCGTTGCAGGATTAGACATGTTATGACCACGGACGTGCCCCGCACAGTGCCTGGCACCATCTGGGAATGTAAAAATGGGTTTTGTGCCCGGCCGGCGTGGCTCAGTGGCTGAGCGCCGCCCTATGAACCAGGAGGTCACGGTTCGATTCCGGTCAAGGGCACATGCCAGGCTTGTGGGCTCGATTCCCAGTAGGCCTGCAGCAGGCAGGCAGTCAGTGATTCTCTCTCATCATTGATATGTCTGACTCACCCTCCCTGTCCCTTTCTCTCTGAAATTAATAAAAATACGTATTTAATAAAAACGGGTTTGCCCTCACCTCTCCCTGCTCCCAGCAAAACCAGCCTCAAGCTCACCACGGGCAAGAGCTGCAAATGCCCGCCTCTCGTGGCTTGACCGCTCGCTGGGTTGGCCACTCGGGGGCTTGTCTGCAGGGCGCTATCCCCCCAAAACAGACGGCCAGCCGCTGGGGGACTCTGGGGGAGACGGTGGTCCAGCTGACCCTGCATCTGGTGCCGTGAGCAGTGAGCAGAGGTCGCCAGGCCCTGCCCTGCCGCACCCCGTTTCCACTCACCCGCACGACGTCGTAGCCCAGCAGCCCGGTCATGCTTGCGGACCCGTATAGCAGCACGATGGGCCGGAAGGTGCTCTGGAAGGTGGACGAAGCCCGAGAGTCAAAGGCTTTGTGGTTCACTGCGGATGGAGAGCGAGTGTCTGTCAGCTGCCAGAGCCGCGCTGGGGGCCGGGGCGGGGACCACGAGGGGCGCGGGCGCTCACCACAAGCGGGACTGGAGCAGTAGATGGACGGCACCCACAAGTCAGCCGAGCCCGTGTCAAAGATGACCTTGAACCTCTGAGGGGGCGTTCCAATGCTGATGGTGCCAACATAGTACAGCTGCCGGGCGGAGGAGGGCAGTCAGGCCAGGCCAGGCTCCCCCGGTCACCCCTGATCCCCTGGAGGCCTGCCTCGATCAGGGTGTCCCTGTCTCCTGGCACTGCTTTCCCACCACCCCACCGCACAGCCGCGGCTCAGGCGGTGCCTTCATTTGAGTTTCCCACGTTCCCCTGCAGCTCTCTAAATCCTGGGCCCAGCGGGCCTGCATCCTCCTCCAGGAAGCCCTCCCATGTCACCCAGGCCACTGTCTCCCAACTCATCGGCGGTTATGTCACTGTCTCAGGCCCTTTTACTGGGCGTTTATCTTCCTGCAGAATAGGCCAGACCCTCTGTGATCGCAGCCGTAACCACACTGCTCGCGTTTTATAGCCTCCCGCACTGCAGGGCTCAGGGACGCTTTGCTGGGGGCGTTCTCGGGGCTGCGCAGGCTGAGCGTCCCCTGCCTGGGGTGTCACACTGCAGTCCCCGTGGAGGCAGCGGTGCGTCTTGTTCAGAAGGAACAGAACTGCCCCACCAGCACCTGGTCCGCAGGGCCCAGCGACGTGTCCTTGGCCCAAGATGGGTGTGTGCCTGCCGCCCGGCCAGCACTGGACTCGGTCACCACAGACCAAGAGACGCGGGGGGAGTGCCTTCTCCCGGGAGGGACCCCTGCTCCCCAGCTTCGCTGCCTGCAGGAGCCCTGCCCCCCCCCTCCTGGCTCCTACCCCTGGGTGACCCCCAGCACCCGGCCAGCACCTAGGGAAGGCTGCGGCTGCACCCTCCACACTCACGTCCAGGTAGTTCCTCATGGGTGCCAAAGTGCCGCCCTCCCTGCTCAGGAACTTGTAGGCGTGGCTGTAGTGGTGCCGCTGGAGGTAGTCTGTCAGCAGATCCTTCTCGCGCAGGCTCTCCCGCATGGACTTGATCTTGGTCAGAGGGATGCTTCCGCGGGAAAGAGGACAAATCAGACAGCAGCTCCCAGCCCGCGGCCGAGTGTGGTGCCACGCCTGGCGTTGGAGCCGCCCTGCGTCTTCCCAGCGGACCTCCACAGGCCGTCAGACGAGGGGCAGGCGCCCAGCAAACGCAGGCAAAGGCCGGACAGTGCGCCCAGGTCTGAGCGCAGGGCCTGGTGCAGCCCCGGGGAAGCCACGTGCCCGTGCGGAGCCTCCGTTTCCCCATCGGAGAGAAGTGGGGTGAGGACAGTCCTCCCGCGGGGTGTGTGGGGCTTTGAGGGAGAGGATGGACCGAAGGCCCCTGACCGAGGGACCTTGACCCTGAGCCAGTGCTGTGGCCATTGTCATCTGACCGGCTCCCTCTCCAAGAGCCCTGGAGGGAGCGGGGTGTGGGGATCACCCACTTTTACAGGAGGAACCTGAAAGGCAGGTGTTTGTGACCTGGCTGTGGCCACCTGCTCATTAAGGCAAAACTGGGCCCCGGGGACCTCTCCCAGCCCTGCTCCAGCGTCAAGCAGGGGGGAGGCTGGAGGAGGGCGAGGGAGCCGGGAGACAGGGAAGTAAATGTCCCCCGATGGGACCACCCACACAGCTGCTCAGGTGGTGCCATGAGCAATCCTGGGGGCCCCATCCACACAGGGGCAGCCTGGGGTTGTGGAGCCCCCAGACCTGTCCCAGGACCCCTGGCCTCACAGTGCACGTGGCTAGCTACTAATCAATGTATGGAGATGTGGCCCTGACCAGTGTCGTTCAGTGGATAAAGCGTCTACTTGCGAACCGAAGGGTCCCGGGTTCGAGTTTGGTCATGGGCACGTATCTCAGTTGCAGGCTCCTCCCTGGCCGTGGCCCTGGTCCGGGCTCGTGCAGGAGGCAATGAATTGATGTGTCTCACTCACATAGCTGTTTCTCTGTCTCTCCCTTCCCTTCCACTTAAAAATCGATGGGAAAATATCCCGGCTGAGGATTAATAAAGATAAAAATTAACAAATACAGGGAGATGCAGACATTAGGACCAGGAATCATGGCGTTCCCATGTACACCCCTGAGTAATGGAAGGAAGGATAAGGGGACAATGAGAGAGAGGCAGGGAGAGACTGTCCCCATACTCACGTGACTAGGCACTCGGAGAGGGCCACCAGGCTGAGAAACCCGATCCACCTCATCGTGCGTTCTTGCCCGCGTCGAGTCCTCTAGAAGGCTCCGGTTTGGAGTGTGTGGGGTCGGGCCAGCGCTGCCGATAAAAACCCTCTGACCTGCGCTCACGATCCGCTGGGAGGGCTGCTGATGGTCCCGATAAACGACTGCAAACCTCCCGATAAGATCTCTATTCCCATCAGCATTCCTGATCGGGTAGTGTGGGGAGGGGAAAACTTAGAAAAAGTTCGGATACAGAGATCTCTATCGTAATCTCTTCCTTGGGGCATGGCTGGGGGACAAACCCAAACCACATGACCTCCACGGGAGTGGGGAGACCTGCTCACTTGGAGGTAAAGCACGCTAATCCTGTCTAATAGAGGGAATAAGCTAAGTGACCATCACTCCGTCACAGAGATGGCAGCACCCACAGCTGAGGCCAAGTTCCGGTAAGGAGCCTTAAGGAGCAATCAGCAGGGATCAGAGGCTACGCTCTCCCCTGCCCCCGTGGGGTTTGACAGGGGACCTCAGGCTGTGTCCCCCACCCAGCAGGGCTTGACGGGGGACCTCAAGGTGTGTTTCCTGTCCTGGTGCTGGGCAAGGGGACCTCAGGCTGCTCCTTCCGCCCCAACACCAGGCCAGGGGACCTCAGGCCACATCCCCACTCTGCAGGGCTTGATGGAGGACCTCAAATCACACTCCCACCCCCAGTGTGGCTGCGGGACCTCACGCCATGACCCCCATCCCAGCTCTGTGCCAGGGGACCTGAGGCTATAGGGCACAGCAGGATTGGGAGAGCAGGGGGCTAGGCCCAGACCATCAGCAGGTGCTAAGCCCAGGTTGGCAGCCGAAAGAGGTTCGTCGTGAATGGGTGAGCGGGCCTACTGGGACCCGCAGCCCACGCCCAGCACCTGTCAGGTGGCAGCCAGGGAGGCTGTGCCTCTGGTCGCCATGCGGTGGGAAACGTGTGGCTGCACCGAGAGGCAGTCCGACCAAAGGGCTCCATCTCGCGTCCTGGCCTCACGGCCCGTTTTCGGGAACCCACAGCTCAGCCGTGCTCGGCCCCTCTTCTCAGGGCATGTACACTGTTCCCAATGCTCCGCGGCACCCCGAAAACGTGTACTTCTGCTGCTCTGACCTGAAAAGATAGGCATGATTTTGACTGGTTCGCAGCGACGGCCGTTGTGTTGGCTGTGGTGATTGTGCAAACTGACCCTCTGGGAAAAGGGGTCCGGGCTCCCGAAGTGATGGGATGAGTCAGGATCGGCGCTTTCTGGGGGTTGCACGTTTTACACGTTCTCGTGGCCCTGGCTGAAAACCGCTGACACAGGTAAAGGCACAAGGAAGCAATCTTCAGGACAGATACCCCGCCCCCTCCACCTGTCAAAGAGGTACAGGCCATAAAAACGGGGGTGGGGGGCTGACACTTATTTTAACTCTTAAGAAACAAGAACTGTTTGAACACATGTGTCCGTTTTCTAGATCCTGCTTTGAATGCATAAGCTGTTCAAAGGCATTTTTGGGAGAGTCAGGAAGATTTCAGCCGGGACTGGATCTTAGGTGAGATGGGAGTTGTTAATTTTGTTTGGGGTAAAGGAGCATTGTGGCCCTATTCAGAGGGCCCCCAAAAACGTACGCACGCATTACCAGCTGGTAGCTCCATTGTGAAAGTGAAATGCACTTTAGTAAACACTGCCTTTATCGTCATTCAAAGCGTGGTCTTACATCCTGGGGGGACACCTGTGTGTTCTGTGGGGTGATGCCCTCTGCTTACACTATCAGAGCAAAAACGAATAGCGGGTAAAGGCCTGTAAGTGAGGGGCTAGAGAAAACAGGTTTGCAGAGCTGCCGTGCATCGAACGGGGTCCCCCCCCCCCCAAGTCATGTGTTGGAGCCTCACTCCCAATAGGATGCGACACGGCGATGGGGCCCCTGGGAGGTGACTCGGTTGAGGTGACGTCACGAGGGTGCCTGCCCTGGTCCCCGCAATCAGAGACACAGCTGACGCCCAGCTCGGTCCCAGGCAGGGGGCTCCCAGCCTCTGGCCCTGGCAGCCTGGGCGGAGAGAAGGTTGTCCGTTAGATGCCAAATGATGAAACAGAGCCTCGTGATCCTCTGTTTTGAAAGCTCTTACTTTTGCAGTGACAAGAGGTTTAAACACTGTCATTTGGAGCTTCTGTCTGTATCGATGCCCTGAGGCGGCCTCCAGGGCCAGTCCGTGAGCCTCACCTGCCCGTTTCCCGCTCCTCCTGACCCAGACCCGCCACCCCCAGGGCTGCGCCTTGGTCCAGCTGGAGAAGTGGGGAGCCACGTCAGGGTCTAGAGGTGGGAGGAATGAGGAAACACGGAGGGAAATCACTGCCTCTCCTTTGCTGCAGGGGAAGGCACAGGCCTGGTAGCAGCCCCCAGGCAGTGACCGCGGGTAGTTGGAAGGGAAGGGGGAGGTGCAGAGCCGAGTAACAGAGAAGGCCGCCGGCCAGGCCCCTCGTCCGGGTCCGGAAGAGGGCTGGGCAGGATGGGGTTCGGTGCCCCGTGCCACTGGGCCTCTCGCCCCTGTGCTGGGGCCCCCTGTGCTGGCAATGGAGAGGATCGGCGGGTGAGTGGAGTATTTAAAACCGTGCCTCATTGCTCTCGCCTTCCTGCAGGCCTGGGACCGGAGCCCTGGTGTTGGCATCCACGCCGTTAAGAGAGGCGACCTCTCACCCAGCTCGGGTTCATGATTTTGTTTTGAGTAAATATTTTTATTGGTTTGAGACAGGAAGGGAGAGAGAGAGAAGAGAGAGAAACATCAGTGATGAGAGAGCATCAGCAATTGGCTGCTTGCTGCACGCCCCGGGCATGTGCCCTGACCAGGGATCGGACCGTGACCTCCTGGCCCGCAGGTCGGCGCTCAACCCACTGGGCCACCACGGCGGCCCAGCGCAGGTTTCTATTGAAGGCCCCCTCCAGTGGGTAGCCCCTCCGTATGACGACCCTGTCGAGCCACCGGATCGCATGGCAGCTCTCCACGGGGCAGGCCCAGGGCCCTCCAGCTCATGATGGCAGTTACACGGCACCTGTCTGTGCCCCATCCGCTCCAGGGCGGCAGCGCCAGGCCGTCAGGGCCCGGCCACCGGGGGTCTGGCCGTCACTGACGCTCAGTGTGGAACAAGTCCCGTCTCCTGTCCTGCAGACAGGCTGAGCGCCACCCTATGAACCAGAAGGTCACGGTCAATCCCCGATCAGGGCACATGCAGGAGGCAGCCCATCAATTATTATCTCTCATCACTGATGTTTCTTTCTCTCTCTCCCTGTCTGAAATAAAGAAATATGTAATTTTAGAGATGGAGCAAGAGGGCGGAGGCAGGGGTTCCTGGGACACCATGGGGAAGGCTGGGCATCACCTGGGTCCCAGCTAACGGCAGATTGAGGTCCAGCCTCAGGATCAGATGCTCCTGCTGATGCCCGTGGCCACCTGTTGGGAACGAAGAGAGGAAGCAGGTTCCGCCCGGGAATGGCCACTCCTGGGCCCCAGGACCACACGGGGAGAGGGCACAGCACCCCTGTCCCTGTGGGTGCTGGGCTTTCGCCTGGAGAGCGAGAAAGAAGCCAGTCATTAGTGAGCTGTCCACTGTGCCCCGGGGCGTGGTGGGGCTGCGCCTCCAGCTTATCGGCGCGCCGGGCCCAGGAGAGACACGTTCTGTTCATAGCCCTGCTCGCCCCTCAGGCTGCACTCGGCATGGAGGCGGCTATTCTGGGAGGGGGTGACTCATTGCTGGTAACTCACTCGCCAAGTGTCTGATGAGGTCACCGTGCGGGTGCCTGTGGCCTAGATGCCCGGTGCGTCCAGTGTGGAAGGACGCCTGGAGAAGTAGCAATTTACTGCGCTTGGTTACCGTGGGCCTTTGCAATCGCCGTTCCCCTCTGGAATGTTCTTCTCCCAGCGCTCTGCATGGCTGGCCCCTTCTTCATGTTCAGCTGTCCTTCTGCACTGCCCCCTCCTCGGTGAGGTCGGCCCTGGCACGCCGGTCCCCGGGCACAGACCATGACTCATTTGAGGAGCCCCAGAGACACTGAACGCATGTTCCCACGGGCTTTGCATGGGAGCCTTACGGGGTTGAGAATGTCCCCAATTTACAGATGAGAAAACCGAGGCTGGGGGAGTTACATTCCCTTGAGGTCATATGGCCGGTGAGTGCCTGAGAGGTGAAACCCGGTCTGCCCGACAGATTTCCTGCTCTGGAGCACGCTGCTGCTTGGGGGTGGAGGGCCAGGAAGTGATGCCCAGGAGAGAGCAGGGAGGAGGGGATGGGAGATGCCAGGGTAACCGATAAGGGGGTCTCGTCCATGAAACCTGTTCATTCTTCTAGTGAACACTTTTTGTTTTTTAAATTGATTTCAGAGAGGAAGGGAGAGGGAGAGAGAGAGAGAAACAGCAGTGATGAGAGAGAAACACTGATCAGCTGCCTCCTGCACGGCCCCGACAGGTGCCAAGCCCACAACCCAGGCATGTGCCCTGACGGGGAATGGAACCACGGCCTCCTGGTTCCTAGGTCAGTGCTCAGTCCCTGAGCCACTCAGCTGGGCAGACACCTCTGTCCTTTAGAGAAAAATGGTTGTCGTTTCCTGATCTTAAAAGCTCCCACTGAAAAAGTAATAATAGGAGCATAGCAGAGGAGCAATCGCCCATGTGCTGCCTGCTGGAGAGGACTGTTGTCACATGTACGTGGTTTTTCCTGCCGCGTGTGTGACGTTAGCAGGAGTTCATGCTGCTGTGGGACAGACACTGCGCAGAGGTTTCTATAGGTTAACGGGTGGAATCGTCCCCACAGACCGAGCAGCTGGGATGGTTTTCCTGTCATTCTTGTAGGTGTGGTGTCGGTGCAGCCTGATGGGGGCGTGTTTCTCATCTCCTAAAAGCCACCCTCTCAGGCATGTCGTTTGGTGTGATTAGGACATTCATGGAGCTGTGCGGCCTTGCCCTGACTTAAGTGGAGAACATTTTTGAACCTCAAAAAGCAGTGCCATGCACATTGATAGCCAACCTTCATTTCCAACCCTGCCCTTGCCCCCAACTATAATAGATGATTCTCTCATTATTAACTAGTGTCCCGGTGCACAAAATTCGTGCACATTAATAGGGGATTAATTAGATTAAATAATTTTATATTGCAATTTGCCCTTTCTCTGTAATAGAAGTGTAAGAGATGAAAGAAAATCAGTAAAATGTATTTGCAAACCTTCCTCCTGTCAGAGTCTGGGGCTCACCACGGGACCCAGAATCAAGTCCCCGCCTACCAACATGTACTTCAAAATCGCGTGAGACCCAAATCCGGGTGTCCCACTCCCATTGGGCTAGATCCAGACCCTGCCAGTCCCACCCTTGTCAAGCTCTGCATGTGGGGGGCGCAGCCTCAGTTCCCCTGTCCCGGTGCTAGGAAGGGGGGCATGGCGTGAGGTCCACCAGCCCAGTCTGGGGCAGGGGGCATGCCTTGAGGTCCTCCATCAAGCCTTGTCAGGTGTGAGAAACAGCCAGAGATCCCCTGTCAAGCCCTGCTGGGTGGGGGCATGGCCTGAGTTGCCCCGTCAAGCCTGCCTGGTGGGGGGGAGCAACCTCAGGTCCCCCGGCCCAGCACCGGAGAGGGGCACAGCCTCAGGATCCCCGTGAAGCCCCACTGGGTGGGGGGCATGACCTGAGGCCGCCCGTCAAGCCCTGCCATGCTGGGGGGGGGGGGTGGCGCAGCCTCAGGTGCTCCAGCCCAGACCCGGGAATGGGGCGCAGTCTCAGGTCCAACATCAAGTCCCACGAGCTGGGGGGGCAGCCTCAGGTCCGCTGTCAAGCCCTCCCAGCTGGGGGGTGCGGCCTGAGGTCCCCTGTCAAGCCCTGACAGGTGGGAGGCACGGCCTAAGTTCACTTGTCCAGCCTCATGGGGGTGGGGGAGGGCGTAGCCTCAGGTCCCTGCTGATGGCTTAAGTCTCCTTTTAAAACTTGGCCTCAGCTATGGGTACAACCATCTTTGTGATGGAGTGATGGGCAATTAGCATATTCCCTCTTTATTTGATAGGATTAAATAGAGACCTGTTGCATGAAGATTCGTGCAAGAATAGGCCTTCGTTCCCCTGGCTTCACTCCTGGCCATCCAGGAGCCTGCAAGTCCTCACTCCCAGCTGGAGCGCCGCTCCTGTAGCTCTCTTTGCCTCCTGCCCTTTTTCCCTCGAGCAGGCGTCTCACCATGCCCACCGCTCCATGCCTACATTTGCAAATTAACCCACCATCTTTGTTGGATCAATTTGCATACTCCTGATTGACTGATGGTAGTCCTGGAGGAACAGTCAATTTGCATATTGCTGTTTTATTAGTGAAGATTATTCTTTATTGCACTAAGAACATTTAACATGAGATCTACCCTCTTAATATAAATTTTCTTATTCTCACCAGAGGATACTTTTTCCATTGATATTTAGAGAGAGTGTGAGTGGGGAAGGAAAGGAGGGGGAGAGTCGGAGAAGCATTGATGTGGGAGAAACATCGATTGGTTGCCTCCCGCACATTATGGACCGGGTTCAGCGTTGAACCTGCAACTCAGGTTCATCCTCCTGACTGGGAATTGAACCTGTGACCCATCAATGTGCAGGCCAACACACTAACCACTAAGCCACACTGGCCAGGACTCAACAGAATTTCAGGGCACCATGGAGTGTTGTTAACCATGGGCACAATGTTAGGTAACAGACCCCCAGACGTATTCACCTTGCATAACTGCATTACTGAGGTACACCTGTTGCATAGTAACTCCCCACTCCCCTCCCTCCTCCCCCTGACGACACCACGCCCCGCTCTGCTGCTGAGAGCCTGACCCTGTAGGCGCCTCAGAGACGTGGCTCCTATAGGATTCATCCTTCGGGGCCTGGCTTACGTCACCTAGCGTGAGCCCTCAGGAGTCAGCCCGCTGCAGCCGGCAGGGGTTGTCCTCGCTCTCACGGAACGTGTTCCATCGCACGTCTGTGCCGCGGGGTCTTCGTCCATGCATCGGCTCATGGGCGCGTGCTCGTTTCCACGTCTGGGCTACTGTGAACAACGCTGTGAGGGATTCGCGGTGCGGCTCTCTTTGCGAACCTGATTTTAATTCTTTGGGATAAAGATCCAGAAGTGGGGTTGCCTGGGGTCTTGTAAAAATTCTGTGTTTAACTTTCGGAGGCGTCGCCATATTGTCTGCTACAGTGGCCGCTCCATGTGACACGCACACTAGCAGTGCACGGGCTGCACGTCTCGGTGACCCGTGCTGGCGTTGGTGTCTTAGCGGGTGGCCAGGCCCAGGTGGGGAGGGACAGCTCAGGGTCGTTGTCATTTGCGTTTCCCTGGTGACTAATGAGGGGGGCTGTTCTCACCGCAGAATTACAGAAAACATGTCCAGCGTGAGCTGACCTATGGTCACAGGACTGGTCACGGGACTGTACTTATTGAGGCCCTACTATGCGCCTGGTATGTATGCGTCAGAGCTGGGACTTGAACCCGGTCCAGAGAGCCCTGGGCCGTACTGGCCTGCCCTGCGTGGCCCTGCCTGCCCTGCGCTTCGTAAACCCGTAACCCTGCTGTTTGGATTCTGCCCTTTTCTCCTAATGTCCCATTAGAACATTCAGGCTTCTCCTAAAACTCGGCTGGGAGGGTGTCGGAGTTGCAGGGGCAGCCACAAATTCTTGTATCACCCACAGCAGCCATCGCCATCCTACAGTCCGGGGCCACTGGTGGTCCCTGAAGCCGAAAGGTTGGCCACCACTGAGTCCTACAGCATCTCTCTGCACTTCTGGGGACCGCTCCACCCAGCTCCAGCCAGTGGTTCTGGAGGAAACTGTCAATCACCATCCATCTGGGGGGTGGGGGGAGCATGTGTCCAAATGGAGCCAATCCTGGTGCCCCATGCCCTGGCCTCATGATTGGTCCACGGCTGCACACATGACCTGCGGAGGACCAATCAGACCCCGCCCTGGTGCTCTGCTCCTTTCCAAGCCTTCAGGATGTCAAAGGCTGGGCAGGAGTGGCAGAGCCCTTCGACTGGAGTAGGCTGCCAAGAGAAGGCTGGCAGCAGAAGAATCAAAGGTGACACAAGGGCAGAGGCCAGAGGGAGGAGAGAGGGGGGCTGGTAGGTTTTGATTTCTTGGGTGCAGCCACCAAGCTCCGGGGACCTGCTCTGGTTCGGCATCCCGGTTCGAGTCCTTTCGGATTAAGCCCGTTGGAGTCGGGTTCCCTCCCTGTTGGCCCAGAGGAGATTCCTGAGCCCTGCCTGCCTGTGCCGCACCTCCCAGACCCAAGCAGAGGCACCATTCCTATGAGCCCCATTGAAAATGAGACCATTTATTAAAAATCAATATGTTATTGAAAAACATCAATGTTTTTATGATTTTTTAGAGGGAGAGAAAGGGAGAGAGAGAAACATCGATGCACTGCCTATTGCATGCCCCTCCTGGGGATTGAGCCCGGGGCTTATGGCCTGACCAGCAATGGACCCGGTGACCTGTGCGTGTGTGGGACGAGGCTCAATCCCCTGAGCCACACCGCAGGGCACAAATGAGGACCTTCCTTTTCCCGGAGAAGAGGCCTTGGCATGCCCCAGACGCAGGGAGTGTGGGAGTCCCTGGGGCGGGCCTGGCAGAGAAGAATGGATGACGGATGGCGCCCACGTCTATGCCATCGCAGGAGCCAAGCCGATCCTGTTGTTGGCCCGATCGAAGACGGTGAAATAGAGCCGCAGGAAGACGTCCCCCAGGACCCAGAGGGTGGGGCTGTCCGAGCTGTCCAAGTTGGGGTAGCAGATGCCCTTCTGCTCCTGCAGGGGGGAAGCACAGCCCTCAGCCGCCCTCGCCGCCCGTCACCCATCGGGCCTGGATGACAGCTTTATCCCGCCTTCCCCTTGGCCCTCCGCTCGGGTGTTTGCTCTGAGCGAATCCCTGCCTGCTCCCCTTCACCCCGCTCGTCCTCCAAGACCCAGCCCAGCGCCTGGGCAGCCTTCCCGGGCCCATGCCCCCTCCTTGGCATGGCCGGTCATGTGGGGAGGCTTCCCAGGGGCTCCCTGTGTCTTCAGCCTCAGCACACAGGCCTCCGGGGTGCTCATGGCACGGCTCCCGGAGTGCCTTCAGAGTTCGGGCTGAGAGATTTTTCGTTGCTCTCTCCATGGGCTGCCCCATACCTCCTCTGTATGCCATGGGAGAACCGGCACTTCCTGAGCCTCGACTATGTGCCAGGCACTGCCCGGTCACTGCCCGTTCATGTCAGCGTCTCACCACCCCACAAAGCGGGGGCTGGGTCCCCATTTCACAGACAGGGAATTGGGGACTCGCAGGGGTCATTTGCACCCTAGGACTAGGGTGACCATATATGATCTATCACCCAAGTCAGGACACTTTGAGATGGGGGGAATACAGTTCCTGATTATGGGGGGACACAGAGACTGTACCCAGCCAGCCCCACTGTCCCTACTCTTGGCCTGTCTCCGGGTTACTGCCTACATTCCCTGTCTGTCGGTCAGAGTGCCCCGGTTGAACTGACGCTCTCTGAGGGGGAGACCATTAGCGTGCCCTCTCCTGGAGCCCGGCCCCGAGCCTGCACGGGTGGCCACTGGGAATTCTCCGAGGGAGATGGGTGCCCAGACCCCTTCTATCAAGAGGCTGAGCTGTGGGAGGTGCTGTCTGAGACAGGGCTGCTGGGCAGTATCTGCAATGCCATAGCCGGGCCTCCAGGGGGCGTCTCCGAGCCACACCCTAAGGGTCCCTCCAGTCCCAGATCTGAGAGCAGCCCCCAGGTCGGGCCCCTCACCCTCTGGATGTAGGCGCTGGCTGGCACTGGGTACGCGATGCCGTTGATGGTGAAGACGATGTCAGGCAGGCTCTGGATGGCCTCGCAGCTGACGACGTACTGTCAGAGAGAGAGGGAGAGGGAGGTTGGCCCAGCGGGTCCTTCTGTGTGTAGGGAGCCCGGGGTGACCCTGGGCGTGACCCCTCACCTCGCCGGTGCTGGTGGTCTGGGCGCTGATGTTCCTCAGAATGTTGAGGATGGGGTTTTTTGGGCCAATCAGCAGCGAGGTCCCGGTGTCCATTATGGCCTGGCAGCTGCCAGGACAGGCCACGACCTTCCCGTCCATAGAGATGCTGAGGGACAGAGCAGACACCAGGGTCACATCGCGGCCTCTCCACCGCAGCCCCTCCCTGCCGCCTGCAGAACAGCCTGCAGCCCCCGCCGGCCTCTGTCTCCCTGTGTTCCGGCCACACTGACTTCCTGGGCTTCCTCTCCGGTCGGCAGTGCATTGTGGTCTTTGTGCCCCAGGGCCTTTGCACGGCTGTCACCCTTCCAGACCCACCCCTGCCCCTTTGTCTGGCCGATCTCTCCAGACCTCCAGGGTTCAGATCAGTCATGACTTTTTCAGGGAAGTGTTCCCCCAGATTAGTTCAGTCCCGCTCCTCCCCCAGAGGAGACCAGCAGAGCCTTCCAGGTTCCAGGATGCATCGGGGTGGGAACCCTGATCGCTGCGATGCGGTCGCTCACGCGTGTCTGCCCTCCTAGTGGGGGACCAAGCTGTGCCCTCTACCCCCTCCAGCGCCCGTGCCCAGCGCACAGCGCATGCTCGACGGTATTTGATGAGGGACTGACAGGGCGCGTGAAGGAATGAGGTCAACTGCAGACACGACCTGCTGTCCGACCAGTTGTGAAGGCCACACGGTAAAGACGGAGGTTCCCGGGAAGCAGGTGCTCGCAGAGGTGGGAGGGAGTGTGGTTCCCCCCGCCTCGCCCCCTTTCCCTCCAGGCTCTTGGCCAGGCGATGCCTGTGACGGCCCAGGCCGTGGGACGTGGCCCGAAGCACAGTTTAAGCTTCTGTCTGACAGGCTTACACGCCTCCCCTGAGTGATCGCCCCGGTTCTCAGCCACCCGGGTCCCCGCTTCCCGGTGCTCTCGGTCACATGCCCTGCCCCTTGGCACCCAGGCCGGGTGGGAGGGGGTCCCTCTGTGTGATTTGCTTTCAGGCCCTAGGGTGGCGTGTCTCCAGGCCGGGGGTGTTCTCCTAGGCAGAGCAGCCGTCCGCTTGCCCGGCTCCCTGTTTTCACGCTGGCGCCCGTGTGCTGGGAACCCCTCCGGTCCAGCGACCTGGGATGTCCCTGTTCAGACCGGGGGATTCTCCTTGACCCCTTCTCACTGCGCTTGCCCCGTTTTGGGGAGACAGCCCTCCCTTGCTGCCCCCGTCCCCACCCTGACAGCTGGGTCCCGGCTTGTCCCCCTCCTGGTGTCCGTGATTCGGCCCATCCCGGTTCTCTGGTCAGGACCGTGGTCAGGGCGGTTATGCACCTTGTTGGTGAGCGTGCCTGTGCGTGTCTCTGTGTCTGTCTGCGTCTGTGTGTCTGCGTGTGCCTGTTGGGTGCAGGTGTGGCTGTCACTGGCGTGGACCTCAGTGAAGGGTGGGGGCCTTACCTGTCAACAGGGACCTGCCAGTGGCCCTGTGCGCTCACCGGCACCCACTGGAGCTCACCCTGGTAGTAGGAGGGGTCCACGCCGCCAAACATCACCATGCTGCCGTTCTTCTCGTTGCTGGGGGGCAGGGGGACTCTTGTGAGGGGAGGACGGTGGGTGACGTTTCTCCAGCTCTGTGACCGAGGGGTGCACTGACTAGCGGCCACCAAGCCACACAGCACAGGGCCCCACTGTACAAGCACTGCTGGGACCCCCACTGTTCAGATGGGAACTGGGCAGGAGGGCTGAGCATGGCCCAAATCATCCCCTGGCTACTGAGGAGCAAGGCCAAGGTTTGAACTTGAGATTCTGGCTGGGCTTTGGCTACCCACCTCTCTGAAGCCGGCCAGATCCCCCCCCTCCGGCAGCCCCAGCGCTCCAGTCGCGGCCGGAGGCTCTGTGCGGAGGGCCCCGGGCGGGAGCTCAGGCTCCCCCAGGCTGGCTCACGGGCCTGTGACACACTGCGCACGGCGCCCACGCTCACTGGGGCCCCACGGCCCGCTGCCCGTCCTGAAATCCCTCGTAGTTTTAACCAGAGGCCCCACATTTTCACTCTGCACCGGTGCCTGCCCTGCGTTCGCTGTCCCGGGCTCAGGGGGAACGTGGCTGAGGGGAAGGGAACAGCCCTGCTCGCCTCTCCCTCCTGTGCGTCGAATGGATCAGCACATCCCGTGGCCTTTCCCTCCACGTGTCCTGACTCCTCCATGCTCCCCCTTTCCCCGCCTCCCTGGTCCAGCTCCTGCTCTCTCTCTCCAAAGAGGCTGAGCAGCCTCGTCCCTGGCCTCCCTGCCTCCTCTCTGGTCCATCATTCTCCAGCCAGTGCCTGAAGGGAGCTTTCAGAGGCAGAGGTGGGATCATGTCTTCTCGCTGCCTAGGCCCCAGCCAAAGGCCTCCACTCCCACCTAAAACAAAACCCTGGGCTGCCTCGGCCCTGCCTGCCCCTCAGTCTCCACGCCCGCCCTCGGCCTGCCCCTCCTCACTCCCTCCCCGCGGTCCAGCCACACTGCCCTGCTGGGCCTCTGTGGCGCCTGGGCCTCCTCCCCCCATCGCCAGGCCTCGGTCAGAGCGGTCCTCGCCTGCCCTTGGGACCCACCTCCCATCTCTGTGGTTCTGCCACCACGTTTACTGCTTTCCCAGAACCACTCTGCACCTGGAGTGTGTCATCTTTTCCTCTTACCTACTTACTCGGTTCTCCTCTGCCTCTTCTCCCTCTCACCTGTCTGCGTCACATGCACTGAACACTACCCAGCGCATAATAGATGCTCAATGCATATTTGTTAAACGGCTCACCTTGACTGGGTACAAAACCCCAGAGGCTCAGCACGTGCTACAGAGGCTGGAGCTCAGGCCCCCACAGAGCCCACAGCCTCACCCACACTCTGCATCCAACACACGGTCTGCCCGCCGGGTACCCCTCCCCCTGTGCTGCTCCCTCCACCCACTCCAGCCCCTTAGCCCCCCAGGGAGGGTAGCTTTTCCCGTGCAGGCCCAGTGACTGGAGACCTGCTGATGGCTTAACCACTCGCCATAGGGGACGGGCCCGAAGCCGAGCTCGCCTTCTGCCTCTTCTAGGCTGTGTCTGGGCAATTTGGTGCAAAGCTCCTCTCTGAGCCTTGGTTCCTCAGTTTCCCCGTCCATCCAAGGAGCGACTAGAAGTATCGGGGTCGGCAAACTTTCAAAATGGTAGATTCTGCCCCAGCTGGTTTGGCTCAGTGAATAGAGAATGGCCTGCGGACTGAAGGGTCCCGGATTCGACCCCTGGCCTGGTCCGGGGCGCATGTAAGAGCCAACCAATCGATGTGTCTCTCTTACATCAATGATTCTCTCTGTGTTTCTCCTCCTCCCTTCCACTCTCTGGAAAAATCAGTGGGGGAAATCCTCGTGTGAGGATTAACAAAAAGTAAAATAAAATAAAAAATGTTAGATTGTCAATATTTTGGGCTCCGCCGGCTGCCCGATCTCTATGGCAAGTGCTCGATGCTGCCATTGTAGTGCAGAGCAGCCGCAGACCGGATGTGACAGAAGGAGCAGGGCTGTGTTCCAATAAACCTTTATTCATAACAGCAGGTGGCGGGCCACATGTGGGCAGGGCCACTATTTGCTGACCCCTGGACTAGACTGCCCTCAGGAAACTCGGGCCGGTCGTCTACCGTTTCTGAGGCGCCTGAAGGCATCCGGGGGAGGGCTTGCCCAGCCAGGCTTACCTGCTCAGGTAGAAGGCGAAGAGGTTCTCAGATATGAGGCCTTGCTTCCACATGCTGTCGAAGACCGGGGTGGTGTCTCTGAGGGCGAGGGAGGGGTAGGCCAGGCCCAGGACTCCGTCGAAGGCCGCGTATTCCAAGGAGACGCTGAACACCGTCTTGCTCAGGCCAAATGCCTGGTTTTTGCACACAAGGTCCCCGATCTGGGGGTTGGGGGGAGGGTGGTCTCATGGGACGGTTGGGGAGTGGAGCTGGGGCTGGTTTCGGGGGTGTGGAAGTGATGCCACCAGCACCCAGGCATCAGCTGAGGTGAGCCTGCGCTGGAGGTGATGGAGCAGCACCCACCGTGCATTGCCGAGGAGTCCAACCTTCGCCCGCCCTCCTGCTAGCTGCACCCCAGGTAGTAAAACACCCCCATCTCCCTGCATGGCGGGGCGATTGCGGAGCGGGCCAAGCGGCTCCCCCTTGCAGGCCCCACTGAGCAGAGAGCGGGAGCGTCTTGTTTTTGGCGTTCCCGGGATGTGGTGGCAGAAACCGCGTGAATTCGCGGTGATTCCCTGTGGGGTCTGCACCCCAGGGGTACACAGGGCCCCCGGGTTCGTGTGAAAAGACTGCCTGGGGTCCTCGCTGCTTTGCTGAGTGGATAGAGCGTCAGCCTGCAGACTGAAGGGTCCCGGGTTCGATTCTAGTCATGGGTTGTGGGCTGGATCCCATTAGGGGGTGTGCAGGAGGCACCCATCAATGATTCTCTCTCATCCTGGATGTATCTCTCTCTCCCTCCGCTCTCCCTTCCTCTCTGTGATGAATGAAAAAAAGGCTTCCTGGGAAATGTGTGTGTGTGCATGTGAATGTGTGTATGTGTGCGCATGTGTGTGTGTGTGTGCGTGTGTGTGTGTGTGTGTGAGGCACTTTGGGCAGGAAGCCCGTTTTTCTTAGATTCTCAAAGGCCCCCAAAGTAAGACCTTTACTCAGGGCTGTCCTGCACCCGTAACCCTGCCTCCCCTGCCCTGGTGTGTGGAGCCCTCGGCAGCCCCGGACACCCCGGATCCCGTCTACCCCTCCCGGAAAATCCCCCACAGCTGCCGAGCCGTGACTCGCACCCCAGCTGTGCTGCTCCAGGAGTGTGCCTTGGGCAGGCCTCCCCTCGCCCTCGGGTCCCTACTCTGCTAGCAGGGAGCAGTGACGCCTACCCCGTGGGGTCGTTGCAGGATTAGGCACGTTATGACCACGGACGTGCCCCGCACAGTGCCTGGCACCATCTGGGAATGCAAAAATGGGTTTTGTGCCCCGCCGGCGTGGCTCAGTGGCTGTGCGCCGCCCTATGAACCAGGAGGTCACGGTTCGATTCCGGTCAAGGGCACATGCCAGGCTTGCGGGCTCGATCCCCAGTAGGCCTGCAGCAGGCAGGCAGACAGTGATTCTCTCTCATCATTGATATGTCTGACTCACCCTCCCTCTCCCTTTCTCTCTGAAATTAATAAAAATACGTATTTAATAAAAATGGGTTTGCCCTCACCTCTCCCTGCTCCCAGCAAAACCAGCCTCGAGCTCACCACAGGCAAGAGCTGCAAATGCCGCCTCTGGTGGCTTGACCGCTGCAGCGCGCTGTCTCCCCAAGACAGACGGCCAGCCCCTGGGGGACTCTGGGGGAGACGGTGGTCCAGCTGACCCTGCATCTGGTGCCGTGAGCAGTGAGCAGAGGTCGCCAGGCCCTGCCCTGCCGCACCCGCAGCCACTCACCCGCACGTCGTCGTAGCCCAGCAGCCCGGTCATGCTTGCGGACCCATACAGCAGCTCGATGGGCCGGTCCGTGCTCTGGAAGGTGGACGACCGCGAGGGGTTGAAGGCTTTGTGGTTCACTGCGGATGCAGAGCGAGTGTCCGTCAGCTGCCAAAGCCGCGCTGGGTCCGGGGTGGGGACCACGAGGGGCGTGGGTGCTCACCACAGGCGGGACTGGAGCAGTAGATGGACGGCACCCACAAGTCAGCCGAGCCCGTGTCAAAGATGACCTTGAACCTCTGAGGGGGCGTTCCAATGCTAATGGTGCCAACGTAGTACAGCTGCCGGGCGGGGAAGGGCGGTTAGGGTGTCCCTGTCTCCTCGAATAGCTTTCCCACCACCCCACCGCACAGCCATGGCTCAGGCGGTGCCTTCATTTTTTCCCACATTCCCCTGCAGCTCTCTAAATCCTCGGCCCAGCTGGCCTGCTTCCTCCTCCAGGAAGCCCTCCCAGGTCACCCAGGCCACTGTCTCCCAACTCATCGCCGGTTATGTCACTGTCTCAGCCCTTTTACTGGGCGTTTATCTTCCTGCAGAATAGGCCAGACCCTCTGTGATCGCAGCCGTAACCACACTGCTGGCGTTTTATAGCCTCCCGCACTGCAGGGCTCAGGGACGCTTTGCTGGGGGCGTTCTCGGGGCTGCGCAGGCTGAGCGTCCCCTGCCTGGGGTGTCACACTGCAGTCCCCGGGGAGGCAGCGGTGCATCTTGTTCAGAAGGAACAGAACTGCCCCACCAGCACCTGGTCCGCAGGGCCCAGCGACGAGTCCTTGCCCCAAGATGGGTGTGTGCCTGCCGCCCGGCCAGCGCTGGACTCGGTCACCACAGACCAAGAGCCGCGGGGTGAGTGCCTTCTCCCAGGAGAGACCCCTGTTCCCAGCTTTACTGCCTGCAGGATCCCTGCCCCCCCGCCCCCCTCCTGGCTCCTACCCCTGGGTGACCCCCCGTGCCCGGCCAGCACCTAGGGAAGGCTGCGGCTGGGCCCGCCACACTCACGTCCAGGTAGTTCCTCATGGGTGCCAAAGTGCCGCCCTCCCTGCTCAGGAACTTGTAGGCGTGGCTGTAGTGGTGCCGCTGGAGGTAGTCTGTCAGCAGGTCCTTCTCGCGCAGGCTCTCCCGCATGGACTTGATCTTGGTCAGAGGGATGCTTCCGCGGGAAAGAGGACAAATCAGACAGCAGCTCCCACCCCGCGGCCCAGTGTGGCACCACGCCTGGTGTTGGAGCCGCCCGCTAGGCTAGGGGACCATTAGTCAGCCTGTCGACGTCTTCCCCGCGGACGTCCACAGGCCGTCAGACGAGGGGCAGGCGCCCAGCAAACACTGGCAAAGGCCGGACAGTGCGCCCAGGTCTGAGCTCAGGGCCTGGTGCAGCCCCGGGAAAGCCACGTGCCCGTGCGGAGCCTCCGTTTCCCCATCGGAGAGAAGTGGGGTGAGGACAGGCCTCCGGCGGGGTGTCTGGGCCTTTGAGGGAGAGGATGGACCGAAGGCCCCTGCCCGAGGGACCTTGACCCTGAGCCAGTGCTGTCGTCATTGTCATCTGACCGGCTCCCTCTCCAAGAGCCCTGGAGGGAGCGGAGTTAGGATCACCCACTTTTACAGGAGGAACCTGAAAGGCAGGTGTTTGTGACCTGGCTGTGGCCACCTGCTCATTGAGGCAAAACTTAAGGGACCCCTTAAGGGCTCATTAAGGGACCTCTCCCGGCCCTGCTCCAGCGTCAAGCAGGGGGGAGGCTGGAGGAGGGCGAGGGAGCCGGGAGACGGGGAAGTAAATGTCCCCTGACGGGACCACCCACACAGCTGCTCAGGTGGTGCCATGAGCAATCCTGGGGGCCCCATCCACACAGGGGCCGCCTGGGGTTGTGGAGCCCCCAGACCTGTCCCAGGACCCCTGGCCTCACAGTGCACGTGGCTACCTACTCATCAATGCATGGAGATGTGGCCCTGACCAGTGTCGCTCAGTGGATAAAGCGTCCACTTCCGAACCGAAGGGTCCCGGGTTCGAGTTTGGTCAAGGGCACGTATCTCAGTTGCAGGCTCCTCCCTGGCCGTGGCCCTAGTCGGGGATCGTGCAGGAGGCAATGAATCGATGTGTCTCACTCACATCGCTGTTTCTCTGTCTCTCCCTTCCCTTCCACTTAAAAATTGATGGGAAAATATCCTGGCTGAGGATTAATAAAGATAAAAATTAACAAATACAGGGAGATGCAGACATTAGGACAGGGAATCATGGCGTTCCCATGTACACCCCTGAGTAATGGAAGGAAGAATAAGGGGGCAATGAGAGAGAGGCAGGGAGAGACTGTCCCCATACTCACGTGACCAGGCACTCGGAGATGGCCACCAGGCTGAGAAACCTGATCCACCTCATCGTGCGTTCTTGCCCGTGTGGAGTCCTCTAGAAGGCTCCGGTTTGGAGCGTGCGGGGTAGGGCCAGCGCTGCCGATATATACCCTCTGACCTGCGCTCGCGATCCACTGGGAGGGCTGCTGATGGTCCCGATAAAACACTACAAACCTCCTGATAAGATCTCTATTCCCATCAGCATTCCTGATTGGGGGGGCGGGGTGGGGGGAAGGACTTAGAAAAAGTTCGGATACAGAGATCTCTATCGTAACCTCTTCCTTGGGGCATGGCTGGGGGACAAACCCAAACCACATGACCTCCACGGGAGTGGGGAGACCTGCTCACTTGGAGGTAAAGCACGCTAATCCTGTCTAATAACCAGGGAATTAGCTAAGTGACCATCACTCCGTCACAGAGATGGCAGCACCCACAGCTGAGGCCAAGTTCCGGTAAGGAGCCTTAAGGAGCAATCAGCAGGGATCAGAGGCTACGCTCTCCCCGGCCCCCGTGGGGTTTGACAGGGGACCTCAGGCTGTGTCCCCCACCCAGCAGGGCTTGACGGGGGACCTCAAGGTGTGTTTCCTGTCCTGGTGCTGGGCAAGGGGACCTCAGGCTGCTCCTTCCGCCCCAACACCAGGCCAGGGGACCTCAGGCCACATCCCCACTCTCCAGGGCTTGATGGAGGACCTCAAATCACACTCCCTCCCCCAGTGTGGCTGCGGGACCTCACGCCATGACCCCCATCCCAGCTCTGTGCCAGGGGACCTGTGGCTATAGGGCACGGCAGGATTGGGAGAGCAGGGGGCTAGGCCCAGACCATCAGCAGGTGCTAAGCCCAAGGTGGCAGCCGAAGGAGGTTCGTCGTGAATGGGTGAGCGGGCCTCACCGGGACCCGCAGCCCACGCCCAGCACCTGTCAGGTGGCAGCCAGGGAGGCTGTGCCTCTGGTCGCCATGCGGTGGGAAACGTGTGGCTGCACCGAGAGGCAGTCCGACGAAACGGCTCCATCTCGCGTCCTGGCCTCACGGCCCGTTTTCGGGAACGCACAGCTCAGCCGTGCTCGGCCCCTCTCCTCAGGGCACGTACACTGTTCCCAATGCTCCGCGGCACCCCGAAAACGTGTACTTCTGCTGCTCTGACCTGAAAAGATAGGCATGATTTTGACTGGTTCGCAGCGACGGCCGTTGTGTTGGCTGTGGTGATGGTGCAGACTGACCCTCTGGGAAAAGGGGTCCGGGCTCCCGAAGTGATGGGATGAGTCAGGATCGGCGCTTTCTGGGGGTTGCACGTTTTACACGTTCTCGTGGCCCTGGCTGAAAACCGCTGACACAGGTAAAGGCACAAGGAAGCAATCTTCAGGACAGATACCCCGCCCCCTCCACCTGTCAAACAGGTACAGGCCATAAAAACGGGGGTGGGGGGCTGACACTTATTTTAACTCTTAAGAAACAAGAACTGTTTGAACACATGTGTCCGTTTTCTAGATCCTGCTTTGAATGCATAAGCTGTTCAAAGGCATTTTTGGGAGAGTCAGGAAGATTTCAGCTGGGACTAGATCTTAGGTGAGATGGGAGTTGTTAATTTTGTTTGGGGTAAAGGAGCATTGTGACCCTATTCAGAGGGCCCCCAAAACGTACGCACGCATTACCAGCTGGTAGCTCCATTGTGAAAGTGAAATGCACTTTAGTAAACACTGCCTTTATCGTCATTCAAAGCGTGGTCTTACATCCTGGGGGACACCTGTGTGTTCTGTGGGGTGATGCCCTCTGCTTACACTATCAGAGCAAAAACGAATA
Source organism: Corynorhinus townsendii (assembly GCA_026230045.1). Classification (NCBI taxonomy): domain Eukaryota; kingdom Metazoa; phylum Chordata; class Mammalia; order Chiroptera; family Vespertilionidae; genus Corynorhinus; species Corynorhinus townsendii. Next base: position 2,435,462 of record JAPDVU010000008.1, on the reverse strand, counting down.
GCGGGTAAAGGCCTGTAAGTGAGGGGCTAGAGAAAACAGGTTTGCAGAGTTGCCGTGCATCGAACGGTGCCCCCCCCCCGGCCCCCCCAAGTCATGTGTTGGAGCCTCACTCCCAATAGGATGCGACACGGCGATGGGGCCCCTGGGAGGTGACTCGGTTGAGGTGACGTCACGAGGGTGCCTGCCCCGGCCCCCGCGATGTGAGACAGCTGACGCCCAGCTCGGCCCCAGGCAGGGGGCTCGCAGGCTCGCAGCCTCCGGCCCTGGCAGCCTGGGCGGAGAGAAGGTTGTCCGTTGGATGCCAAATGATGAAACAGAGCCTCGTGATCCTCTGTTTTGAAAGCTCTTACTTTTGCAGTGACAAGCGGTTTAAACACTGTCATTTGGAGCTTCTGTCTGTATCGATGCCCCGAGGCGGCCTCCAGGGCCAGTCCGTGAGCCTCACCTGCCCGTTTCCCGCTCCTCCTGACCCAGACCAGCCACCCCCAGGGCTGCGCCTTGGTCCAGCTGGAGAAGTGGGGAGCCACGTCAGGGCCTGGAGGTGGGAGGAATGAGGAAACGCTGAGGGAAATCACTGCCTCTCCTTTGCTGCAGGGGAAGGCACAGGCATGGTAGCAGCCACCAGGCAGTGACCGCGGGTAGTTGGAAGGGAAGGGGGGGGTGCATAGCCGAGTAACAGAGAAGGCCACCTGCCAGGCCCTGGGCCCGGAACGGGAAGAGGCCTGTGCAGGATGGGGTTCGGTGCCCCGTGCCACTGGGCCTCTGGCCCCTGTGCTGGGGCCCCCTGTGCTGGCAATGGAGGGGATCGGCGGGTAAGTGGAGTATTTAAACCATGCCTCATTGCTCTCGCCTTCCTGCAGGCCCGGGACCGGAGCCCTGGTGTTGGCATCCACGCCGTTAAGAGAGGCGACCTCTCCCCAGCTCGGGTTCATGGTTTTGTTTTGAGTAAATATTTTTATTGGTTTGAGAGAGGAAGGGAGAGAAGAGTGAGAAACATCAGTGATGAGAGAGCGTCATCAATTGGCTGCTTCCTGAATGCCCCGGGCATGTGCCCTGACCAGGGATCGGACCGTGACCTCCTGGCCCGTAGGTCGGCGCTCAACCACTGGGCCACCACGCCGGGCCCAGCGCAGGTTTCTATTGAAGGCCCCCTCCAGTGGGTAGCCCCTCCATATGACGGACGACCCTGTCGAACCACAGGATCGCATGGCAGCTGTCCACGGGGCAGGCCCATGGCTCTCCAGCTCATGATGGCAGTTACACGGCACCTGTCTGCGCCCCATCCGCTACACGGCGGCAGCGCCAGGCTGTCAGGGCCCGGCCACCGGGGGTCTGGCCGTCACTGACGCTCAGTATGGAACAAGTCCCGTCTCCTGACATGGAGACAGGTTGAGCGCCACCCTATGAACCAGAAGGTCACGGTCAATCCCCGATCAGGGCACATGCAGGAGGCAGCCCATCAATGATTCTCTCTCATCACTGATGTTTCTTTCTCTCTCTCCCTCTCTGAAATAAAGAAAGAAATATATGATTTCAGAGAGGGAGCGAGAGGCGCGGGGTAGGGGGTCCTGGGACACCATTGGGAAGGCTGGGCATCACCTGGGTCCCAGCTAACAGCAGGTTGATATCCAGCCTCAGGGTCAGGCGCTCCTGCTGATGCCCGTGGCCACCTGTTGGGAAGGAAGAGAGGAAGCAGGTCCCCCTAGGAATGTCCACTCCTGGGCCCCAGGACCACACGGGGAGAGGGCACAGCACCCCTGTCCCTGTGGGTGCTGGGCTTTCTCCTGGAGAGCGAGCAAGAGTCCAGTCATTAGGGAGCTGTCCACTGTGCCCCGGGGCGTGGTGGGGCTGCGCCTCCAGCTTATCGGCGCGCCGGGCCCAGGAGAGACACGTTCTGTTCATAGCCCTGCTCTCCCCTCAGGCTGCACGCGGCATGGAGGCGGCTATTCTGGGAGGGGGTGACTCATTGCTGGTAACTCACTCGCCAAGTGTCTGATGAGGTCACCGTGAGGCTGCCTGTGGCCTAGATGCCCGGTGCATCCAGTGTGGAAGGACGCCTGGAGAAGTAGCAATTTACTGCGCTTGGTTACCGTGGGCCTTTGCAATCGCCGTTCCCCTCTGGAATGTTCTTCTCCCAGCGCTCTGCATGGCTGGCCCCTTCTTCATGTTCAGCTGTCCTTCTGCACTGCCCCCTCCTCGGTGAGGTCGGCCCTGGCACGCCGGTCCCCGGGCACAGACCATGACTCATTTGAGGAGCCCCAGAGACACTGAACGCATGTTCCCACGGGCTTTGCATGGGAGCCTTACGGGGTTGAGAATGTCCCCACTTTACAGATGAGAAAACCGAGGCTGGGGGAGTTACATTCCCTTGAGGTCATATGGCCGGTGAGTGCCTGAGAAGTGAACCCTGGTCTGCCCGACAGATTTCCTGCTCTGGAGCATGCTGCTGCTTGGGGGTGGAGGGCCAGGAAGTGATGCCCAGGAGAGAGCAGGGAGGAGGGGATGGGAGATGCCAGGGTAACCGATAAGGGGGTCTCGTCCATGAAACCTGTTCATTCTTCTAGTGAACACTTTTTGTTGTTTTTTAAATTGGTTTCAGACAGGAAGGGGGAGGGAGAGAGATAGAGAAATAGCAGTGATGAGAGAGAATCACTGATCGGCTGCCTCCTGCATGGCCCCGACAGGTGCCAAGCCCACAACCCAGGCATGTGCCCTGATGGGAATGGAACCACGGCCTCCTGGTTCCTAGGTCAGTGCTCAGACCCTGAGCCACTTGGGCTGGGCAGACACCTCTGTCCTTTAGAGAAAAATGCTTGGTGTTTCCCTGATCTTAAAAGCTCCCACTGAAAAAGTAATATTAAGAGCATAAGAGAGGAGCAATCGCCCATGTGCTGCCTGCTGGAGAGGACTGTTGTCATATGTACGTAGGTCTTTTCCTGCCGCGTGTGTGACATTAGCAGGAGTTCATGCTGCTATGGGACAGACACTGCCCAGAGGTTTCTATAGGTTAACGCGTGGAATCGTCCCCACAGACCGAGCAGCTGGGATGGTTTTCCTGTCATTCTTGTAGGTGTGGTGTCGGTGCAGCCTGATGGGGGCGTGTTTCTCATCTCCTAAAAGCCACCCTCTCAGGCATGTCGTTTGGTGTGATTAGGACATTCATGGAGCTGTGCGGCCTTCCCCTGACTTAAGTGGAGAACATTTTTGAACCCCAAAAAGCAGTGCCATGCACATTGATAGCCAACCTTCATTTCCAACCCTGCCCTTTTCCCAACTACAAGAAAAGATTCCCTTATCATTAATTAACTAGAGGCCGTGGCATGAAGATTCGTGCAAGAATAGGCCTTCCATCCCCTGGCTTCACTCCTGGCCACCCGGATGGAGCGCCGCTCCTGTAACTCTCTCTTCCCCCCGCCCTTCCCCTCATAGCAGGCGCCTGTCCTGACCTCCGCTCTGTGCCTACATAAGCAAATTAACCCACCGGCTTTGTTGTGTCAATTTGCATACTCTCTCCTGATTGGCTGATGACTATCATGGATATACAGTCAATTTGCATATTTCTCTTTTATTAGTGAGGATTCTTCTTTATTGCAATAAGAGCATTTAACATGAGATCTACCGTCTTAATATAAATTTTCTTATTCTCACCAGAGGATATTTTTTCCATTAATTTTTAGAGATAGTAGAAGTGGAAGAGGAAGGGAGGGGGATAGTCGGAGAAGCAGTGATGTGGGAGAAACATCGATTGGTTGCTTCCCGCACATACTGCACCGGGGTCAGCATTGACCCTGCAACTCAGGTACATCCTCCTGACTGGGAATTGAACCTGTGACCCATCAATGTGCAGGCCAACACTCTAACCACTAAGCCACACTGGCCAGGACTCAACAGAATTTCAGGTGCACAATAGAGTGTTGTTAACCATGGGCACAATGTTACGTAACAGACCCCCAGACGTATTCACCTTGCATAACCTGCATTTTACTAGCAACTGCCCACATCCCCCTCCCCCCCAAACCCCTGACAACCACCACGCCCCGCTCTGCTGCTGAGAGCCTGACCCTGTAGGTGCCTCAGAGACATGGCTCCTATAGGATTCATCCTTCGGGGCCTGGCTTACGTCACCTAGCGTGAGCCCTCAGGAGTCAGCCCGCTGCAGCCGGCAGGTGTTGTCCTCGCTCTGACGGAACGTGTTCCATCGCACGTCTGTACCGCGGGGTCTTCGTCCATGCATCGGCTCATGGGCGCGTGCTCGTTTCCACGTCTGGGCTACTGTGAACAACGCTGTGAGGGATTCGCGGTGCGGCTCTCTTTGCGAACCTGATTTTAATTCTTTGGGATAAAGATCCAGAAGTGGGGTTGCCTGGGGTCTTGTAAAAATTCTGTGTTTAACTTTCAGAGGCGTCGCCATATTGTCCGCTACAGTGGCCGCACCACGTGACACGACACTAGCAGTGCACGGGCTGCACGTCTCGGTGACCCGTGCTGGCGTTGGTGTCTTTGCGGGTGGCCAGGCCCAGGTGGGGAGGGACAGCTCAGGGTCGTTGTCATTTGCGTTTCCCTGGTGACTAATGAGGGGGGGCTGTTCTCACCGCAGAATTACAGAAAACATGTCCAGCGTGAGCTGACCTAAGGTCACAGGACTGGTCACGGGACTGTACTTATTGAGGCCCTACTATGCGCCTGGTATGTATGCGTCAGAGCTGGGACTTGAACCCAGACCAGAAAGCCCTGGGCCGTACTGGCCTGCCCTGCGTGGCCCTGCCTGCCCTGCGCTTCGTAAACCTGTAACCCTCCTGTTTGGATTCTGCCCTTTTCTCCTAATGTCCTATTAGAATGCTCTCATAGCATTCAGGCTTCTCCTAAAACTCGGCTGGGAGGGTGTCGGAGTTGCAGGGGCAGCCACAAATTCTTGTATCACCCCCAGCAGCCGTCGCCATCGTACAGTCCGGGGCCACTGGTGGTCCCTGAAGCCGAAAGTTTGGCCACCACTGAGTCCTACAGCATCTCTCTGCACTTCTGGGGACCGCTCCACCCAGCTCCAGCCAGTGGTTCTGGAGGAAACTGTCAATCACCATCCATCGTGGGCGGGGGGTGGGGGGGGGTGGGGGGGGCGGGCATGGGTCCAAATGGAGCCAATCCTGGTGCCCCATGCCCTGGCCTCATGATTGGTCCAGGGGTGCACACATGACCTGCGGTGGACCAATCAGACCCGGCCCTGGTGCTCTGCTCCTTTCCAAGCCTTCAGGAAGTCAAAGGCTGGGCAGGAGTGGCAGAGCCCTTCGCCTGGAGCAGGCTGCCAAGAGAAGGCTGGCAGCAGAAGAATCAAAGGTGACACAAGGGCAGAGGCCAGAGGGAGGAGACGGGGGGCTGGTGGGATTTGATTTCTTGGGTGCAGCCACCAAGCTCCGGGGACCTGCTCTGGTTCCGCATCTGGGGTCCCGGGCATCCAGGTTCGGGTCCTTTCGGATTAAGCCCGTTGGAGTCGGGTTCCCTCCCTGTTGGCCCAGAGGAGATTCCTGAGCCCTGCCTGCCTGTGCCGCACCTCCCAGACCCAAGCCGAGGCACCATTCCTATGAGCCCCATTGAAAATAAGACCGTTTATTAAAAATCAATATGTTATTGAAAAACATCAATGTTTTTATGATTTTTTAGAGGGAGAGAAAGGGAGAGAGAGAAACATCGATGCACTGCCTATTGCATGCCCCTCCTAGGGATTGAGCCCGGGGCTTATGGCCTGACCAGGAATGGACCCGGTGACCTGTGCGTGTGTGGGACGAGGCACAATGCACTGAGCCACGCCGCAGGGCACAAATGAGGACCTTCCTTTTCCCGGAGAAGAGGCCTTGGCATGCCCCAGACGCAGGGAGTGTGGGAGTCCCTGGGGCGGGCCTGGCAGAGAAGAATAGATGACGGATGGCGCCCACGTCTATGCCATCGCAGGAGCCAAGCCGATCCTGTTGTTGGCCCGATCGAAGACGGTGAAATAGAGCCGCAGGAAGACGTCCCCCAGGACCCAGAGGGTGGGGCTGTCCGAGCTGTCCAAGTTGGGGTAGCAGATGCCCTTCTGCTCCTGCAGGGGGGAAGCACAGCCCTCAGCCGCCTTTGCCGCCCCTCACCCATCGGGCCTAGATGACAGCTTTATCCCGCCTTCCCCTGGGCCCTCCGCTCGGCTGTTTGCTCTGAGCGAATCCCTGCCTGCTCCCCTTCACCCCGCTCATCCACCAAGACCCAGTCCAGCGCCTGGGCAGCCTTCCCGGGCCCATGCCCCCTCCTTGGCACTGCCGGCCGGGTAGGGAGGCTTCCCCAGGGCTCCCTGTGTCTTCAGCCTCACCACAGGCCTCCGGGTTGCTCATGGCACGGCTCCCGGGGTGCCTTCAGGGTTCGGGCTGAGAGATTTTCCTTTGCTCTCTCCATGGGCTGCCCCATGCCTACTCTGTATGCCTTGGGGGAACTGGCACTTCCTGAGCCTCGACTATGTGCCAGGCACTGCCCGGTCACTGCCCGTTCATGTCAGCGTATCACCACCACACAAAGCGGGGGTTTGGTCCCCATTTCACAGACAGGGAATTGGGGCCTCCCAGGGGTCATTTGCACCCTAGGACTAGGGTGACCACATGATCTATCACCCAAGTCAGGACACTTCGAGATGGGGGGAATACAGTTCCTGATTAAGGGGGGACACAGGAACTGTCCCCAGCCAGCCCCACTGTCCCTACTCTTGGCCTGTCTCCGGGTTACTGCCTACATTCCCTGTCTGTCGGTCAGAGTGCCCCGGTTGAACTGACGCTCTCTGAGGGGGAGACCATTATCGCGCCATCTCCTGGAGCCCGGCCCCGAGCCTACACGGGGGGCCACTGGGAATTCTCCGAGGGAGATGGGTGCCCAGACCCCTTCTATCAAGAGGCTGAGCTGTGGGAGGTGCTGTCTGAGCCATGGCTGCTGGGCAGCATCTGCAATGTCACAGCTCGGCCTCAAGGGGGCCTCTCCGAGCCACACCCTAAGGGTCCCTCCAGTCCCAGATCTGAGAGCAGCCCCCAGGTCGGGCCCCTCACCCTCTGGATGTAGGCGCTGGCTGTCACTGGGTACGCGACACCGTTGATGGTGAAGACGATGTCAGGCAGGCTCTGGATGTCCTCGCAGCTGACGACGTACTGTCAGAGAGAGAGGGAGAGGGAGGTTGGCCCAGCGGGTCCTTCTGCATTGGGGAGCCCGGGGTGACCCTGGGCGTGACCACTCACCTCGCCGGTGCTGGTGTTCTGGGTGCTGATGTTCCTCAGAATGTTGAGGATGGGGTTTTTTGGGCCAATCAGCAGCGAGGTCCCGGTGTCTATTATGGCCTGGCAGCTGCCAGGACAGGCCACTACCTTCCCGTCCATGGAGATGCTGAGGGACAGAGCAAGCGCCGGGGTCACTGATAGGCTCTCCCTCCGCGTCCCCTCCCTGCCGCCTGCAGAACAGCCTGCAGCCCCCGCCGGCCTCTGTCTCCCTGTGTTCCGGCCACACTGACTTCCTGGGCTTCCTCTCAGGTCGGGAGTGCATTGTGGTCTTTGTGCCCCAGGGCCTTTGCACGGCTGTCACCCTTCCAGACCCACCCCTGCCCCTTTGTCTGGCCGATCTCTCCTGACCTCCAGGGTTCAGATCAGTCATTACTTTTTCAGGGAAGTGTTCCCCCAGATTAGTTCAGTCCCGCTCCTCCCCCAGAGGAGACCAGCAGAGCCTTCCTCGTTCCAGCGTGCATCGGGGTGGGAACCCTGATCGCTGCTATGCGGTTGCTCACCCGTGTCTGCCCTCCTAGTGGGGGACCAAGCTGTGCCCTCTGCCCCTCCAGCACCGTGCCCAGCCCACAGCACATGCTCCACGGTGTTTGCCGAGGGACTGACAGGGCGCGTGAAGGAATGAGGTCAACTGGAGACACGACCTGCTGTCTGACCAGTTGTGAAGGCCACACGGTAAAGACGGGGGTTCCCGGGAAGCAGGTGCTCGCAGAGGTGGGAGGGAGTGTGGTTCCCCCCGCCTCGCCCCCTTTCCCTCCAGGCTCTTGGCCAGGCGATGCCTGTGACGGCCCAGGGGTGGGACGTGGCCCAGAAGCACAGTTTAAGCTTCTGTCTGACAGGCTTACACGCCTCCCCTGAGTGATCGCCCCGGTTCTCAGCCACCCGGGTCCCCGCTTCCCGGTGCTCTCGGTCACATCCCCTGCCCCTTGGCACCCAGGCCGGGTGGGAGGGGGTCCTCTGTGTGATTTGCTTTCAGGCCCTAGGGTGGCGTGTCTCCAGGCCGGGGGTGTTCTAGGCAGAGCAGCCGTCCGCTTGCCCGGCTCCCTGTTTTCACGCTGGCGCCCGTGTGCTGGGAACCCCTCCAGTCCAGCGACCTGGGATGTCCCTGTTCAGACCGTGGGATTTTCCTTGACCCCTTCTCACTGCGCTTGCCCCGTTCTGGGGAGACAGCCCTCCCTTGCTGCCCCCGTCCCCACCCTGACAGCTGGGCCCCGGCCTGTCCCCCTCCTGGTGTCTGTGATTCGGCCGATCCCGGTTCTCTGGTCAGGACCCTGGTCAGGGTGGTTATGAACCCATGTTGGTGAGCGTGCCTGTGCGTGTCTCTGTGTCTGTCTGAGTCTGTGTCTGCGTGTGTGTCTGCGTGTACCTGTGTGGGAGCAGGTGTGGCTGTCACTGGCGTGGCCTTCAGCGAGGGGTGGGGGCCTTACCTGTCAACAGGGACCTGCCAGTGGCCCTGTGCGCTCACCGGCACCCACTGGAGCTCGCCCTGGTAGTAGGAGGAGTCCACGCCGCCAAACATCACCACGCTGCCGTTCTTCTCGTTGCTGGGGGGCAGGGGGACTCTTGTGAGGGGAGGATTGTGGGTGGCGTGTCTCCAGCTCAGTGACCGAGGGTGCACTGACTAGCGGCCACCAAGCCACACAGCACAGGGCCCCACGGAAAAGGCACTGCTGGGACCCCCACTGTTCCGATGGGAACTGGGCAGGAGGCTCAGCATGGCCCAAGTCAGCCCCTGGCTACTGAGGAGCAAGGCCAAGGTTTGCACTTGAGATTCTGGCTGGGCTTTGGCTACCCACCTCTCTGAAGCCGGCCAGGTCCCCCCATCCGGCAGCCCCAGCGCTCCAGTCGCGGCCGGAGGCTCTGTGCGGAGGGCCCCGGGCGGGAGCTCAGGCTCCCCCAGGCTGGCTCACGGGCCTGTGACACACTGCGCACGGCGCCCACGCTCACTGGGGCCCCACGGCCCGCTGCCCGTCCTGAAATCCCTCGTAGTTTTAACCAGAAGCCCCACATTTTCACTCTGCACCGGTGCCTGCCCTGCGTTCGCTGTCCCGGGCTCAGGGGGAACGTGGCCGAGGGGAAGGGAACAGCCCTGCTCGCCTCTCCCTCCTGTGCGTCGAATGGATCAGCACATCCCGTGGCCTTTTCCTCCCCGTGTCCTGACTCCTCCACGCTCCCCCTTTCCCCGCCTCCCTGGTCCACTCCTGCTCTCTCTCTCCAAAGAGGCTGAGCAGCCTCGTCCCTGGCCTCCCTGCCTCCTCTCTGGTCCATCATTGTCCAGCCAGTGCCTGGAGGGAGCTTTCAGAGGCAGCGGTGGGATCATGTCTTCTCGCTGCCTAGGCCCCAGCCAGAGGCCTCCACTCCCACCTAAAACAAAACCCTGGGCGGCCTCGGCCCTGCCTGCCCCTCACACTCCACGCCCGCCCTCGGCCTGCCCCTCCTCACTCCCTCCCCGCGGTCCAGCCACACTGCCCTGCTGGGCCTCTGTGGCGCCTGGGCCTCCTCCCCCCATCGCCAGGCCTCGGTCAGAGCGGTCCTCGCCTGCCCTTGGGACCCACCTCCCTTCTCTGTGGTTCTGTCACCACGTTTACTGCTTTCCCAGAACCACTCTGCACCTGGCGGGTGTCATCTTTTCCTCTTACCTACTTACTCGGTTCTCCTCTGCCTCTTCTTCCTCTCACCTGTCTGGGTCACGTGCACTGAGCACTACCCAGTGCATAGTAGGTGCTCAATGCATATTTGTTAAACGGCTCACCTCCGTGACTCGGTACAAACACCGCAGAGGCTCAGTACATGTTACAGAGGCTGGAGCTCAGGTCCCCACAGAGCCCACAGCCTCACCCACACTCTGCATCCTACACACGGTCTGCCCGCCGAGTCCCCCTCCTCCTGTGCTGCTCCCTCCACCCGCTCAGCCGCTGAGGGAGGGTAGCTTTCCAGTGCCTGCACACAGTGACTGGAGACCTGCTGATGGCTTAACCACCCGCCAGAGGGGACGGGCCTGCGGCTGAGCTCGCCTTCTGCCTCTTCCAGTGTGTGTCTGGGCAATTTGGTGCAAAGCTCCTCTCTGAGCCTCGGTTCCTCAGTTTCCCCGTCCATCCAAGGAGCGACTAGAAGTACCGGGGTCGGCAAACTTTCAAAATGGTAGATTCTGCCCCCGCTGGTTTGGCTCATGAATAGAGAATGGCCTGCGGACTGAAGGGTCCCGGATTCGACCCCTGGCCCTGGCCGGGGCGTATGCAAGAGCCAACCAATCGATGTGTCTCTCTTGCATCAATGTTTGTCTCTGTGTCTCTCCTCCTCCCTTCCACTCTCTGGAAAAATCAGTGGGGGAAATCCTCGTGTGAGGATTAACAAAAATAAAATAAAATAAAAAATGTTAGATTGTCAATATTTTGGGCTCTGCCGGCTGCCCGATCTCTATGGCAATTGCTCGATGCTGCCATTGTAGTGCAGAGCAGCCGCAGACCGGAAGTGACAGAAGGAGCAGGGCTGTGTTCTAATAAACCTTTATTCATAACAGCAGGTGGCGGGCCACATTTGGGCAGGGCCGCTATTTGCTGACCCCTGGACTAGACTGCCCTCAGGAAAGTCGTGTCGGTCGTCTACCATTTCTGAGTCGCCTGAAGGCATCCGGGGTAGGGCTTGCCCAGCCAGGCTTACCTGCTCAGGTAGAAGGCGAAGAGGTTCTCAGATATGAGGCCTTGCTTCCACATGGTGTCGAAGACCGGGGTGGTGTCTCTGAGGGCGATATTGGGGTAGGCCAGGCCCAGGATGCCGTCGAAGACCGCGTATTCCAAGGACTTGCTGTACTCCAACCAGCTCAGGCCAAATGCCTGGTTTTTGCACACAAGGTCCCCGATCTGGGGGGGTGGGGGGGAGGATGGTCTCATGGGAAGGTTGGGGAAGCAGAGCTGGGGCTGGGCTGGGGGTGTGGAGTTGATGCCACCAGCATTGTAGGCATCAGCTGAGGTGCGCCTGCGCTGCAAGTGATGGTGCAGCACATACCGTGCATTGCGGAGGAGTCCAACCTTCGCCCGCCCTCCTGCTAGCTGCACCCCAGGCAGTAAAACACCCCCATCTCCCTGCAGGGCGGGGCGACTGCGGAGCGGGCCAAGCGGCTCCCCCTTGCAGGCCCCACTGAGCAGAGAGCGGGAGCGTCTTGTTTTTGGCGTTCCCGGGATGTGGTGGCAGAAACCGGGTGAATTCGCGGTGATTCCCTGTGGGGTCTGCACCCCAGGGGTACACAGGGCCGCCGGGTTCGTGTGAAAAGACTGCCTGGGGTCCTCGCTGCTTTACTGAGTGGATAGAGCGTCAGCCTGCAGCCTGAAGGGTCCCGGGTAAATTTTGGTCACGGCTTGTGGGCTGGATCCCAGTAGGGGGCGTGTAGAAAGCATCCTTCATTGATTCTCTCTCATCCTGGTGTTTCTCTCTCTCCCTCTCCTCTCCCTTCTTCTCTGTGATCAATGATAAAAAAGCTTCCTTGGAAATGTGTGTGTGTGTGTGTGTGTGTGTATGTGTGTGCACGTGTGTGTGTGTATGTGCTGTGTGTGCGCATACGTGTATTTGTGTATGTGTGCGTGTGAATGTGTGTGTGCATGTGTGTGTGTGTGTGTGTGTGTGTATGTGTCTATCTGTGTGTGTCACTTTGGGCAGGAAGCCCATTTTTCTTAGATTCTCAAAGGCCCCCAAAGTAAGACCTTTACTCAGGGCTGTCCTGCACCCCTGGCCCTGCCTCCCCTGCCCTGGTGTGGGGAGCCCTCGGCAGCCCCGGACACCCTGGATCCCGTCTCCCCCTCCCGGAAAATCCCCCACAGCTGCCGAGCCCTGACTCGCACCCCAGCTGTGCTGCTCCAGGAGTGGGCCTTGGGCAGGCCTCCCCTCGCCCTCGGGTCCCTACTCTGCTCGCAGGGAGCAGTGACGCCTACCCCGTGGGGTCGTTGCAGGATTAGACACGTTATGACCACGGATGTGCCCCGCACAGTGCCTGGCACCATCTGGGAATGCAAAAATGGGTTTTGTGCCCGGCCGGCGTGGCTCAGTGGCTGAGCGCCGCCCTATGAACCAGGAGGTCACGGTTCGATTCTGGTCAAGGGCACATGCCAGGCTTGTGGGCTCGATCCCCAGTAGGCCTGCAGCAGGCAGACAGTCAGTGATTTTCTCTCATCATTGATATGTCTGACTCCCCCTCCCTGTCCCTTCCTCTCTGAAATTAATAAAAATACGTATTTAATAAAAATGGGTTTGCCCTCACTTCTCCCTGCTCCCAGCAAAAGCAACCTCGAGTTTACCATGGGCAAGAGCTGCAAATGACGCCTCTCGTGGCATGCCCGCTCGCTGGGTTGGCTACTCAGGGGCTTGTCTGCAGGGCGCTGTCTCCCCAAGACAGATGACCAGTCCCTGGGGGACTCTGGGGGAGATGGTGGTCCAGCTGACCCTGCATCTGGTGCCGTGAGCAGTGAGCAGAGGTCGCCAGGCCCCGCCCTGCCGCATCCGCAGCCACTCACCCGCACGTCGTCGTAGCCCAGCAGCCCGTACACCCTGGCGGACGTGTACAGCAGATCGATGAGCCGCTTTGTGCTCGTGAAGGTGGACGAAGCCCGAGAGTCAAAGGCTTTGTGGTTCACTGCGGATGCAGAGCGAGTGTCCGTCAGCTGCCAGAGCCGCGCTGGGTCCGGGGCGGGGACCACGAGGGGCGCGGGTGCTCACCACAGGCGGGACTGGAGCAGTAGATGGACGGCACCCACAAGTCAGCCGAGCCCGTGTCAAAGATGACCTTGAACTCCTGAGGGGGCGTTCCAATGCTGATGGTGCCAACGTAGTACAGCTGCCGGGCGGGGGAGGACAGTCAGGCCAGGCCAGGCCGCCCCGGTCACCCTTGATCCCCTGGAGGCCTGCCTCGATCAGGGTGTCCCTGTCTCCTGGCACTGCTTTCCCACCACCCCACCGCCCAGGAGTGGCTCAGTCGGTGCCTTCATTTGAGTTTCTCACGTTTCCCTGCTGCTCTCTAAACTCTAAATCCTCACAGCGTTCACGGCCCAGCGGGCCTGCTCCCTCCTCCAGGAAGCCCTCCCATGTCACCCAGGCCACTGTCTCCCAACTCATCCCCGGTTATGTCACTGTCACAGGCCCTTTTACTGGGCGTTTATCTTCCTGCAGAATAGGCCAGACCCTCTGTGATCGCAGCCGTAACCACACTGCTGGCGTTTTATAGCCTCCCGCACTGCAGGGCTCAGGGACGCTTTGCTGGGGGCGTGCTCGGGGCTGCGCAGGCTGAGCGTCCCCTGCCTGGGGTGTCACACTGCAGTCCCCGTGGAGGCAGCGGTGCGTCTTGTTCAGAAGGAACAGAACTGCCCAACCAGCACCTGGTCCGCAGGGCCCAGCGACGTGTCCTTGGCCCAAGATGGGGGTGTGCCTGCCACCTGGCCAGCGCTGGACTCGGTCACCACAGACCAAGAGCCGCAGGGGGAGTGCCTTCTTCCGGGAGAGACCCCTGCTCCCCATCTTTGCTGCCTGCAGGAGCCCTGTCCCCCCTTCCTAGCTCCCACCCCTGAGTGACCCCCAGTGTCCGGCCAGCACCTAGGGAAGGATGCAGCTGCGCCTGCCACACTCACGTCCAGGTAGTTCCTCATGGGTGCCAAAGTGCCGCCCTCCCTGCTCAGGAACTTGTAGGCGTGGCTGTAGTGGTGCCGCTGGAGGTAGTCTCTCAGCAGGTCCTTCTCGCGCAGGCTCTCCCTCATGGACTTGATCTTGGTCAGAGGGATGCTTCCGCGGGAAAGAGGACAAATCAGACAGCAGCTCCCACCCCGCGGCCCAGTGTGGCGCCACGCCTGGCGTTGGAGCCGCCCCGCGTCTTCCCCGCGGTCGTCCACAGGCCGTCTGATGAGGGGCAGGCGCCCAGCAAACACTGGCAAAGGCCGGACAGTGCGCCCAGGTCTGAGCGCAGGGCCTGGTGCAGACCCGGGGAAGCCACGTGCCCGTGCGGAGCCTCCGTTTCCCCATCTGAGAGAAGTGGGGTGAGGACAGGCCTCCCGCGGGGTGTCTGGTCCCGGGTTCGAGTCTGGTCAAGGGCACGTACCTCGGTTGCAGGCTCCCTCCTGGCCCAGGCTCAGGTTAGGGCTCGTGCAGGAGGCAACCAACCGATGTGTTTCTCTCTCATCAAAGTTTCTCTGTCTCTCCCCTTCCCTTCCACTCTCCCTAAAAATCGAAAATATCCTCAGGTGAGGATTAACAAAAATAAAAAAATACAGGAGACGCGGACTCCAGGACAGGGTATCATGGCGTTCCCTTCTCCACCCCTGGGCGGTGGGAGGAAGGATAAGGGGACAGTGAGAGAGAGGCAGGGAGAGACTGTCCCCATACTCACGTGACCAGGCACTCGGAGAGGGCCACCAGGCTGAGGAACCCGATCCACCTCATCGTGCGTTCTTGCCCGTGTGGAGTCCTCTAGAAGGCTCAGGTTTGGAGCGTGCGGGGTAGGGCCAGTTCTGCTGATATATATGCTCTGACCTGAGCTCGCGATCCACTGGGAGGGTTGCTGATGGCCCCGATAAAACACTACAAGCCTCCCGATAAGATCTTTATTCCCATCAGCTCTACAAGCCTCCTGATAATATCTCTATTCCCATCAGCATTCCTGATCGGGTGGTGTGGGGAGGGGAAAACTTAGAAAAAGTTCGGATACAGAGATCTCTATCGTAATCTCTTCCTTGGGGCATGGCTGGGGGACAAACCCAAACCACATGACCTCCACGGGAGTGGGGAGACGTGCTCACTTGGAGGTAAAGCACGCTAATCCTGTCTAATAGAGGGAATAAGCTAAGTGACCATCACTCCGTCACAAAGATGGCTGCACCCACAGCTGAGGCCAGGTTCCCATAAGGAGCCTTAAGGAGAAGTCAGCAGGGATCAGAGGCTACGCCCTATCCAGGACCTGTGGGGCTTGACTGGACCCCAGGGTACGTCCCCCACCCGGCAGCGCTTAACTGGGGACTTCAGGCTGGGCCCACCCCAGCACCAGTCCAGGGTACCTGAGGATGCACCCTCTGCCTGGCTGGGTTTGACAGGAGACCTTAGGCTGTGCCCCCCACTCAGCGGGGCTTGATGCTGGACCTCAAGGTCACCCCCAGTGCTGGGTCGGGCAACTCAGGCGGTGCCCCTGCCAAGTGTGGTTTGACAGGGGACTTCAGGCCGTGTCCCCAACCTGGCGGGCCTTGACGAGGTACCTCAGCATATGCTTCTCATCCTGGTGCTGGGCTAGGGGACCTCAGGCTGCCCTCCACTCCTGGTGCTGGGCCAGGGAACTTGAGGCTGTGCCCCCCTGCCTGGCGGAGCCTGACGGGACCTCAGGCCGTGTCCCCAACCTGGTGGGGCTTGACCGAGGATATCAAGGCACGCCCTTGCCCTCAGGCCATGCTCACCCCTCTTGGCGCCAGGCCAGGGGACCTGAGGCTATGCCCCCTGCTCGGTAGGGCTTGACAAGGGTGGGACTGGCCTGGTATGGATCTATGCCCATGGGGGGCAGCTGGGTCTGGGTCTCACACGATTTTGAGGTGCATGTGGGTGGCGGGGACTTGACTCTGGGTCCCGTGGTTGGCCCCAGACTCTGACAGGAAGGATTTCATATGCATTTTACTAATTTTCTTTATCTCTGACACTTGTATTATAGAGAAAGGACAAATAGCAATATTAAATTATTTCTTCTCATTAATCCCCTTTTAATGTGCACGAATTTCATGCACTGGGTCACTAGTCATGTCATAGAAGTATGTGCTGGGCCATGCTTGATGTCCTCGGGCTCATGTCCTCCTGTAGCCACCCGGAGAGCTGCGCTTGGTGTCCGCATGGGAGAGGAGCGTGCTGGGAGGAACGGGGTCACCTGGCAGAGGGAAGACGGTGGGGAGCCCACGGATGTAGGAGTGGCTTTAGGTGATGGGACGGAGGCACAGATCGGGGGGCTTGCGATGCAGTCTCCTGCAGAAACCTGGGCTCGAGCAGCCTGACCATCGTGCGCCCCGACTGCAGGAGGAAAGCGGTGCCTGCGTGCAGAGGGCGTCTCCTCCCCGGCCCGCAGTCCTGAGGGCCCGCAGGCTGGGCTGGGCTGGTGCTGGGAAGGCAGAAGGCGCGTGGTCCTAGCCTCCAGGGAGCTGGCAGGGCAGGCACAGGGCTCCTGAGCTCAAGGCCCAGAGAAAAGGGGAGGGAACGGCAGGGCTGGGCGGGCAGCGTGAGCTCGGGGCAGCACAGGCCCATCCCAAGGGCCGCTGGCTCAGCACGGACAGCGAGGGTGTGGGCCGGTCGGCCACGGTATGGGGAGAATCTGAAGTCTGGATGACTTCACCTCTGCCCTGATTTTAAACATCAGCAATTAATTTAAAAATTATTTTCCAAACTCTGCAGCTGTGGGCTGGATGCCGGGCAGAGGTGGGGTGGAGGGGCCGGGGGTGTTGCATTCGCGCCGAGTGGCGAAGAGTCGGAAGCCAGGCAGCCATGTCACCCTTCCTTCCGCGGGTGAAGGAAGGACCCCAGCGTCAGACACACCTGGACGGAACGCTGCCCCGAGGGGCCCCCGGCAGGGCCCAGGCCTTGGGGCCCACGGACAGCGTCCAGTCTGTCCCCAGCACGGAGGCTGGCCTCGCCCCAGGCTGAGGGGCAGGTGGCGAGGGGACTCTGTGCCCACCACCTCCCCAAGGCACATTAGAAGTCAATTTGTGGATTTGATCCCCATGGAGGCGATGTGACCCACCTGGGTATAACGCAGATGGAAAGAGGAATGAATGGGCCAGATCTCCAGCTCAGCTCCAGGCAGCGGGGCTCCCAGCCTCCGGCCCTGGCAGCCTGGGCCGAGAGAAAGAAGGTTGTCCGTTTGATGCCAAATGATGAAACAGAGCCTCGTGATCCCCTGTTTTGAAAGCTCTTATGTTTGAAATCACAGGAGGCTTACACACTGTCATTTGGAGCTTCTGTCTGTATCGATGCCCCGAGGGGCCCAAATGGAGTGGATGAGGCGGCCTCCAGGGCCAGTCCATGAGCCTCACTTGTCCATTTCCCGCTCCTCCTGACCCGGACCCGCCACCCCCAGGGCTGCCTCGTGGTCCAGCTGGAGAAGTGGGGAGCCACGTCAGGGCCTGGAGGTGGGAGGAGTGAGGAAACGCTAAGGGAAATCGCTGCCTCTCCCTTGCCGCAGGGGAAGGCACAGGCCTGGGCAGCAGCCGCCAAGCAGTGACCGTGGGTAGTTGGAAGGCAAGCGGGGGGGGCGGGGCAAAGCCGAGTAACAGAGAAGGCCGCCGGCCAGGCCCCAGGCCCGGGTCGGGAAGAGGCCTGGGCAGGATGGGGTTCGGTGCCCCGTGCCACTGCGCCTCTGGCCCCTGTGCTGGGGCCCCCTGTGCTCGACATGGAGGGTGTCGGCAGGTCAGTGGAGCATTTAAAGCCGTGCCTCATTGCTCTCGCCTTCCTGCAGGCCCGGGACCGGAGCCCTGGTGTTGGCATCCACGCTGTTAGCAGAGGCAATCCCTCAGCCAGCTCGGGTTCATGGTTTTGTTTTTGTTTTTAGTAAATACTAGTGTGACCCAGTGCATGAAATTTGTGCACATTAAAAGGGAATTAATTAGAGGAAATAATTTAATATTGCTATTTGCCCTTTACTATAATAGAAGTGTCAGAGATGAAAGAAAATTAGTAAAATGTATATGAAAACTTTCCTCCTGTCAGCTTCTGGGGCTCACCACAGGACCCAGAGTCAAGTCCCCGCCCACCCATATGCACCTCAAAATCACATGAGATCCAGACTCAGCCAGGCCTGCCCCCCCTCCCCGCCCCATTTGGCGAGATCCAGACCTGGCCAGTCCCACCTTTGTCAAGCCCTGCTGGGAAGGGGGGTAGCCTCAGGTCCCCTGGCCAGGCGCCAGGGCAGGGGGTGTGCCTTGAGGTCCTCAGTCAAGCCCCTCCAGGTGGGGGACACGGTTTGAGATCCCCGGTCAAGACTTGCCAGGCAGGAGGGGGTGCAGCCTCTGTTGACTTGTCAAGCCCCACCAGCAGGGGGCCCCAGCCTCAGGTCCCCCATCAAGCCCCACTGGGCAGCGGTGTGGCCTGAGTTCCCCTGACCCAGCACTGGGGGTGCACCTTGAGGTCACCTGTCAAGCCCTGCTGGGTGGGGGGCTCGTCTCGAGGCCTCCTGTCAAGTCCCGCTGGGTAGGGGGGCAGAGCCTCAGGTCCCCTGGCCCAGTGTGGGGCGAGGGGCATGGCCTGAGATCTCCTGTCAAGCGCTGACAGGTGGGGCGTGCGGCCTGAGGTCCCCCGGCCTGGCGCTGGGGCATGGGAGCAGCATGAGGCCTCCTAGCCCAGCACCAGAATGGGAAGCACACCTTGAGGTCCCCTATCAAGCCCCATGGGGGCGGGGGAGGGCGTAGCCTCAGGTCCCTGCTGATTGCTAGTTAAGGCTCCTTATGGGAACTTGGCCTCAGCTGTGGGTACAGCCATCTTTGTGATGGAGTGATGGACAATTAGCATATTCCCTTGTTATTAGATAGGGTTTTTATTGATTTGAGAGAGCAAAGAAGAGGGAGAGAGAGATAGAAACATCGATGATGAGAGAGAATCACTGATCGGCTGCCTCCTGCACGGCCGCCCAAAGGTGCCAAGCCCACAACCCAGGCATGTGCCCTGACGGGGAAATCAAACCACAGCCCCCTGGTTCCTAGGTCAGTGCTCAGCCCCTGAGCTACTCAGCTGGGCAGACACCTCTGTCCTTTAGAGAAAAATGCTTGGCATTTCCTGATCTTAAAAGCTCGCTCTGAAAAAGTAATAATAAGAGCATAAGAGAGGAGCAATCGCCCATGTGCTGCCTGCTGGAGAGGACTGTTGTCACATGTACGTGGTTTTTCCTGCCGCGTGTGTGACGTTAGTAGGAGTTCATGCTGCTATGGGACAGACACTGCCCAGAGGTTTCTATAGGTTAACGGGTGGAATCGTCCCCACAGACCGAGCAGCTGGGACTGGTTTTCCTGTCATTCTTGTAGGTGTGGTGTCGGTGCGGCCTGATGGAGGCGTGTTTCTCATCTCATAAAAGCCACCATCTCAGGCATGTCGTTTGGTGTGATTAGGATATTCATGGAGCTGTGCGGCCATTCCTTGATTTAAGTTGAGAACATTTTTGATACCCCAAAAAACAGTGCAATACACATTAATAGCCAACCTTCATATCCAACCCTGCCCTTGCCCCCAACTAGAAGAAAAGATTATCTTATTATTAATTAACTAGAGGCCGTTGCATGAAGATTTGTGCAGGAATAGGCCTTTCTTCCCCTGGCTTCACTCCTGGCCACCCGGATGGAGCACAGATCCTGTAACTTCCTCTGCCCCCCATTCTTCCCCTCATAGCAGGTGTCCCGCCCCGCATGCCGCTCCGTGCCTACATATGCAAAGTAACCCACCATCTTTGTTGGGTCAATTTGCATACTCACTTCTGATTGGCTTATGGTTGTCAAGGAGGTACAGTCATTTTGCATATTTCTCTTTTATTAGTGAAGATTGTTCTTTATTGCAATAAGAACATTTAACATGAGATCAACCCTCTTAATATAAATTTTCTTATTCTCACCACAGGATACTTTTCCCATTGATTTTTAGACAGAGTGTAAGTAAGTGGGGAAGGAAGGGAGGGGGAGAGTCGGAGAAGCATTGATGTGGGAGAAACATCGATTGGTTGCCTCCCACACATGCTTGACCGGGGTCAGCGTTGAACCTGCAATTAAGGTACATCCTCCTGACTGGGAATTGAACCTGTGACCCATCAATGTGCAGGCCAACACACTAACCACTAAGCCACACTGGCCAGGACTCAACAGAATTTCAGGGCACCATGGAGTGTTGTTAACCATGGGCACAGTATTACGTAACAGACCCCCAGACGTATTCACCTTGCATAACCTGCATTTTACTAGCAACTGCCCACACCCCCCCCCCCAAACCCCTGACAACCACCACGCCCCGCTCTGCTGCTGAGAGCCTGACCCTGTAGGCGCCTCAGAGACGTGGCTCCTATAGGATTCATCCTTCGGGGCCTGGCTTACGTCACCTAGCGTGAGCCCTCAGGAGTCAGCCCGCTGCAGCCGGCAGGTGTTGTCCTCGCTCTGACGGAACGTGTTCCATCGCACGTCTGTGCCGCGGGGTCTTCGTCCATGCATCGGCTCATGGGCGCGTGCTCGTTTCCACGTCTGGGCTACTGTGAACAACGCTGTGAGGGATTCGCGGTGCGGCTCTCTTTGCGAACCTGATTTTAATTCTTTGGGATAAAGATCCAGAAGTGGGGTTGCCTGGGGTCTTGTAAAAATTCTGTGTTTAACTTTCGGAGGCGTCGCCATATTGTCTGCTACAGTGGCCGCACCACCTGACACGCACACTAGCAGTGCACGGGCTGCACGTCTCCGTGACCCGTGCTGGCGTTGGTGTCTTTGCGGGTGGCCAGGCCCAGGTGGGGAGGGACAGGTCATGGTCGTTGTCATTTGCGTTTCCCTGATGACTAATGAGGGGGGCTGGCCACATGACCTGCGGTGGACCAATCAGACCCCGCCCTGGTGCTCTGCTCATATCCAAGCCTTCAGGTTGTCAAAGGCTGGGCAGGAGTGGCAGAGCCCTTCGCCTGGAGCAGGCTGCCAAGAGAAGGCTGGCAGCAGAAGAATCAAAGGTGACGGAAGGGCAGAGGCCAGAAGGAGGAGATAGGGGGGGCTGCTGGGATTTGATTTCTTGGGTGCAGCCACCAAGCTCCGGGGACCTGCTCTGGTTCCGCATCCGGGGACCGGGCATCCCGGTTCGGGTCCTTTCCGATTAAGCCCGTTGGAGTCGGGTTCTCTCCCTGTTGGCCCAGAGGAGATTCCTGAGCCCTGCCTGCCTGTGCCGCACCTCCCAGACCCAAGCAGAGGCACCATTCCTATGAGCCCCATTGAAAATGAGACCGTTTATTAAAAATCAATATGTTGTTGAAAAACATCAATGTTTTTATGATTTTTCAGAGGGAGAGAAAGGGAGAGAGAGAAACATCGATGGTCTGCCTATTGCATGCCCCTCCTAGGGATTGAGCCCGGGGCTTATGGCCTGACCAGCAATGGACCCGGTGACCTGTGCGTGTGTGGGACGAGGCACAATCCCCTGAGCCACGCCGCTGGGCACAAATGAGGACCTTCCTTTTCCCGGAGAAGAGGCCTTGGCATGCCCCAGACGCAGGGAGTGTGGGAGTCCCTGGGGCGGGCCTGGCAGAGAAGAATAGATGACGGATGGCGCCCACGTCTATGCCATCGCAGGAGCCAAGCCGATCCTGTTGTTGGCCCGATCGAAGACGGTGAAATAGAGCCGCAGGAAGACGTCCCCCAGGACCCAGCGGCTGGATCTGTCCGAGCTGTCCAAGTTGGGGTAGCAGATGCCCTTCTGCTCCTGCAGGGGGGAAGCACAGCCCTCAGCCGCCCTCGCCGCCCGTCACCCATCGGGCCTGGGCGGCAGCTTTATCCCGCCTTCCCCTGGGCCCTCCGCTCGGGTGTTTGCTCTGAGCGAATCCCTGCCTGCTCCCCTTCACCCCGCTCGTCCTCCAAGACCCAGCCCAGCGCCTGGGCAGCCTTCCCGGGCCCATGCCCCCTTCTTGGCATTGCCGGTCATGTGGGGAGGCTTCCCTGGGGCTCCCTGTGTCTTCAGGCTCAGCACACAGGCCTACAGGGTACCCCTGGCAAGGCTCCCGGTGTGCCAGGAGGGTTCGTGCTGAGAGATTTTCCGTTGCTCTCTCCATGGGCTGCCTCACGCCTCCTCAGTATACCGTGGCGAACTGGCACTTCCTGAGCCTCGACTATGTGCCAGGCACTGCCCGGTCACTGCCCGTTCATGTCAGCATCTCACCACCCCACAAAGCGGGGGCTTGGTCCCCATTTCACAGACAGGGAATTGGGGCCTCGCAGGGTGCATTTGCACCCTAGGACTAGGGTGACCATATATGATCTATCACCCAAGTCAGGACACTTTGAGATGGGGGGAATACAGTTCCTGATTATGGGGGGACACAGGAACTGTCCCCAGCCAGGCCCATTGTCCCTACTCTTGGCCTGTCTCCGGGTTACTGCCTACATTCCCTGTCTGTCGGTCAGAGTGCCCCGGTTGAACTGACGCTCTCTGGGGGGGAGGCCATTAGCGTGCCCTCTCCTGGAGCCCGGCCCCGAGCCAGCTCGGGCGGCCACTGGGAATTCTCCGAGGGAGATGGGTGCCCAGACCCGCTTCTATCAAGAGTCTGAGCTGTGGGAGGTGCTGTCTGAGCCAGGGCTGCTGGGCAGCATCAGCAATGGCACAGCCCGGCCTCCAGGGGGCGTCTCCGAGCCACACCCTAAGGGTCCCTCCAGTCCCAGATCTGAGAGCAGCCCCCAGGTCGGGCCCCTCACCCTCTGGATGTAGGCGCTGGCTGGCAGTGAGTACATGACACCGTTGATGGTGAAGACGATGTCAGGCAGGCTCTGGATGGCCTCGCAGCTGACGACGTACTGTCAGAGAGAGAGGGAGAGGGAGGTTGGCCCAGCGGGTCCTTCTGCATGTGGGGAGCCCGGGGTGACCCTGGGTGTGACCCCTCACCTCGCCGGTGCTGGTGGTCTGGGCGCTGATGCTCCTCAGAATGTTGAGGATGGGGTTGGTTGGGCCAATCAGCAGCGAGGTCCCGGTGTCCATTATGGCCTGGCAGCTGTTAGGACAGGCCACTACCTTCCCGTCCATGGAGATGCTGAGGGACAGAGCAGGCGCCGGGGTCACTGATAGGCTCTCCCTCTGCGGCCCCTCCCTGCCGCCTGCAGAACAGCCTGCAGCCCCCGCCGGCCTCTGTCTCCCTGTATTCCGGCCACACTGACTTCCTGGGCTTCCTCTCCGGTCGGCAGTGCATTGTGGTCTTTGTGCCCCAGGGCCTTTGCACGGCTGTCACCCTTCCAGACCCACCCCTGCCCCTTTGTCTGGCCGATCTCTCCAGACCTCCAGGGTTCAGATCAGTCATTACTTTTTCAGGGAAGTGTTCCCCCAGATTAGTTCAGTCCCGCTCCTCCCCCAGAGGAGACCGGCAGAGCCTTCCTCGTTCCAGGATGCATCGGGGTGGGAACCCTGATCGCTGCGATGCGGTCGCTCATGCGTGTCTGCCCTCCTAGTGGGGGACCAAGCTGTGCCCTCTGCCCCTCCAGTGCCCGTGCCCAGCCCACAGCGCATGCTCCACGGTGTTTGCCGAGGGACTGACAGGGCGCGTGAAGGAATGAGGTCAACTGCAGACAC
The DNA here is from genome assembly GCA_026230045.1 of Corynorhinus townsendii. Lineage (NCBI taxonomy): Eukaryota > Metazoa > Chordata > Mammalia > Chiroptera > Vespertilionidae > Corynorhinus > Corynorhinus townsendii. The sequence continues at coordinate 2,411,913 of JAPDVU010000008.1, read as the reverse complement.
GACCTGCTGTCCGACCAGTTGTGAAGGCCACACGGTAAAGACGGAGGTTCCCGGGAAGCAGGTGCTCGCAGAGGTGGGAGGGAGTGTGGTTCCCCCCGCCTCGCCCCCTTTCCCTCCAGGCTCTTGGCCAGGCGATGCCTGTGACGGCCCAGGCGTGGGACGTGGCCCAGAAGCACAGTTTAAGCTTCTGTCTGACAGGCTTACACGCCCCCCCTGAGTGATCGCCCCGGTTCTCAGCCACCCGGGTCCCCGCTTCCCGGTGCCCTCGGTCACATGCCCTGCCCCTTGGCACCCAGGCCGGGTGGGAGGGGTCCCTCTGTGTGATTTGCTTTCAGGCCCTAGGGTGGCGTGTCTCCAGGCCGGGGGTGTTCTCCTAGACAGAGCACCCGTCCGCTTGCCCGGCTCCCTGTTTTCACGCTGGCGCCAGTGTGCTGGGAACCCCTCCGGTCCAGCGACCTGGGATGTCCCTGTTCAGACCGTGGGATTCTCCTTGACCCCTTCTGTCTGCGCTTGTCCCTTTCTGGGGAGACAGCCCTCCCTTGCTGCCCTAGCCGCCGCCCTGCAGTCTCGTCCCCGGCCTGGCCCCCTCCTGGTGTCCGTGACGCGGCCGATTCCGGTTCTCTGGTCAGGACCCTGGTCAGGGTGGTTATGAAACTTGTTGGTGAGCGGCCTGTGCGTGTCTCTGTGTCTGTCTGAGTCTCTTTGTCTGTGGTTGCGTGTGTGTGTGCAAGTGCGGCTGTCAGTGGCATGGCCCCCAGCGGGGGGTGGGGGCCTTACCTGTCCACAGTGACCTCCCAGTGGCCCTGCATGCTCACGGGCACCCACTGGAGCTCGCCCTTGTAGTAAGAGTGGTCCACGCCACCAAACATCACCACACTGCCGGTCTTCTCATTGCTGGGGTGGGAAGGAGTCTCTTGTGAGGGCAGGACGATGGGTGGCGTGTCTCCAGCTCAGTGACCGAGGGGTGCACTGACCAGCGGCCACCCAGCCACACAACACTGGGCCCGAGGTAGCAGGCACTGCTGGGACCCCCATTGTTCCAATGGGAACTGGGCAGGAGGGTGAGCATGACCCAACTCAGCCCCTGGCTACTGAGGAGCAAGGCCAAGGTTTGAACTTGAGATTCTGGCTGGGCTTTGGCTACCCACCTCTCTGAAGCCGGCCAGGTACCCCCTCCGGCAGCCCCAGCGCTCCAGTCGCGGCCGCAGGCTCTGTGCGGAGGGGCCCGGGCGGGAGCTCAGGCTCCCCCAGGCTGGCTCACGGGCCTGTGACACCCTGCGCACGGCGCCCACGCTCACTGGGGCCCCACGGCCCGCTGCCCGTCCTGAAATCCCTCGTAGTTTTAACCAGAAGCCCCACATTTTCACTCTGCACCGGTGCCTGCCCTGCGTTCGATGTCTCAGGCTCAGGGGGAACGTGGCCGAGGAGAAGGGAACAGCCCTGCTCGCCTCTCCCTCCTGTGCGTCGAATGGATCAGCACATCCCGTGGCCTTTTCCTCCCCGTGTCCTGACTCCTCCATGCTCCCCCTTTCCCCGCCTCCCTGGTCCACTCCTGCTCTCTCTCTCCAAAGAGGCTGAGCAGCCTCGTCCCTGGCCTCCCTGCCTCCTCTCTGGTCCATCATTGTCCAGCCAGTGCCTGGAGGGAGCTTTCAGAGGCAGCGGTGGGATCATGTCTTCTCGCTGCCTAGGCCCCAGCCAGAGGCCTCCACTCCCACCTAAAACAAAACCCTGGGCGGCCTCGGCCCTGCCTGCCCCTCAGTCTCCACGCCCGCCCTCGGCCTGCCCCTCCTCACTCCCTCCCCGCGGTCCAGCCACACTGCCCTGCTGGGCCTCTGTGGCTCCTGGGCCTCCTCACCCCATCGCCAGGCCTCGGTCAGAGCGGTCCTCGCCTGCCCTTGGGACCCACCTCCCATCTCTGTGGTTCTGCCACCACGTTTACTGCTTTCCCAGAACCACTCTGTACCTGGAGTGTGTCATCTTTTCCTCTTACCTACGTACTCGGTTCTCCTCTGCCTCATCTTCCTCTCACCTGTCTGCATCACGTGCACTGAGCACTACCCAGCGCATAGTAGGTGCTCAATGCATGTTTGTTAAACGGCTCACCTTGACTGGGTACAAACACCACAAAGGGTCAGCTCGTGCTACAGAGGCTGGAGCTCAGGCCCCCACAGAGCCCACAGCCTCACCCACACTCTGCATCCTACACACGGTCTGCCCGCCGGTTCCCCCTCCCCCTGTGCTGCTCCCTCCACCCACTCCAGCCCCTTAGCCCTCCAGGGAGGGTAGCTTTTCCAGTGCAGGCCCAGTGACTGGAGACCTGCTGATGGCTTAACCACCCGCCATAGGGGATGGGCCCGCGGCCGAGCTCGCCTTCTGCCTCTTCTAGGCTGTGTCTGGGCAATTTGGTGCGAAGCTCCTCTCTGAGCCTCGGTTCCTCAGTTTCCCCATCCATCCAAGGAGCGACTAGAAGTACCGGGGTCGGCAAACTTTCAAAATGGTAGATTCTGCCCCAGCTGGTTTGGCTCGGTGAATAGAGAATGGCCTGCGGACTGAAGGGTCCCGGATTCGACCCCTGGCCTGGTCCGGGGCGCATGTAAGAGCCAACCAATCGATGTGTCTCTCTTACATCAATGTTTGTCTCTGTGTCTCTCCTCCTCCCTTCCACTCTCTGGAAAAATCAGTGGGGGAAATCCTCGTGTGAGGATTAACAAAAAGTAAAATAAAATAAAAAATGTTAGATTGTCAATATTTTGGGCTCCGCCGGCTGCCCGATCTCTATGGCAAGTGCTCGATGCTGCCATTGTAGTGCAGAGCAGCCGCAGACCGGATGTGACAGAAGGAGCAGGGCTGTGTTCCAATAAACCTTTATTCATAAAAGCAGGTGGCGGGCCACATGTGGGCAGGGCCGCTATTTGCTGACCGCTGGACTAGACTGCCCTCAGGTAACTCCGGCCGGTCGTCTACCGTTTCTGAGGCGCCTGAAGGCATCCGGGGGAGGGCTTGCCCAGCCAGGCTTACCTGTTCAGGTAGAAGGCGAAAAGGTTCTCAGATATGAGGCCTTGCTTCCACATGCTGTCGAAGACCGGGGTGGTGTCTCTGAGGGCGATGTTGGGGTAGGCCAGGCCCAGGACGCCGTCGAAGGCCGCGTATTTTAAGGACTCGCTGTATTCCAACCAGCTCAGGCCGAATGCCTGGGATTTGCACACAAGGTCCCCGACCTGTGGGAGGGAAGGTGGTCTCATGCGAAAGTTGGGGAGCGGAGCTGGGGCTGGGCTGGGGGGTGTGGAGGTGATGCCACCAGCACCCTGGCATCAGCTGAGGTGCGCCTGCGCTGCAGGTGATGGAGCAGCAGGCACCGTGCATTGCCGAGGAGTCCAACCTTCGCCCGCCCTCCTGCTGGCAGCCCCCCAGGCAGTAAAACACCCCCATCTCCCTGCATGGCGGGGCGACTGGGGAGCGGGCCAAGCGGCTCCCCCTTGCAGGCCCCACTGAGCACAGAGCGGGAGCGTCTTGTTTTTGGCGTTCCCGGGATGTGGTGGCAGAAACCGGGTGAATTCGCGGTGATTCCCTGTGGGGTCTGCACCCCAGGTGTACACAGGGCCGCCGGGTTCGTGTGAAAAGACTGCCTGGGGTCCTCGCTGCTTTACTGAGTGGATAGAGCGTCGGCCTGCAGACTGACGCGTCCCGGGTTCGATTCCAGTCACGGGTTGTGGGCTGGATCCCAGTAGGGGGCTTGAAGGAGGCAGCCGATCAATGATTCTCATCCTGGATGTTTCTCTGTCCCCCTACCCTCTCCCTTCCTATCTGTGATCAATGATAAAAAAGCTTCCTTGGAAATGTGTGTGTGTGTGTGCGTGCGCACGTGTGTAAATGTGTGTTTGTGTGTGTGCTGTGTGCTGTGTGTGTGTGAGAGACACTTTGGGCAGGAAGCCCGTTTTTCGTAGATTCTCAAAGGCCCCCAAAGTAAGACCTTTACTCAGGGCCGTCCTGCACCTGTGGCCCTGCCTCCCCTGCCCTGGTGTGGGGAGCCCTCGGCAGCGCCGGTCACCCCGGATCCCGTCTCCCCCTCCCGGAAACTCCCCCACAGCTGCCGAGCCCTGACTCGCACCCCAGCTGTGCTGCTCCAGGAGTGGGCCTTGGGCAGGACTCCCCTCGCCTTCGGGTCCCCCCTCTGCTCGCAGGGAGCAGTGACGCCTACCCCGTGGGGTCGTTGCAGGATTAGACACGTTATGACCACGGACGTGCCCCGCACAGTGCCTGGCACCATCTGGGAATGTAAAAATGGGTTTTGTGCCCCGCCGGCGTGGCTCAGTGGCTGAGTGCCGCCCTATGAACCACGAGGTCACGGTTCGATTCTGGTCAAGGGCACATGCCAGGCTTGTGGGCTCGATTCCCAGTAGGCCTGCAGCAGGCAGCGGGTGAGTGATTATCATCATTGATATGTCTGTCTGTCTCTCCCTCTCCCTTCCTCTCTGAAATTAATAAAAATACATAATTAAAAAATAAATAAGTGGGTTTTCCTTGCTTCTATTCCTCCCAGCAAAACCAGCCTCGAGCTCACCACGGGCAAGAGCTGCAAATGCCGCCTCTCGTGGCTTGACCGCTCGCTGGGTTGGCCACTCAGTGGCTTGTCTGCAGGGCGCTGTCTCCCCAAGGAAGACGGCCAGTCCCTGGGGGACTCTGGGGGAGACGGTGGTCCAGCTGACCCTGCATCTGGTGCTGTGAGCAGTGAGCACAGGTCGCCAGGCCCCGCCCTGCCGCACCCGCTCCCACTCACCCGCAGGTCGTCGTAGCCAAGCAGCCCGTACACGCTGGGGGACAAGTACAGCAGCTCTGTAGGCCGGTTCGTGCCCTTGAAGGTGGATGACAAGCGACGGTCAAAGGCTTTGTGTGTCCCTGTAGAGAGCAAGTGTCTGTCAGCTGCCACCACTGAGGTCAGGTGCGGAGACGAGGCGCGGGCGCTCACCACAAGCGGGACTGGAGCAGTAGATGGACGGCACCCACAAGTTAGCCGAGCCCGTGTCAAAGATGACCTTGAACTCCTGAGGGGGCGTTCCAATGCTGATGGTGCCAACGTAGTCCAGCTGCCGGGCGGGGGAGGGCATTCAGGCCAGGCCGAGCTGCCCCGGTCACCCCTGATCCCCTGGAGGCCTGCCTCAATCAGGGTGTCCCTGTCTCCTGGCACTGCTTTCCCACCACCCCACCGCCCAGCCTCAGCTTAGGCGGTGCCTTTATTTGAGTTTCCCACGTTTCCCTGCAGCTCTCTAAATCCTCGGCCCAGCGGGCCTGCTCCCTCCTCCAGGAAGCCCTCCCAGGTCACCCAGGCCACTGTCTCCCAACTCATCCCCGGTTATGTCACTGTCTCAGCCCTTTTACTGGGCGTTTATCTTCCTGCAGAATAGGCCAGACCCTCTGTGATCGCAGCCGTAACCACACTGCTGGCGTTTTATAGCCTCCCGCACTGCAGGGCTCAGGGACGCTTTGCTGGGGGCGTTCTCGGGGCTGCGCAGGCTGAGCGTCCCCTGCCTGGGGTGTCACACTGCAGTCCCGGGGGAGGCAGCGGTGCGTCTTGTTCAGAAGGAATAGAACTGCCCCACCAGCACCTGATCCGCAGGGGCCAGCGACGTGTCCTTGGCCCAGGATGGGTGTGTGCCTGCCACCTGGCCAGCGCTGGACTCGGTCACCACAGACCAAGAGCCGCGGGGGGAGTGCCTTCTCCCGGGAGGGACCCCTGCTCCCCAGCTTTGCTGCCTGCAGGAGCCCTTCCCCCCCTCCTGGCTCCCACCCCTGGGTGACCCTCAGTGCCCGGCCAGCACCTAGGGAAGGGCTGCGGCTGCGCCCGCCACACTCACGTCCAGGTAGTTCCTCATGGGTGCCAAAGTGCCGCCCTCCCTGCTCAGGAACTTGTAGGCGTGGCTGTAGTGGTGCCGCTGGAGGTAGTCTGTCAGCAGGTCCTTCTCGCGCAGGCTCTCCCGCATGGACTTGATCTTGGTCAGAGGGATGCTTCGGCGGGAAAGAGGACAAATCAGACAGCAGCTCCCACCCCGCGGCCCAGTGTGGTGCCACGCCTGGCGTTGGAGCCGCCCCGCGTCTTCCCCGCGGACGTCCACAGGCCGTCAGACGAGGGGCAGGCGCCCAGCAAACACTGGCAAAGGCCGGACAGTGCGCCCAGGTCTGAGCGCAGGGCCTCGTGCAGCCCCGGGGAAGCCACGTGCCCGCGCGGAGCCTCCGTTTCCCCATCGGAGAGAAGTGGGGTGAGGACAGGCCTCCCGTGGGGTGTGTGGGCTTTGAGGGAGAGGATGGACCGAAGGCCCCTGCCCGAGGGACCTTGACCCTGAGCCAGTGCTGTCGCCATTGTCATCTGACCGGCTCCCTCTCCAAGAGCCCTGGAGGGAGCGGGGTGGGGATCACCCACTTTTACAGGAGGAACCTGAAAGGCAGGTGTTTGTGACCTGGCTGTGGCCACCTGCTCATTAAGGCAAAACTGGGCCCCGGGGACCCCTCCCGGTCCTGCTCCAGGGTCAAGCAGGGGGGAGGCTGGAGGAGGGCGAGGGAGCCGGGAGACGGGGAAGTAAATGTCCCCCGACGGGACCACCCACACAGCTGCTCAGGTGGTGCCATGAGCAATCCTGGGGGCCCCATCCACACAGGGGCAGCCTGGGGTTGTGGAGCCCCCAGACCTGTCCCAGGACCCCTGGCCTCACACTGCACGTTGCTAGCTACTCATCAATGCATGGAGATGTGGCCCTGGCCAGTGTTGCTCAGTGGATAGAGCGTCCACTTGTGGACCCAAGGGTCCCGGGTTCGAGTTTGATCACGGGCAGGTATCTCAGTTGCAGGCTCCTCCCTGGCCGTGGCCCTGGTCGGGGATCGTGCAGGAGGCAGTGAATCGATGTGTCTCACTCACATCGCTGTTTCTCTGTCTCTCCCTTCCCTTCCACTTAAAAATTGATGGGAAAATATCCTGGCTGAGGATTAATAAAGATAAAAATTAACAAATACAGGGAGATGCAGACATTAGGACAGGGAATCATGGCGTTCCCTTGTACACCCCTGAGTAATGGAAGGAAGGATAAGGGGACAGTGAGAGAGAGGCAGGGAGAGACTGTCCCCATACTCACGTGACCAGGCACTCGGAGAGGGCCACCAGGCTGAGAAACCTGATCCACCTCATCGTGCGTTCTTGCCCGTGTGGAGTCCTCTAGAAGGCTCAGGTTTGGAGCGTGCGGGGAAGGTCCAGCGCTGCCGATATATACGCTCTGACCTGTGCTCACGATCCACTGGGAGGGCTGCTGATGGTCCCGATAAAACACTACAAGCCTCCCGATAAGATCTTTATTCCCATCAGCATTCCTGATTGGGGGGCGGGGTGGGGGGAAGGACTTAGAAAAAGTTCGGATACAGAGATCTCTATCGTAATCTCGTCCTTGGGGCATGGCTGGGGGACAAACCCAAACCACATGACCTCCACGGGAGTGGGGAGACGTGCTCACTTGGAGGTAAAGCACGCTAATCCTGTCGAATAGAGGGAATAAGCTAAGTGACCATCACTCCGTCACAGAGATGGCTGCACCCACAGCTGAGGCCATGTTCCGGTAAGGAGCCTTAAGGAGCAATCTGCAGGTACCCGAGGCTACGCCCTATCCAGGACCTGTGGCACGTCAGGCTCTGCCCCCACCTAGGAGGGCTTGACCGGGGACCTCAAGGTCTGCTTCTCATCCTGGTGCTAGGCTAGGGGACCTCAAGCTGCTCTCCCTGCCACAGCGCCAGGCCAGGGGACCTCAGGCTGAGCCCCCCACCAGGTAGGGCTTGAGAGGGGATTTCAGGCCCCGCCCCCAGCCAGCAGGGGTTGACAGGGGACCTCCAGGTGTGCTTCCTGTCCTGGTGCTGGGCTAGAGGACCTCAGGCTGATCCCCCCACCCTGGCATCAGGCCGTGGGACCTCAGGCCTCGGCCCCGGCCCCAGCACTAGGCCAGGAGACCTGAGGCTGGCCCCCGCTGCCCGGCTGGGCTTGAAAGGGGACCTCAGACTGTGCCCCCCACCCAGCAGAGATTGACAGGGGAAGGCACAGGCCTGGGCAGCAGTCGCCAGGCAGTGACCGCGGGTAGTTGGAAGGGAAGGGGGCAGTGCAGAACCGAATAACAGAGAAGGCTGCCGGCCAGTCCCCAGGCCCGGATCGGGAAGAGGGCTGGGCAGGATGGGGTTCGGTTCCCCGAGCCACTGCGCCTCTGGCCCCTGTGCTGGGGCCCCCTGTGCTGGACATGGAGGGGGTCGGCGGGTCAGTGGAGCATATAAAACCGTGCCTCATTGCTCTCGCCTTCCTGCAGGCCCGAGACCGGAGCCCTGGTGTTGGCATCCATGCCGTTAAGAGAGGCGATCTCTCACCCAGCTTGGGTTCATGGTTTTGTTTTGAGTAAATATTTTTATTGGTTTGAGAGAGGAAGGGAGAGAAGAGAGAGAAACATCAGTGATGAGAGAGCGTCATCAATTGGCTGCTTCCTGCACTCCCCGGGCATGTGCCCTGCCCAGGGATAGGACCGTGACCTCCTGGCCCGCAGGTCGGTGCTCAGCCACTGGGCCAACATGCTGGGCCCAGCGCCGGTTTCTATTGAAGGCCCCCTCCAGTGGGTAGCCCCTCCATATGACGACCCTGTCGAACCACCGGATCGCGTGGCAGCTCTACACGGGGCAGGCCCAGGGCTCTCCAGCTCATGATGGCAGTTACACGACACCTGTCTGCGCCCCATCCGCTACACGGCGGCAGCGCCAGGCCGTCAGGGCCCGGCCACCGGGGGTCTGGCCGTCACTGACGCTCAGTATGGAACAAGTCCGGTCTCCTGACCTGGAGACAGGCTGAGTGCCAACCTATGAACCAGGAGGTCACGGTCAATCCCCGATCAGGGCACATGCAGGAGGCAGCCCATCAATGATTCTCTCTCATCACTGATGTTTCTTTCTCTCTCTCCCTCTCTGAAATAAAGAAAGAAATATGTGATTTCAGAGAGGGAGCGAGAGGCGCGGGGGAGGGGGTCCTGGGACACCATTGGGAAGGCTGGGCATCACCTGGGTCCCAGCACACGGCAGGTGGAGGTCCGGCCTCAGGGTCAGGCGCTCCTGCTGATGCCCGTGGCCACCTGTTGGGAAGGAAGAGAGGAAGCAGGTTCTGCCCGGGAATGGCCACTCCTGGACCCCAGGACCACACGGGGAGAGGGCACAGCACCCCTGGTCTTGTGGGTGCTGGGCTTTTGCCTGGAGAGCGAGCAAGAGGCCAGTCATTAGTGAGCTGTCCACTGTGCCCCGGGGCGTGGTGGGGCTGCGCCTCCAGCTTATCGGCACGCCGGACCCAGGAGAGACACGTTCTGATCATAGCCCTGCTCTCCCCTCAGGCTGCACGCGGCACGGAGGCGGCTATTCTGGGAGGGGGTGACTCATTGCTGGTAACTCACTCGCCAGGTGTCTAATGAGGTCACCGTGCGGGTGCCTGTGGCCTAGATGCCCGGTGCGTCCAGTGTGGAAGGACAACTGGAGAAGTAGCAATTTACTGCGCTTGGTTACCGTGGGCCTTTGCAATCGCCGTTCCCCTCTGGAATGTTCTTCTCCCAGCGCTCTGCATGGCTGGCCCCTTCTTCATGTTCAGCTGTCCTTCTGCACTGCCCCCTCCTCAGTGAGGTCGGCCCTGGACACGCCGGTCCCCGGGCACAGACCATGACTCATTTGAGGAGCCCCAGAGACACTGAACGCATGTTCCCACGGGCTTTGCCTGGGAGCCTTACGGGGTTGAGAATGTCCCCACTTTACAGATGAGAAAACCGAGGCTGGGGGAGTTACATTCCCTTGAGGTCATATGGCCGGTGAGTGCCTGAGAGGTGAACCCCGGTCTGCCCGACAGATTTCCTGCTCAGGAGCACGCTGCCGCTTGGGGGTGGAGGGCCAAGAAGTGATGTTCAGGAGAGAGCGGGGAGGAGGGGATGGGAGATGCCAGGGTAACCGATAAGGGGGTCTCGTCCATGAAACCTGTTCATTCTTCTAGTGAACACTTTTTGTTGTTGTGTAAATTGATTTCAGAGAGGAAGGGAGAGGGAGAGAGTGAGAGAAACAGCCATGATGAGAGAGAATCACTGATCGGCTGCCTCCTGCACGGCCCCCACAGGTGCCAAGCCCAAAATCGAGGCATGTGCCCTGGCGGGGAATCGAACCACGGCCTCCTGGTTCCTAGGTCAGTGCTCAGCCCCTGAGTCACTTGGGCTGGGCAGACACCTCTGTCCTTTAGAGAAAAATGCTTGGCGTTTCCGTGATCTTAAAAGCTCCCACTGAAAAAGTAATAATAAGAGCATAAGAGAGGAGCAATCGCCCATGTGCTGCCTGCTGGAGAGGACTGTTGTCATATGTACGTAGGTCTTTTCCTGCTGCGTGTGTGACATTAGCAAGAGCTCATGCTGCTGTGGGACAGACACTGCGCAGAGGTTTCTATAGGTTAACGGGTGGAATCGTCCCCACAGACCGAGCAGCTGGGACTGGTCTTCCTGTCATTCTTGTAGGTGTGGTGTCGGTGCAGCCTGATGGGGGCATGTTTCTCATCTCCTAAAAGCCACCCTCTCAGGCATGTCGTTTGGTGTGATTAGGACATTCATGGAGCTGTGTGGCCTTCCCCTGAGTTAAGTGGAGAACATTTTTGAACCTCAAAAAGCAGTGCCATGCACATTGATAGCCAACCTTCATTTCCAACCCTGCCCTTGCCCCAACTACACGAAAAGATTCCCTTATTATTAATTAACTAGAGGCCGTTGCACGAAGATTCGTGCAACAATAGGCCTTCCGTCCCCTGGCTTCACTCCTGGCAACCCGGATGGAGCACCGCTCCTGTAACTCCCTCTGCCCACCGCCCTTCCCCTCATAGCAGGTGCCTATCCTGACCTCCGCTCTGTGCCTACATATGCAAATTAAACCACCATCTTTGTTGTGTCAGTTTGCATACTCTCTCCTGATTGGCTGATGACCATCATGGACATACAGTCAATTTGCATATTTCTCTTTTATTAGTGAAGATTGTTCTTTATTGCAATAAGAGCATTTAACATGAGATCTACCCTCTTAATATAAGTTTTCTTATTCTCACCAGAGGATATTTTTTCCATTGATTTTTAGAGATAGTAGAAGTGGAAGAGGAAGGGAGGAGGAGAGTTGGGGAAGCATTGATGTGGGAGAAACATTGATTGCATGCCTCCCGCACATGCTGGACCGGGGTCAGCATTGAACCTGCAACTCAGCTACATCCTCATGACTGGGAATTGAACCTGTGACCCGTCAATGTGCAGGCCAACACTCTAACCACTAAGCCACACTGGCCAGGACTCAACAGAATTTCAGGGCACCATGGAGTGTTGTTAACCATGGGCACAATGTTACGTAACAGACCCCCAGACGTATTCACCTTGCATAACCTGCATTTTACTAGCAACTGCCCACACCCCCCCCCCCCAAACCCCTGACAACCACCACGCCCCGCTCTGCTGCTGAGAGCCTGACCCTGTAGGCGCCTCAGAGACGTGGCTCCTGTAGGATTCATCCTTCGGGGCCTGGCTTACGTCACCTAGCGTGAGCCCTCAGGAGTCAGCCCGCTGCAGCCGGCAGGGGTTGTCCTCGCTCTGACGGAACGTGTTCCATCGCACGTCTGTGCCGCGGGGTCTTCGTCCATGCATCGGCTCATGGGCGCGTGCTCGTTACCACGTCTGGGCTACTGTGAACAACGCTGTGAGGGATTCGCGGTGCGGCTCTCTTTGCGAACCTGATTTTAATTCTTTGGGATAAAGATCCAGAAGTGGGGTTGCCTGGGGTCTTGTAAAAATTCTGTGTTTAACTTTCGGAGGCGTCGCCATATTGTCTGCTACAGTGGCCGCACCACGTGACACGCACACTAGCAGTGCACGGGCTGCACGTCTCGGTGACCCGTGCTGGCGTTGGTGTCTTTGCGGGTGGCCAGGCCCAGGTGGGGAGGGACAGCTCAGGGTCGTTGTCATTTGCGTTTCCCTGGTGACTAATGAGGGGGGGCTGTTCTCACCGCAGAATTACAGAAAACATGTCCAGCGTGAGCTGACCTAAGGTCACAGGACTGGTCACGGGACTGTACTTATTGAGGCCCTACTATGCGCCTGGTATGTATGCGTCAGAGCTGGGACTTGAACACGGACCAGAGAGCCCTGGGCCGTACTGGCCTTCCCTGCGTGGCCCTGTCTGCCCTGCGCTTCGTAAACCCGTAACCCTGCTGTTTGGATTCTGCCCTTTTCTCCTAATGTCCTATTAGAATGCTCTCATAGCATTCAGGCTTCTTCTAAAACTCGGCTGGGAGGTTGGCGGAGTTGCAGGGGCAGCCACAAATTCTTGTATCATCCACAGCATCGTCGCCATCCTACAGTCCGGGGCCACTGGTGGTCCCTGAAGCCGAACGGCTGGCGACCACTGAGTCCTACAGCATCTCTCTGCACTTCTGGGTACCGCTCCACCCAGCTCCAGCCAGTGGTTCTGGAGGAAACTGTCAATCACCATTCATCTGGGGCGGGCGGGGGGGTGTGGGGAGCATGTGTCCAAATGGAGCCAATCCTGGTGCCCCATGCCCTGGCCACATGATTGGCCAGGGGTGGACACAAGACCTGCGGAGGACGCATCAGACCCCTCCCTGGTGCTCTGCTCCTTTCCAAGCCTTCAGGATGTCAAAGGCTGGGCAGGAGTGGCAGAGCCCTTCGCCTAGAGCAGGCTGCCAAGAGAAGGCTGGCAGCAGAAGAATCAAAGGTGACGCAAGGGCAGAGGCCAGAGGGAGGAGACGGGGGGTTGGTGGGTTTGATTTATTGGGTGCAGCCACCAAGCTCCGGGGACCTGCTCTGGTTCCGCATCCGGGGTCCCGGGCGTCCTGGTTCGGTCCTTTCCGATTAAGCCCATTGGAGTCGGGTTCCCTCCCTGTTGGCCCAGAGGAGATTCCTGAGCCCTGCCTGCCTCTGCCGCACCTCCCAGACCCAAGCCGAGGCACCATTCCTATGAGCCCCATTGAAAATGAGACCATTTATTAAAAATCAGTATCTTTTTTAAAAAAATCAATGTTTTATTTTTCAGAGGGAGAGAAAGGGAGAGAGAAACATCGATGAGAGAGAAACATCGATGGTCTGCCTATTGCATGCCCACTTCTGGGGATTGAGCCCGGAGCATATGGCCTGACTAGGAATTGAACCGGTGACCTGTGAGTGTGTGGGACGAGGCACAATCCCCTGAGCCACACCGCAGGGCACAAATGAGGACCTTCCTTTTCCCGGAGAAGAGGCCTTGGCAAAGCCCCAGACGCAGGGAGTGTGGGAGTCCCTGGGGCGGGCCTGGCAGAGAAGAATAGATGACGGATGGCGCCCACGTCTATGCCATCGCAGGAGCCAAGCCGATCCTGTTGTTGGCCCGATCGAAGACGGTGAAATAGAGCCGCAGGAAGACGTCCCCCAGGACCCAGCGGCTGGATCTGTCCGAGGGGTACAAGGTGGTGTAGCAGATGCCCTTCTGCTCCTGCAGGGAGGAAGCACAGCCCTCAGCCGCCTTTGCCGCCCCTCACCCATCGGGCCTAGATGACAGCTTTATCCCGCCTTCCCCTGGGCCCTCCGCTCGGCTGTTTGCTCTGAGCGAATCCCTGCCTGCTCCCATTCACCCCGCTAATCCACCAAGACCCAGCCCAGTGCCTGGGCAGCCTTCCCGGGCCCATGCACTGCCGGCCATGTGGGGAGGCCTCCCCAGGGCTCCCTGTATCTTCAGCCTCAGCTCACAGACCTCCGGGGTGCTCATGGCACGGCTCCCGGGGTGCCTTCAGGGTTTGGGCTGAGAGATTTTCAGTTGCTCTCTCCATGGGCTGCCCCACGCCTACTCTGTATGCCATTGGGGAACCGGTACTTCCTGAGCCTCGACTATGTGCCAGGCACTGCCCGGTCACTGCCCGTTCATGTCAGCGTCTCACCACCCCACAAAGCGGGGGTTTGGTCCCCATTTCACAGACAGGGAATTGGGGCCTCGCCGGGGGCATTTGCACGCTAGGACTAGGGAGACCACATGATCTATCACCCAAGTCAGGACACTTTGAGATGGGGGGAATACAGTTCCTGATTATGGGGGGACACAGAGACTGTCCCCAGCCAGGCCCATTGTCCCTACTCTTGGCCTGTCTCCGGGTTACTGCCTACATTCCCTGTCTGTCGGTCAGAGTGCCCCGGTAGAACTGACGCTCTCTGGGGGGGAGGCCATTAGCGCGCCATCTCCTGGAGCCCGGCCCCGAGCAGCTTGGGCGGCCACTGGGAATTCTCCGAGGGAGATGGGAGCCCAGACCCCTTCTATCAAGAGGCTGAGCTGTGGGAGGTGCTGTCTGAGCCAGGGCTGCTGGGCAGCATCTGCAATGTCACAGCTCGGCCTCCAGGGGGCGTCTCCGAGCCACACCCCAAGGGTCCGTCCAGTCCCAGATCTGAGAACAGCCCCCAGGACGGCCCCCTCACCCGAATGTAGGCACTGGCTGGCACTGGGTACGCGACGCCACTGATGGTAAAGACGATGTCAGGCAGGCTCTGGATGGCCTCGCAGCTGACGACGTACTGTCAGAGAGAGAGGGACAGGGAGGTTGGCCCAGCGGGTCCTTCTGCGTGTGGGGAGCCCGGGGTGACCCGGGGCGTGACCACTCACCTCGATGGTGCTGGTGGTCTGGGCGCTGATGTTCCTCAGAATGTTGAGGATGGGGTTTTTTGGGCCAATCAGCATCGAGGTCCCGGTGTCTATTATGGCCTGGCAGCTGCCAGGACAGGCCACGACCTTCCCGTCCATGGAGATGCTGAGGGACAGAGCAGGTGCCGGGGTCACTGATAGGCTCTCCCTCCGCGTCCCCTCCCTGCCGCCTGCAGAACAGCCTGCAGCCCCCGCCGGCCTCTGTCTCCCTGTATTCCGGCCACACTGACTTCCTGGGCTTCCTCTCAGGTCGGGAGTGCATTGTGGTCTTTGTGCCCCAGGGCCTTTGCACGGCTGTCACCCTTCCAGACCCACCCCTGCCCCTTTGTCTGGCCGATCTCTCCTGACCTCCAGGGTTCAGATGAGTCATTACTTTTTCAGGGAAGTGTTCCCCCAGATTAGTTCAGTCCCTCTCCTCCCCCAGAGGAGACCCGCAGAGCCTTCCTGTATTCCAGCGTGCATCGGGGTGGGAACCCTGATCGGTGCGATGCGGTCACTCACGCGTGTCTGCCCTCCTAGTGGGGGACCAAGCTGTGCTCTGTGCCCCTCCAGCACCGTGCCCAGCCCACAGCACATGCTGGACGGTGTTTACCGAGGGACTGTCAGGGCGCGTGAAGGAATGAGGTCAACTGCAGACACGACCTGCTGTCCGACCAGTTGTGAAGGCCACACGGTAAAGACGGAGGTTCCCGGGAAGCAGGTGCTCGCAGAGGTGGGAGGGAGTGTGGTTCCCCCCCGCCTCGCCCCCTTTCCCTCCAGGCTCTTGGCCAGGCGATGCCTGTGACGGCCCAGGGCGTGGGACGTGGCCCCGTAGCACAGTTTAAGCTTCTGTCTGACAGGCTTACACGCCCCCCCTGAGTGATCGCCCCGGTTCTCAGCCACCCGGGTCCCCGCTTCCCGGTGCTCTCGGTCACATCCCCTGCCCCTTGGCACCCAGGCCGGGTGGGAGGGGGTCCCTCTGTGTGATTTGCTTTCAGGCCCTAGGGTGGCGTGTCTCCAGGCCGGGGGTGTTCTCCTAGGCAGAGCAGCCGTCCGCTTGCCCGGCTCCTTGTTTTCACGCTGGCGCCCGTGTGCTGGGAACCCCTCCGGTCCAGCGACCTGGGATGTCCCTGTTCAGACCGTGGGATTCTCCTTGACCCCTTCTCACTGCGCTTGCCCCGTTCTGGGTAGGCAGCCCTCCCTTGCTGCCCCAGTCCCCACCCTGACAGCTGGGCCCCGGCTTGTCCCCCTCCTGGTGTCCGTGATTCGGCCCATCCCGGTTCTCTGGTCAGGACCGTGGTCAGCGCAGTTATGAACCCATGTTGGTGAGCGTGCCTGTGCGTGTCTCTGTGTCTGTCTGCGTCTGTGTGTCTGCGTGTGCCTGTGTGGGTGCAGGTGTGGCTGTCACTGGCGTGGCCCTCAGCGAGGGGTAGGGTCCTTACCTGTCCACAGTGACCTCCCAGTGGCCCTGCACGCTCACCGGCACCCACTGGAGCTCGCCCCGGTAATAGGAGTGGTCCACGCCGCCAAACATCACCACGCTGCCGTTCTTCTCGTTGCTGGGGGGCAGGGGGACTCTTGTGAGGGGAGGACGGTGGGTGGCGTGTCTCCAGCTCAGTGACCGAGGGGTGCACTGACTATCGACCACCAAGCCACACAACACTGGGACCGCTGGGAACAGGCACTGCTGGGACCCCCACTGTTCCGATGGGAACTGGGCAGGAGGCTGAGCATGGCCCAAGTCAGCCCCTGGCTACTGAGGAGCAAGGCCAAGGTTTGCACTTGAGATTCTGGCTGGGCTTTGGCTACCCACCTCTCTGTAGCCGGCCAGGTTCCCCCATCCGGCAGCCCCAGCGCTCTAGTCGCGGCCGGAGGCTCTGTGCGGAGGGGCCCGGGCGGGAACTCAGGCTCCCCCAGGCTGGCTCACGGGCCTGTGACACACTGCGCACGGCGCCCACGCTCATTGGGGCCCCACGGCCCGCTGCCCGTCCTGAAATCCCTCGTAGTTTTAACCAGAGGCCTCACATTTTCACTCTGCACCGGTGCCTGCCCTGCGTTCGCTGTCCCGGGCTCAGGGGGAACGTGGCCGAGGGGAAGGGAACAGCCCTGCTCGCCTCTCCCTCCTGTGCGTCGAATGGATCAGCACATCCCGTGGCCTTTTCCTCCCCGTGTCCTGACTCCTCCACGCTCCCCCTTTCCCCGCCTCCCTGGTCCAGCTCCTGCTCTCTCTCTCCAAAGAGGCTGAGCAGCCTCGTCCCTGGCCTCCCTGCCTCCTCTCTGGTCCATCATTGTCCAGCCAGTGCCTGGAGGGAGCTTTCAGAGGCAGCGGTGGGATCATGTCTTCTCGCTGCCTAGGCCCCAGCCAGAGGCCTCCACTCCCACCTAAAACAAAACCCTGGGCGGCCTCGGCCCTGCCTGCCCCTCACACTCCACGCCCGCCCTCGGCCTGCCCCTCCTCACTCCCTCCCCGCGGTCCAGCCACACTGCCCTGCTGGGCCTCTGTGGCGCCTGGGCCTCCTCCCCCCATCGCCAGGCCTCGGTCAGAGCGGTCCTCGCCTGCCCTTGGGACCCACCTCCCTTCTCTGTGGTTCTGTCACCACGTTTACTGCTTTCCCAGAACCACTCTGCACCTGGCGGGTGTCATCTTTTCCTCTTACCTACTTACTCGGTTCTCCTCTGCCTCTTCTTCCTCTCACCTGTCTGGGTCACGTGCACTGAGCACTACCCAGCGCATAGTAGGTGCTCAATGCATATTTGTTAAACGGCTCACCTTGACTGGGTACAAACACCACAAAGGGTCAGCTCGTGCTACAGAGGCTGGAGCTCAGGCCCCCACAGAGCCCACAGCCTCACCCACACTCTGCATCCTACACATGGTCAGCCTGCTGGTCCCCCTGCCCCTGTGCTGCTCCCTCCACCCACTCCAGCCCCTCAGCCCCTCAGGGAGGGTAGCTTTCCAGTGCCTGCGCACAGTGACTGGAGACCTGCTGACGGCTTAACCCCCGCCAGAGGGGACGGAACCGCGGCCGAGCTCGCCTTCTGCCTCTTCTAGGCTGTGTCTGGGCAATTTGGTGCGAAGCTCCTCTCTGAGCCTCGGTTCCTCAGTTTCCCCGTCCATCCAAGGAGCGACTAGAAGTACCGGGGTCGGCAAACTTTCAAAATGGTAGATTCTGCCCCAGCTGGTTTGGCTCATGAATAGAGAATGGCCTGGGGACTGAAGGGTCCCGGATTCGACCCCTGGCCCTGGCCGGGGTGCATGTAAGAGCCAACCAATCGATGTATCTCTCTTGCATCAATGTTTGTCTCTGTGTCTCTCCTCCTCCCTTCCACTCTCTGGAAAAATCAGTGGGGGAAATCCTCGTGTGAGGATTAACAAAAATAAAATAAAATAAAAAATGTTAGATTGTCAATATTTTGGGCTCCGCCGGCTGCCCGATCTATATGGCAAGTGCTCGATGCTGCCATTGTAGCGCAGTAGCCGACACAGACCGGATGTGACAGAAGGAGCAGGGCTGTGTTCCAATAAACCTTTATTCATAACAGCAGGTGGCGGGCCACATGTGGGCAGGGCCGCTATTTGCTGACCCCTGGACTAGACTGCCCTCAGGAAACTCGGGCCGGTCGTCGGCCGTTTCTGAGGCACCTGAAGGCATCCGGGGGAGGGCTTGCCCAGCCAGGCTTACCTGCTCAGGTAGTAGGCGAAGAGGTTCTCAGATATGAGGCTTTGGTTCCACATGCTGTCGAAGACCGGGGTGGTGTCTCTGAGGGCGAGGGAGGGGTAGGCCAGGCCCAGGATGCCGTCGAAGGTCGCATATTCCAAGGACTTGCTGTATTCCAACCAGCTCAGGCCAAATGCCTGGTTTTTGCACACAAGGTCCCCAACCTGTAGGGGGGGGAGGATGGTCTCATGGGAAGGTTGGGGAAGCAGAGCTGGGGCTGGGCTGGGGGGTGTGGAGGTGATGCCACCAGCACCCTGGCATCAGCTGAGGTGAGCCTGCGCTGCAGGTGATGGAGCAGCAGGCACCGTGCATTGCCGAGGAGTCCAACCTTCGCCCGCCCTCTTCCTGTCAGCCCCCCAGGCAGTAAAACACCCCCATCTCCCTGCAGGGCGGGGTGACTGCGGAGCCGGCCAAGCGGCACCCCCTTGCAGGCCCCACTGAGCAGAGAGCGGGAGCGTTTTGTTTTTGGCGTTCCCGGGATGTGGTGGCAGAAACCGTGTGAATTCGCGGTGATTCCCTGTGGGGTCTGCACCCCAGGGGGACACAGGGCCGCCGGGTTCGTGTGAAAAGACTGCCTGGGGTCCTCGCTGCTTTGCTGAGTGGATAGAGCGTCGGCCTGCAGACTGACAGGTCCCGGGTAGATTTTGGTCACGGGTTGTGGGCTGGATCCCAGTAGGGGGTGTGTAGGAAGCATCTGTCATTGATTCTCTCTCAACCTAGAAGTTTCTCTCTCTCCCTCTCCTCTCCCTTCCTCTCCGTGATCAATGATAAAAAAGCTTCCTTGGAAATGTGTGTATGCGTATTAATGTGTGTGCGTGTGTGTGTGTGTGTGTGTGTGTGTGTGTGTGTCACTTTGGGCAGGAAACCTGTTTTTCTTAGATTCTCAAACGCCCCAAAGTAGGACCTTTACTCAGGGCTGTCCTGCACCCGTGGCCCTGCCTCCCCTGCCCTGGTATGGTGAGCCCTCAGCAGCCCCGGACACCCCGGATCCCGTCTCCCCCTCCAGAAAATTCCCCCACAGCTGCCGAGCCCTGACTCGCACCCCAGCTGTGCTGCTCCAGGAGTGGGCCTTGGGCAGGCCTTCCTCGCCCTCGGGTCCCTACTCTGCTCGCAGGGAGCAGTGACGCCTACCCCGTGGGGTCGTTGCAGGATTAGACACGTTATGACCACGAACGTGCCCCGCACAGTGCCTGGCACCATCTGGGAATGTAAAAATGGGTTTTGTGCCCGGCCGGCATGGCTCAGTGGCTGAGCGCCGCCCTATGAACCAGGAGGTCACGGTTCGATTCCGGTCAAGGGCCCATGCCAGGCTTTTGGGCTCGATTCCCAGTAGGCCTGCAGCAGGCAGACAGTCAGTGATTCTCTCTCATCATTGATATGTCTGACTCACCCTCCCTCTCCCTTCCTCTCTGAAATTAATAAAAATACGTATTTAATAAAAATGGGTTTGCCCTCACTTCTCCCTGCTCCCAGCAAAACCAGCTCGAGCTCACCACGGGCAAGAGCTGCAAATGCCGCCTCTCGTGGCTTGACCGCTCGCTGGGTTGGACACTCGGGCTTGTCTGTAGGGCGCTATCTCCCCAAGGCAGACGGCCAGTCCCTGGGGGACTCTGGGGGAGACGGTGGTCCATCTGACCCAGCATCTGGTGCCCTGAGCAGTGAGCAGAGGTCGCCAGGCCCCGCCCTGTCGCACCCCGGTTCCACTCACCCGCACGTCGTCGTAGCCCAGCAGCCCGTACACGCTGGCGGACACGTACAGCAGCTGGAAGGGCTGGGCTCTGCTCGTGAAAGTGGACGAAGCCCGAGAGTCAAAGGCTTTGTGTTTCACTGCGGATGGAGAGCGAGTGTCCATCAGCTGCCAGAGCCGCACTGGGGGCCGGGGCGGGGACCACGAGGGGAGCTGGCACTCACCACAGGCGGGACTGGAGCAGTAGATGGACGGCACCCACAAATCAGCCGAGCCCGTGTCAAAGATGACCTTGAACTCCTGAGGGGGCGTTCCAATGCTGATGGTGCCAACGTAGTCCAGCTGCCGGGCGGGGGAGGGCAGTCAGGCCAGGCCAGGCTCCCCCAGTCACCCCTGATCCCCTGGAGGCCTCCCTCGATCAGGGTGTCCCTGTCTCCTGGCACTGCTTTCCCACCACCCCACCGCCCAGCTGCAGCTCAAGCGGTGCCTTCATTTGAGTTCCCCACGTTTCCCTGCTGCTCTCTAAACTCTAAATCCTCGCAGCGTTCACGGCCCAGGTGGTGTGCTCCCTCCTCCAGGAAGCCCTCCCAGGTCACCCAGGCCACTGTCTCCCAACTCATCGGCGGTTATGTCACTGTCTCAGGCCCTTTTACTGGGCGTTTATCTTCCTGCAGAATAGGCCAGACTCTCTGTGATCGCAGCCGTAACCACACTGCTGGCGTTTTATAGCCTCCCGCACTGCAGGGCTCAGGGACGCTTTGCTGGGGGCGTGCTCGGGGCTGCGCAGGCTGAGCGTCCCCTGCCTGGGGTGTGACACTGCAGTCCCCGTGGAGGCAGCGGTGCGTCTTGTTCAGAAGGAACAGAACTGCCCCACCAGCACCTGGTCCGCAGGGCCCAGCGACGTGTCCTTGGCCCAAGATGGGTGTGTGCCTGCCGCCTGGCCAGCACTGGACTCGGTCACCACAGACCAAGAGCCGCGGGGGGAGTGCCTTCTCCCGGTAGGGACCCCTGCTCCCCAGCTTTGCTGCCTGAAGGAGCCATGCCCCCCCCCCCTCCTGGCTCCCACCCCTGGGTGACCCCCAGTGCCCGGCCGGCACCTAGAGAAGGCTGCGGCTGGGTCCGCCACACTCACGTCCAGGTAGTTCCTCATGGGTGCCAAAGTGCCGCCCTCCCTGCTCAGGAACTTGTAGGCGTGGCTGTAGTGGTGCCGCTGGAGGTAGTCTCTCAGCAGGTCCTTCTCGCGCAGGCTCTCCCGCATGGACTTGATCTTGGTCAGAGGGATGCTTCCGCGGGAAAGAGGACAAATCAGACAGCAGCTCCCACCCCGCGGCCCAGTGTGGCGCCACGCCTGGCGTTGGAGCCGCCCCGCGTCTTCCCCGCGGACGTCCACAGGCCATCAGACGAGGGGCAGGCGCCCAGCAAACACTGGCAAAGGCCGGACAGTGCGCCCAGGTCTGAGCGCAGGGCCTGGTGCAGCCCCGGGGAAGCCACGTGCCCGCGCGGAGCCTCCGTTTCCCCATCGGAGAGAAGTGGGGTGAGGACAGTCCTCCCGCGGGGTGTGTGGGGCTTTGAGGGAGAGGATGGACCGAAGGCCCCTGCCCGAGGGACCTTGACCCTGAGCCAGTGCTGTCGCCATTGTCATCTGACCGGCTCCCTCTCCAAGAGCCCTGGAGGGAGCGGGGTGGGGATCACCCACTTTTACAGGAGGAAGCTGAAAGGCAGGTGTTTGTGACCTGGCTGTGGCCACCTGCTCATTGAGGCAAAACTGGGCCCCGGGGACCCCTCCCGGCCCTGCTCCAGGGTCAAGCAGAGGGGAGGCTGGAGGAGGGCGAGGGAGCCGGGAGACAGGGAAGTAAATGTCCCCCGACGGGACCACCCACACAGCTGCTCAGGTGGTGCCATGAGCAATCCTGGGGGCCCCATCCACACAGGGGCAGCCTGGGGTTGTGGAGCCCCCAGACCTGTCCCAGGACCCCTGGCCTCACAGTGCATGTGGCTAGCTACTAATCAATGTATGGAGATGTGGCCCTGGCCAGTGTCGCTTAGTGGATAAAGCGTCCTCCTGCGGACCCAAGGGTCCCGGGTTTGAGTTTGGTCAAGGGCACGTATCTCAGTTGCAGGCTCCTCCCTGGCCGTGGCCCTGGTCCGGGCTCGTGCAGGAGGCAATGAATCGATTTGTCTCACTCACATCGCTGTTTCTCTCCCTTTCCTTCCACTTTCCCTAAAAATCGATGGGAAATATCTTCGGCTGAGGATTAAAAAATTAAAAAGTACAGGAGACGCGGACTCTAGGACAGGGTATCATGGCGTTCCCTTCTCCACCCCTGGGCGATGGGAGGAAGGATAAGGGGACAATGAGAGAGAGGCAGGGAGAGACTGTCCCCATACTCACGTGACCAGGCACTCGGAGAGGGCCACGAAGCTGAGGAACCCGATCCACCTCATCGTGCGTTCTTGCCCGTGTGGAGTCCTCTAGAAGGCTCCGGTTTGGAGCGTGCGGGGTAGGGCCAGCGCTGCCGATATATACCCTCTGACCTGCGCTCGCGATCCGCTGGGAGGGCTGCTGATGGCCCCGATAAAACACTACAAACCTCCCGATAAGATCTTTATTCCCATCAGCATTCCTGATTGGGGGGGCGGGGTGGGGGGAAGGACTTAGAAAAAGTTCGGATACAGAGATCTCTATCGTAACCTCTTCCTTGGGGCATGGCTGGGGGACAAACCCAAACCACATGACCTCCACGGGAGGGGGAGACCTGCTCACTTGGAGGTAAAGCACGCTAATCCTGTCTAATAGAGGGAACAAGCTAAGTGACCATCACTCCGTCACGGAGATGGCAGCACCCACAGCTGAGGCCAAGTTCCGGTAAGGAGCCTTAAGGAGCAATCTGCAGGGATCAGAGGCTACGCTCTCCCCTGCCCCCGTGGCACGTCCAGCTCTGCCCCCCACCTAGGAGGGCATGACCAGGGACGTCAAGGTCCCCTTCTCATCCTGGTGCTAGGCTAGGGGACCTCAAGCTGCTTTCCCTGCCACAGCGCCAGGCCAGGGGACCTCAGGCTGAGCCCCCCACCAGGTAGGGCTTGACAGGGGATTTCAGGCCCCGCCCCCAGCCAGCAGGGGTTGACAGGGGACCTCAAGGTGTGCTTCCTGTCCTGGTGCTAGGCTAGAGGACCTCAGGCTGATCCCCCCACCCTGGCACCAGGCCGTGGGACCTCAGGCCTCGGCACCTGCCCCGCCACCGGGACAGGAGACCTGAGGCTGGCCGTCCCCTGCCTGGCTGGGCTTGACCGGGGACCTCAGACTGTGCCCCCCACCCAGTAGAGATTGACAGGGGACCTCAAGGTGTCCCCCTGTGCTTGGTCTGGGAACTCAGGCCACACCCCTGCCCAGCGTGGCTTCACAGGGGACCTCAGGCCATGCCCCTCCATTGGCCGGGCTTGACTGAGGACCTCAAAGGCATGCCCCCTACCACCCTGATCTGGGCTCGGGAATCTCAGGCCACGCCCCCCACCCCTACCCCACCCCCATCCTGGCACCAGGCCAGGGGACCTGAGCCTACGCCCCCTGCCTGGCAGGGCTTGACAAGGGTGGGACTGGCTGGGTCTGATCTAGCCCAATGAGCGGGGCAGGGTGTGCAGCAGTGTCTGGATCTTATGTGATTTTGAGGTGCGTGTGGGTGTGTGGGGACTTGACTCTGGGTCCTGTGGTGAGCCCAGACTCCAACAGGAGGAAGGTTTTCATATTCATTTTACTTATTTTCTTTCATCTCTGACACCTCTATTATAGAGAAAGGGCAAATGGCAATATTAAATTATTTCCTCTAATTAATCCCCTTTAATGTGCACGCATTTTGTGGACCGGGCCACTATTTTCAAAATATGTGTCCATTTTCTAGATCCTGCTTTGAATACATAAGCTGTTCAAGGCATTTTTTGGGAGAGTCAGGAAGATTTCAGCCGGGACTAGATCTTAGGTGAGATGGGAGTTGTTAATTTTGTTTGGGGTAAAGGAGCATTGTGGCCCTATTCAGAGGGCCCCCAAAAACGTACGCACGCATTACCAGCTGGTAGCTCCATTGTGAAAGTGAAATGCACTTTAGTAAACACTGCCTTTATCGTCATTCAAAGCGTGGTCTTACATCCTGGGGGGACACCTGTGTGTTCTGTGGGGTGATGCCCTCTGCTTACACTATCAGAGCAAAAACGAATAACGGGTAAAGGCCTGTAAGTGAGGGGCTAGAGAAAACAGGTTTGCAGAGCTGCCGTGCATCGAACGGGGTCCCCCCCCCCCCCCCCCAGGTCATGTGTTGGAGCCTCACTCCCAATAGGATGCGACACGGCGATGGGGCCCCTGGGAGGTGACTCGGTTAAGGTGACGTCACGAGGGTGCCTGCTCCGGTGCCCGCGATGTGAGACAGCTGACGCCCAGCTCGGCCCCAGGCAGGGGGCTCCCAGCCTCCGGCCCTGGCAGCCTGGGCGGAGAGAAAGAAGGTTGTCCGTTAGATGCCAAATGATGAAACAGAGCCTCGTGATCCTCTGTTTTGAAAGCTCTTACTTTTGCAGTGACAAGAGGTTTAAACACTGTCATTTGGAGCTTCTGTCTGTATCGATGCCCCGAGGCGGCCTCCAGGGCCAGTCCGTGAGCCTCACCTGCCCGTTTCCCGATTCTCCTGACCCGGACCCGCCACCCCCAGGGCTGCGCCTTGGTCCAGCTGGAGAAGTGGGGAGCCACGTCAGGGCCTGGAGGTGGGAGGAATGAGGAAACACGGAGGGAAATCACTGCCTCTCCTTTGCTGCAGGGGAAGGCACAGGCCTGGTAGCAGCCGCCAGGCAGTGACCGCGGGTACTTGGAACGGAATGGGAGGTGCAGAACCGAGTAACAGAGAAGGCCACCGGCCACGCCCCGGGCCCGGGTCGGGAAGAGGCCTGGGCAGGATGGGGTTCGGTGCCCCGTGCCACTGCGCCTCTGGCCCCTGTGCTGGGGCCCCCTGTGCTGGACATGGAGGTGATCGGCGGGTCAGTGGAGCATTTAAAACCGTGCCTCATTGCTCTCGCCTTCCTGCAGGCCCGGGACCGGAGCCCTGGTGTTGGCATCCACGCTGTTAAGAGAGGCGACCTCTCACCCAGCTCGGGTTCATGGTTTTGTTTTGAGTAAATATTTTTATTGGTTTGAGAGAGGAAGGGAGAGGGAGAGAAGAGAGAGAAACATCAGTGATGAGAGAGCATCATCAATTGGCTGCTTCCTGCACGCCCTGGGCATGTGCGCTGACCAGGGATCGAACCGTGACCTCCTGGTCCGCAGGTCGGCGCTCAACCACTGGGCCACCACGCCGGGCCCAGCGCGGGTTTCTATTGAAGGCCCCCTCCAGTGGGTAGCCCCTGCGTATGACGACCATGTTGAGCCACCGGATCGCGTGGCAGCTGTCCACGGGGCAGGCCCAGGGCCCTCCAGCTCATGTTGGCAGTTACACGGCACCTGTCTGCGCCCCATCTGCTCCAGGGCGGCAGCGCTAGGCCGTCAGGGCCCGGCCACCGGGGGTCTGGCCGTCACTGACACTCAGTGTGGAACAAGTCCCGTCTCCTGACCTGGAGACAGGCTGAGCGCCAACCTATGAACCAGGAGGTCACGGTCAATCCCCGATCAGGGCACATGCAGGAGTCAGCCCATCAATGATTCTCTCCCATCACTGATGTTTCTTTCTCTCTCTCCCTCTCTGAAATAAAGAAGAAATATATGATTTCAGAGAGGGAGCGAGAGGGCGCGGGGGAGGGGTTCCTGGGACACCATGGGGAAGGCTGGGCATCACCTGGGTCCCAGCTAACGGGCAGGTTGAAGTCGGGCCTCAGGGCCTGACGCTCCTGCTGATGCCCGTGGCCACCTGTTGGGAACGAAGAGAGGAAGCAGGTTCCGCCCGGGAATGGCCACTCCTGGGCCCCAGGACCACACGGGGAGAGGGCACAGCAGCCCTGTCCCTGTGGGTGCTGGGCTTTCGCCTGGAGAGCGAGCAAGAGGCCAGTCATTAGTGAGTTGTCCACTGTGCCCCGGGGCGTGGTGGGGCTGCGCCTCCAGCTTATCGGCGCGCCGGGCCCAGGAGAGACACGTTCTGTTCATAGCCCTGCTCTGCCCTCAGGCTGCACGCAGCACGGAGGCGGCTATTCTGGGAGGGGGTGACTCATTGCTGGTAACTCACTCGCCAAGTGTCTGATGAGGTCACCGTGCGGGTGCCTGTGGCCTAGATGCCCGGTGTGTCCAGTGTGGAAGGACGCCTGGAGAAGTAGCAATTTACTGCGCTTGGTTACCGTGGGCCTTTGCAATCGCCGTTCCCCTCTGGAATGTTCTTCTCCCAGCGCTCTGCATGGCTGGCCCCTTCTTCATGTTCAGCTGTCCTTCTGCACTGCCCCCTCCTCGGTGAGGTCGGCCCTGGACACGCCGGTCCCCGGGCACAGACCATGACTCATTTGAGGAGCCCCAGAGACACTGAACGCATGTTCCCACGGGCTTTGCCTGGCAGCCTTACGGGGTTGAGAATGTCCCCACTTTACAGATGAGAAAACCGAGGCTGGGGGAGTTACATTCCCTTGAGGTCATATGGCCGGTGAGTGCCTGAGAGGTGAAACCCGGTCTGCCCGACAGATTTCCTGCTCTGGAGCACGCTGCTGCTTGGGGGTGGAGGGCCAGGAAGTGATGTCCAGGAGAGAGCAGGGAGGAGGGGATGGGAGATGCCAGGGTAACCGATAAGGGGGTCTCGTCCATGAAACCTGTTCATTCTTCTAGTGAACACTTTTTGTTGTTGTTGTTTAAATTGATTTCAGACAGGAAGGGAGAGGGAGAGAGAGAGATAAACAGCAGTGATGAGAGAAAATCACCGATCGGCTGCCTCCTGCACGGCCCCTACAGGTGACAAGCCCAAAATCCAGGCATGTGCCCTGACGGGGAATGGAACCACGGCCTCCTGGTTCCTAGGTCAGTGCTCAGCCCCTGAGCCACTTGGGCTGGGCAGACACCTCTGTCCTTTAGAGAAAAATGCTTGGCGTTTCCCTGATCTTAAAAGCTCCCACTGAAAAAGTAATATTAAGAGCATAAGAGAGGAGCAATCGCCCATGTGCTGCCTGCTGGAGAGGACTGTTGTCATATGTACATAGGTCTTTTCCTGCTGCGTGTGTGACATTAGCAAGAGCTCATGCTGCTGTGGGACAGACACTGCCCAGAGGTTTCTATAGGTTAACGGGTGGAATCGTCCCCACAGACGGAGCAGCTGGGATGGTCTTCCTGTCATTCTTGTAGGTGTGGTGTCGGTGCAGCCTGATGGGGGCATGTTTCTCATCTCCTAAAAGCCACTCTCTCAGGCATGTCGTTTGGTGTGATTAGGACATTCATGGAGCTGTGCGGCCTTGCCCTGATTTAAGTGGAGAACATTTTTGAACCCCAAAAAGCAGTGCCATGCACATTGATAGCCAACCTTCATTTCCAACCCTGCCCTTTTCCCAACTACGAGAAAAGATTCCCTTATTATTAATTAACTAGAGGCCGTGGCATGACGATTCGTGCAAGAATAGGCCTTCCGTCCCCTGGCTTCACTCCTGGCCACCCGGATGGACCGCCGCTCCTGTAACTCTCTCTTCCCCCCGCCCTTCCCCTCATAGCAGGCGCCTGTTCTGACCTCCGCTCTGTGCCTACATATGCAAATTAACCCACCATCTTTGTTGTGTCAATTTGCATACTTTCCTCTGATTGGCTGATGACCATCATGGACATACAGTCAATTTGCATATTTCTCTTTTATTAGTGTAGATTGTTCTTTATTGCAATAAGAGCATTTAGCATGAGATCTACCATCCTAATACAAATTTTCTTATTCTCACCAGAGGATATTTTTTCCATTGATTTTTAGAGATAGTAGAAGTGGAAGAGGAAGGGAGGGGGATAGTTGGAGAAGCATTGATGTGGGAGAAACAGCGATTGGTTGCCTCCCGCACATGCTGGACCGGGGTCAGCGTTGAACCTGCAACTCAGGTACATCCTCCTGACTGGGAATTGAACCTGTGACCCATCAATGTGCAGGCCAACACACTAACCACTAAGTCACACTGGCCAGGACTCAACAGAATTTCAGGGCACCATGGAGTGTTGTTAACCATGGGCACAGTGTTACGTAACAGACCCCCAGACGTATTCACCTTGCATAACTGCATTACGGAGGTATACCTGTTGCATAGCAACTCCCCACTCCCCTCCCTCCTCCCCCTGACGACACCACGCCCCGCTCTGCTGCTGAGAGCCTGACCCTGTAGGCGCCTCAGAGACGTGGCTCCGATAGGATTCATCCTTCGGGGCCTGGCTTACGTCACCTAGCGTGAGCCCTCAGGAGTCAGCCCGCTGCAGCCGGCAGGGGTTGTCCTCGCTCTGACGGAACGTGTTCCATCGCACGTCTGTGCCGCGGGGTCTTCGTCCATGCATCGGCTCATGGGCGCGTGCTCGTTTCCACGTCTGGGCTACTGTGAACAACGCTGTGAGGGATTCGCGGTGCGGCTCTCTTTGCGAACCTGATTTTAATTCTTTGGGATAAAGATCCAGAAGTGGGGTTGCCTGGGGTCTTGTAAAAATTCTGTGTTTAACTTTCGGAGGCGTCGCCATATTGTCTGCTACAGTGGCCGCACCACGTGACACGCACACTAGCAGTGCACGGGCTGCACGTCTCGGTGACCCGTGCTGGTGTTGGTGTCTTTGCGGGTGGCCAGGCCCAGGTCGGGAGGGACAGCTCAGGGTCGTTGTCCTTTGCATTTCCCTGATGACTAATGAGGGGGGCTGGCCACATCACCTGCGGTGGACCAATCAGACCCCTCCCTGGTGCTCTGCTCCTTTCCAAGCCTTCAGGATGTCAAAGGCTGGGCAGGAGTGGCAGAGCCCTTCGCCTGGAGCAGGCTGCCAAGAGAAGGCTGGCAGCAGAAGAATCAAA
The DNA here is from genome assembly GCA_026230045.1 of Corynorhinus townsendii. NCBI lineage: Eukaryota > Metazoa > Chordata > Mammalia > Chiroptera > Vespertilionidae > Corynorhinus > Corynorhinus townsendii. The sequence goes on along the minus strand of JAPDVU010000008.1, from coordinate 2,382,838 downwards.
GGTGACGGTAGGGCAGAGGCCAGATGGAGGAGAGAGGGGGTGTGCTGGTGGGTTTTGATTTCTTGGGTGCAGCCACCAAGCTCCGGGGACCTGCTCTGGTTCCGCATCCGGGCACCGGGCATCCCGGTTCGGGTCCTTTCCGATTAAGCCCATTGGAGTCGGGTTCCCTCCCTGTTGGCCCAGAGGAGATTCCTGAGCCCTGCCTGCCTGTGCCGCACCTCCCAGACCCAAGCTGAGGCACCATTCCTATGAGCCCCATTGAAAATGAGACCGTTTATTAAAAATCAATATGTTTTTTAAAAAATCAATGTTTTTATTATTTTTCAGAGGGAGAGAAAGGGAGAGAGAGAAACATCGATGCACTGCCTATTGCATGCCCCCTCCTGGGGATTGAGCCCGGGGCATATGGCCTGACCAGCAATGGACCCGGTGACCTGTGCGTGTGTGGGACGAGGCTCAATCCCCTGAGCCACGCCGCTGGGCACAAATGAGGACCTTCCTTTTCCCGGAGAAGAGGCCTTGGCAAAGCCCCAGACGCAGGGAGTGTGGGAGTCCCTGGGGCGGGCCTGGCAGAGAAGAATGGATGACGGATGGCGCCCACGTCTATGCCATCGCAGGAGCCAAGCCGATCCTGTTGTTGGCCCGATCGAAGACGGTGAAATAGAGCCGCAGGAAGACGTCCCCCAGGACCCAGAGGGTGGGGCTGTCCGACATGTCCGTGTCCAAGTTGGGGTAGCAGATGCCCGTCTGCTCCTGCAGGGGGGAAGCACAGCCCTCAGCCGCCTTTGCCGCCCCTCACCCATCGGGCCTGGGCGGCAGCTTTATCCCGCCTTCCCCTGGGCCCTCCGCTCGGCTGTTTGCTCTGAGCGAATCTCCGCCTGCTCCCCGTCACCCCGCTCCGCCTCCAAGGCCCAGTCCAGCGCCTGGGCAGCCTTCCCGGGACCATGCCCCCTCCTTCACTGCCAGCCTCGTGGGGAGGCTTCCCTGGGGCTCCCTGTGTCTTCAGGCTCAGCACACAGGCCTACGGGGTGGCCCTGACAAGGCTCCCGGGGTGCCTGCAGGGTTTGGGCTGAGAGATTTTCTGTTGCTCCCTCCATGGGCTGCCTCACGCCTCCTCGGCACGCCATGGGGGAACTGGCACTTCCTGAGCCTCGACTTTGTGCCAGGCACTGCCCGGTCACTGCCCATTCATGTCAGCGTCTCACCACCCCACAAGGGGGTGGCGTGGTCCCCATTTCACACTAGGGAATTTGGGCCTCGCAGGGGGCATTTGCACCCTAGGACTAGGGTGACCATGTGATCTATCACCCAAGTCAGGACACTTCGAGATGGGAGGGAATATAGTTGCTGATTATGGGGGGACACGGGGACTGTCCCCAGCCAGCCCCACTGTCCCTACTCTTGGACTGTCTCCGGGTTACTGCCTACGTTCCCTGTCTGTCGGTCAGAGTGCCCCGGTTGAACTGACATTCTCTGAGGGCGAGGTCATTAGCGCGCCCTCTCCTGGAGCCTGGCCCCGAGCCAGCACGAGTTGCCTCTCAGAGTTCTCCAAGGGAGATGGGTGCCCAGACCCTTTCTGTCAAGAGGCTGTGCTGTGGGAGGTGCCCTCCCAGCCAGGGCTGCTGGGCAGAATCTGCATTGGCACAGCCCAGCCTCCAGGGGGCCTTTCCGAGCCACGCCCCAAGGGTCTGTCCAGTCCCAGATCTGAGAGCAGTCCCCAGGTCTGGCCCCTCACCCTCCGGATGTAGGCGCTGGCTGGCACTGGGTACGCAACGCTGTTGATGGTGAAGACGATGTCAGGCAGGCTCTGGATGTCCTCGCAGCTGATGATGTACTGTCAGAGAGAGAGGCAGAGGGAGGGTGACCCAGCAGGTCCTTCTGCATGTGGGGAGCCCAGGGTGACCCTGGGCGTGACCCCTCACCTCGCCGGTGCTGGTGGTCAGGGCTCTGATGCTCCTCAGAATGTTGAGGATGGGGTTGGTTGGGCCAATCAGCAGCGAGGTCCCGGTGTCCATTATGGCCTGGCAGCTGCCAGGACAGGCCACGACCTTCCCGTCCATGGAGATGCTGAGGGACAGAGCAGACACCAGGGTCACATCGTGGCCTCTCCACCGCAGCCCCTCCCTGCCGCCTGCAGAACAGCCTGCAGCCCCCGCCGGCCTCTGTCTCCCTGTATTCCGGCCACACTGACTTCCTGGGCTTCCTCTCAGGTCGGCAGTGCATTGTGGTCTTTGTGCCCCAGGGCCTTTGCACGGCTGTCACCCTTCCAGACCCACCCCTACCCCTTTGTCTGGCCGATCTCTCCTGACCTCCAGGGTCCAGATGAGTCATTACTTTTTCAGGGAAGTGTTCCCCCAGATTAGTTCAGCCCCGCTCCTCCCCCAGAGGAGACCGGCAGAGACTTCTTGTATTCCAGCGTGCATCGGGGTGGGAACCCTGATCGCTGCGATGCGGTTGCTCACCCGTGTCTGCCCTCCTAGAGGAGAGACCAAGCTGTGCCCTCTGCCCCCTCCAGCGCCCGTGCCCAGCCCACAGCGCATGCTCCACGGTTTGCCAAGGGCATGACAGGGCGCATGAAAGAATGAGGTCAACTGCAGACACGACCTGCTGTCCGACCAGTTGTGAAGGCCACACGGTAAAGACGGAGGTTCCCGGGAAGCAGGTGCTCGCAGAGGTGGGAGGGAGTGTGGTTCCCCCCCGCCTCGCCCCCTTTCCCTCCAGGCTCTTGGCCAGGCGATGCCTGTGACGGCCCAGGCCGTGGGACGTGGCCCCGAAGCACAGTTTAAGCTTCTGTCTGACAGGCTTACACGCCCCCCCTGAGTGATCGCCCCGGTTCTCAGCCACCCGGGTCCCCGCTTCCCGGTGCTCTCGGTCACATCCCCTGCCCCTTGGCACCCAGGCCGGGTGGGAGGGGGTCCCTCTGTGTGATTTGCTTTCAGGCCCTAGGGTGGCGTGTCTCCAGACCGGGGGTGTTCTCCTAGGCAGAGCAGCCGTCCGCTTGCCCGGCTCACTGTTTTCACGCTGGCGCCCGTGTGCTTGGAACCCCTCCGGTCCAGCGACCTGGGATGTCCCTGTTCAGACCGTGGGATTCTCCTTGACCCCTTCTGTCTGCGCTTGCCCCGTTCTGGGGAGACAGCCCTCCCTTGCTGCCCCAGTCCCCACCCTGACAGCTGGGCCCCGGCCTGTCCCCCTCCTGGTGTCCGTGACGCAGCCGATCCCAGTTCTCTGGTCAGGACCCTGGTCAGGGCGGTTATGCACCTTGTTGGTGAGCGTGCCTGTGCGTGTCTCCGTGTCTGTCTGAGTCTGTGTTTGTGTGTCTGCGTGTGCGTGCGTGTGCGTGTGCAGGTGCGGCTATCACTGATCCTCAGCCGGATTAGGTGGGGGGGGGGGGCCTTACCTGTCCACAGTGACCTCCCAGTAGTCCTGCACGCTCACCGGCACCCACTGGAGCTCGCCCCGGTAGTAGGAGTGGTCCACGCCGCCAAACATCACCACGCTGCCGTTCTTCTCGTGGCTGGGGGGCAGGGGGACTCTTGTGAGGGGAGGACGGTGGGTGGCGTGTCTCCAGCTCAGTGACCGAGGGGTGCACTGATAGCGACCACCAAGCCACACAACACTGGGACCGGCGGGAACAGGCACTGCTGGGACCCCCACTGTTCAGATGGGCACTCGGCAGGAGGGTGAGCATGGCCCAAGTCAGCCCCTGGCTACTGAGGAGCAAGGCCAAGGTTTGCACTTGAGATTCTGGCTGGGCTTTGGCTACCCACCTCTCTGAAGCCGGCCAGGTTCCCCCTCCGGCAGCCCCAGCGCTCCAGTCGCGGCCGGAGGCTCTGTGCGGAGGGTCCCGGGCGGGAGCTCAGGCACCCCCAGGCTGGCTCACGGGCCTGTGACACCCTGCGCACGGCGCCCATGCTCACTGGGGCCCCACGGCCCGCCGCCCGTCCTGAAATCCCTCGTAGTTTTAACCAGAGGCCCCACATTTTCACTCTGCACCGGTGCCTGCCATGGGTTCGCTGTCCCGGGCTCAGGGGGAACGTGGCCGAGGGGAAGGGAACAGCCCTGCTCGCCTCTCCTTCCTGTGCGTCGAATGGATGAGCACATCCCGTGGCCTTTTCCTCCCCGTGTCCTGACTCCTCCACGCTCCCCCTTTCCCCGCCTCCCTGGTCCACTCCTGCTCTCTCTCTCCAAAGAGGCTGAGAAGCCTCGTCCCTGGCCTCCCTGCCTCCTCTCTGGTCCATCATTCTCCAGCCAGTGCCTGGAGGGAGCTTTCAGAGGCAGAGGTGGGATCATGTCTTCTCGCTGCCTAGGCCCCAGCCAGAGGCCTCCACTCCCACCTAAAACAAAACCCTGGGCGGCCTCGGCCCTGCCTGCCCCTCAGTCTCCACGCCCGCCCTCGGCCTGCCCCTCCTCACTCCCTCCCCGCGGTCCAGCCACACTGCCCTGCTGGGCCTCTGTGGCTCCTGGGCCTCCTCCCCCCATCGCCAGGCCTCGGTCAGAGCGGTCCTCGCCTGCCCTTGGGACCCACCTCCCTTCTCTGTGGTTCTGTCACCACGTTTACTGCTTTCCCAGAACCACTCTGCACCTGGCGGGTGTCATCTTTTCCTCTTACCTACGTACTCGGTTCTAGTCTGCCTCTTCTCCCTGCTCAATGCTGTCATTGTAGTGCAGAGCAGCCGCAGACCGGATGTGACAGAAGGAGCAGGGCTGTGTTCCAATAAACCTTTATTCATAAAAGCAGGTGGCGGGCCACATGTGGGCAGGGCCGCTATTTGCTGACCCCTGGACTAGATTGCCCTCAGGAAACTGGGGCCGGTCGTCTACCGTTTCTGAGGCGCCTTAAGGCATCCGGGGAAGGGCTTGCCCAGCCAGGCTTACCTGCTCAGGTAGAAGGCGAAGAGGTTCTCAGATATGAGGCTTTGGTTCCACATGCTGTCGAAGACCGGGGTGGTGTCTCTGAGGGCGAGGGAGGGGTAGGCCAGGCCCAGGATGCCGTCGAAGGCTGCGTATTCCAAGGACTTGCTGTACTCCCACCAGCTCAGGCCGAATGCCTGGTTTTTGCACACAAGGTCCCCGACCTGTGGGGGGGAGGGTGGTCTCATGGGAAGGTTGGGGAGCGGAGCTGGGGTTGGGCTGTGGGGTGTGGAGGTGATGCCACCAGCACCCAGGCACCACCTGAGGTGCACCTGCGCTGGAGGGGATGGTGCAGCAGGCACCGTGCATTGCCGAGGAGTCCAACCTTCGCCCGCCCTCCTGCTGGCAGCCCCCCAGGCAGTAAAACACCCCCATCTCCCTGCACAGCGGGGCGACTGCGGAGCGGGCCAAGCGGCTCTGCCTTGCAGGCCCCACTAAGCAGAGAGCGGGAGCGTCTTGTTTTTGGCGTTCCCGGGATGTGGTGGCAGAAACCGGGTGAATTCGCGGTGATTCCCTGTGGGGTCTGCACCCCAGGGGGACACAGGGCCGCTGGGTTCGTGTGAAAAGACTGCCTGGGGTCCTCGCTGCTTTGCTGAGTGGATAGAGCGTCGGCCTGCAGACTGACAGGTCCCGGGTTCGATTCCAGTCACGGGTTGTGGGCTGGATCCCAGTAGGGGGTGTGCAGGAGGCACCCATCAATGATTCTCATCCTGGATGTTTCTCTCTCTCCCTCTCCTCTCCCTTCCTCTCTGTGATGAATGAAAAGAAGGCTTCCTGGGAAATGTGTGTGTGTGCATGTGAATGTGTGTATGTGTGCGCATGTGTGTGTGTGTGTGTGCATGTGAATGTGTGTATGTGTGCGCATGTGTGTGTGTGTGCGCGTGTGAATGTGTGTATGTGTGCGCATGTGTGTGTGTGTGTGTGTGTGTGTGTGTGTGAGGCACTTTGGGCAGGAAGCCCATTTTTCTTAGATTCTCAAACGCCCCAAAGTAAGACTTTTACTCAGGGCCTTCCTGCACCCGTGACCCTGCCTCCCCTGCCCTGGTGTGGGGAGCCCTCAGCAGCCCCGGACACCCCGGATCCCGTCTCCCCCTCCCGGAAAATCCCCCACAGCTGCCGAGCCCTGACTCGCACCCCAGCTGTGCTGCTCCAGGAGTGGGCCTTGGACAGGCCTTCCTCGCCCTCGGGTCCCCCCTCTGCTCGCAGGGAGCAGTGACGACTACCCCGTGGGGTCGTTGCAGGATTAGACATGTTATGACCACGGACGTGCCCCGCACAGTGCCTGGCACCATCTGGGAATGTAAAAATGGGTTTTGTGCCCGGCCGGCGTGGCTCAGTGGCTGAGCGCCGCCCTATGAACCAGGAGGTCACGGTTCGATTCCGGTCAAGGGCACATGCCAGGCTTGTGGGCTCGATTCCCAGTAGGCCTGCAGCAGGCAGGCAGTCAGTGATTCTCTCTCATCATTGATATGTCTGACTCACCCTCCCTGTCCCTTTCTCTCTGAAATTAATAAAAATACGTATTTAATAAAAACGGGTTTGCCCTCACCTCTCCCTGCTCCCAGCAAAACCAGCCTCAAGCTCACCACGGGCAAGAGCTGCAAATGCCCGCCTCTCGTGGCTTGACCGCTCGCTGGGTTGGCCACTCGGGGGCTTGTCTGCAGGGCGCTATCCCCCCAAAACAGACGGCCAGCCGCTGGGGGACTCTGGGGGAGACGGTGGTCCAGCTGACCCTGCATCTGGTGCCGTGAGCAGTGAGCAGAGGTCGCCAGGCCCTGCCCTGCCGCACCCCGTTTCCACTCACCCGCACGACGTCGTAGCCCAGCAGCCCGGTCATGCTTGCGGACCCGTATAGCAGCACGATGGGCCGGAAGGTGCTCTGGAAGGTGGACGAAGCCCGAGAGTCAAAGGCTTTGTGGTTCACTGCGGATGGAGAGCGAGTGTCTGTCAGCTGCCAGAGCCGCGCTGGGGGCCGGGGCGGGGACCACGAGGGGCGCGGGCGCTCACCACAAGCGGGACTGGAGCAGTAGATGGACGGCACCCACAAGTCAGCCGAGCCCGTGTCAAAGATGACCTTGAACCTCTGAGGGGGCGTTCCAATGCTGATGGTGCCAACATAGTACAGCTGCCGGGCGGAGGAGGGCAGTCAGGCCAGGCCAGGCTCCCCCGGTCACCCCTGATCCCCTGGAGGCCTGCCTCGATCAGGGTGTCCCTGTCTCCTGGCACTGCTTTCCCACCACCCCACCGCACAGCCGCGGCTCAGGCGGTGCCTTCATTTGAGTTTCCCACGTTCCCCTGCAGCTCTCTAAATCCTGGGCCCAGCGGGCCTGCATCCTCCTCCAGGAAGCCCTCCCATGTCACCCAGGCCACTGTCTCCCAACTCATCGGCGGTTATGTCACTGTCTCAGGCCCTTTTACTGGGCGTTTATCTTCCTGCAGAATAGGCCAGACCCTCTGTGATCGCAGCCGTAACCACACTGCTCGCGTTTTATAGCCTCCCGCACTGCAGGGCTCAGGGACGCTTTGCTGGGGGCGTTCTCGGGGCTGCGCAGGCTGAGCGTCCCCTGCCTGGGGTGTCACACTGCAGTCCCCGTGGAGGCAGCGGTGCGTCTTGTTCAGAAGGAACAGAACTGCCCCACCAGCACCTGGTCCGCAGGGCCCAGCGACGTGTCCTTGGCCCAAGATGGGTGTGTGCCTGCCGCCCGGCCAGCACTGGACTCGGTCACCACAGACCAAGAGACGCGGGGGGAGTGCCTTCTCCCGGGAGGGACCCCTGCTCCCCAGCTTCGCTGCCTGCAGGAGCCCTGCCCCCCCCCTCCTGGCTCCTACCCCTGGGTGACCCCCAGCACCCGGCCAGCACCTAGGGAAGGCTGCGGCTGCACCCTCCACACTCACGTCCAGGTAGTTCCTCATGGGTGCCAAAGTGCCGCCCTCCCTGCTCAGGAACTTGTAGGCGTGGCTGTAGTGGTGCCGCTGGAGGTAGTCTGTCAGCAGATCCTTCTCGCGCAGGCTCTCCCGCATGGACTTGATCTTGGTCAGAGGGATGCTTCCGCGGGAAAGAGGACAAATCAGACAGCAGCTCCCAGCCCGCGGCCGAGTGTGGTGCCACGCCTGGCGTTGGAGCCGCCCTGCGTCTTCCCAGCGGACCTCCACAGGCCGTCAGACGAGGGGCAGGCGCCCAGCAAACGCAGGCAAAGGCCGGACAGTGCGCCCAGGTCTGAGCGCAGGGCCTGGTGCAGCCCCGGGGAAGCCACGTGCCCGTGCGGAGCCTCCGTTTCCCCATCGGAGAGAAGTGGGGTGAGGACAGTCCTCCCGCGGGGTGTGTGGGGCTTTGAGGGAGAGGATGGACCGAAGGCCCCTGACCGAGGGACCTTGACCCTGAGCCAGTGCTGTGGCCATTGTCATCTGACCGGCTCCCTCTCCAAGAGCCCTGGAGGGAGCGGGGTGTGGGGATCACCCACTTTTACAGGAGGAACCTGAAAGGCAGGTGTTTGTGACCTGGCTGTGGCCACCTGCTCATTAAGGCAAAACTGGGCCCCGGGGACCTCTCCCAGCCCTGCTCCAGCGTCAAGCAGGGGGGAGGCTGGAGGAGGGCGAGGGAGCCGGGAGACAGGGAAGTAAATGTCCCCCGATGGGACCACCCACACAGCTGCTCAGGTGGTGCCATGAGCAATCCTGGGGGCCCCATCCACACAGGGGCAGCCTGGGGTTGTGGAGCCCCCAGACCTGTCCCAGGACCCCTGGCCTCACAGTGCACGTGGCTAGCTACTAATCAATGTATGGAGATGTGGCCCTGACCAGTGTCGTTCAGTGGATAAAGCGTCTACTTGCGAACCGAAGGGTCCCGGGTTCGAGTTTGGTCATGGGCACGTATCTCAGTTGCAGGCTCCTCCCTGGCCGTGGCCCTGGTCCGGGCTCGTGCAGGAGGCAATGAATTGATGTGTCTCACTCACATAGCTGTTTCTCTGTCTCTCCCTTCCCTTCCACTTAAAAATCGATGGGAAAATATCCCGGCTGAGGATTAATAAAGATAAAAATTAACAAATACAGGGAGATGCAGACATTAGGACCAGGAATCATGGCGTTCCCATGTACACCCCTGAGTAATGGAAGGAAGGATAAGGGGACAATGAGAGAGAGGCAGGGAGAGACTGTCCCCATACTCACGTGACTAGGCACTCGGAGAGGGCCACCAGGCTGAGAAACCCGATCCACCTCATCGTGCGTTCTTGCCCGCGTCGAGTCCTCTAGAAGGCTCCGGTTTGGAGTGTGTGGGGTCGGGCCAGCGCTGCCGATAAAAACCCTCTGACCTGCGCTCACGATCCGCTGGGAGGGCTGCTGATGGTCCCGATAAACGACTGCAAACCTCCCGATAAGATCTCTATTCCCATCAGCATTCCTGATCGGGTAGTGTGGGGAGGGGAAAACTTAGAAAAAGTTCGGATACAGAGATCTCTATCGTAATCTCTTCCTTGGGGCATGGCTGGGGGACAAACCCAAACCACATGACCTCCACGGGAGTGGGGAGACCTGCTCACTTGGAGGTAAAGCACGCTAATCCTGTCTAATAGAGGGAATAAGCTAAGTGACCATCACTCCGTCACAGAGATGGCAGCACCCACAGCTGAGGCCAAGTTCCGGTAAGGAGCCTTAAGGAGCAATCAGCAGGGATCAGAGGCTACGCTCTCCCCTGCCCCCGTGGGGTTTGACAGGGGACCTCAGGCTGTGTCCCCCACCCAGCAGGGCTTGACGGGGGACCTCAAGGTGTGTTTCCTGTCCTGGTGCTGGGCAAGGGGACCTCAGGCTGCTCCTTCCGCCCCAACACCAGGCCAGGGGACCTCAGGCCACATCCCCACTCTGCAGGGCTTGATGGAGGACCTCAAATCACACTCCCACCCCCAGTGTGGCTGCGGGACCTCACGCCATGACCCCCATCCCAGCTCTGTGCCAGGGGACCTGAGGCTATAGGGCACAGCAGGATTGGGAGAGCAGGGGGCTAGGCCCAGACCATCAGCAGGTGCTAAGCCCAGGTTGGCAGCCGAAAGAGGTTCGTCGTGAATGGGTGAGCGGGCCTACTGGGACCCGCAGCCCACGCCCAGCACCTGTCAGGTGGCAGCCAGGGAGGCTGTGCCTCTGGTCGCCATGCGGTGGGAAACGTGTGGCTGCACCGAGAGGCAGTCCGACCAAAGGGCTCCATCTCGCGTCCTGGCCTCACGGCCCGTTTTCGGGAACCCACAGCTCAGCCGTGCTCGGCCCCTCTTCTCAGGGCATGTACACTGTTCCCAATGCTCCGCGGCACCCCGAAAACGTGTACTTCTGCTGCTCTGACCTGAAAAGATAGGCATGATTTTGACTGGTTCGCAGCGACGGCCGTTGTGTTGGCTGTGGTGATTGTGCAAACTGACCCTCTGGGAAAAGGGGTCCGGGCTCCCGAAGTGATGGGATGAGTCAGGATCGGCGCTTTCTGGGGGTTGCACGTTTTACACGTTCTCGTGGCCCTGGCTGAAAACCGCTGACACAGGTAAAGGCACAAGGAAGCAATCTTCAGGACAGATACCCCGCCCCCTCCACCTGTCAAAGAGGTACAGGCCATAAAAACGGGGGTGGGGGGCTGACACTTATTTTAACTCTTAAGAAACAAGAACTGTTTGAACACATGTGTCCGTTTTCTAGATCCTGCTTTGAATGCATAAGCTGTTCAAAGGCATTTTTGGGAGAGTCAGGAAGATTTCAGCCGGGACTGGATCTTAGGTGAGATGGGAGTTGTTAATTTTGTTTGGGGTAAAGGAGCATTGTGGCCCTATTCAGAGGGCCCCCAAAAACGTACGCACGCATTACCAGCTGGTAGCTCCATTGTGAAAGTGAAATGCACTTTAGTAAACACTGCCTTTATCGTCATTCAAAGCGTGGTCTTACATCCTGGGGGGACACCTGTGTGTTCTGTGGGGTGATGCCCTCTGCTTACACTATCAGAGCAAAAACGAATAGCGGGTAAAGGCCTGTAAGTGAGGGGCTAGAGAAAACAGGTTTGCAGAGCTGCCGTGCATCGAACGGGGTCCCCCCCCCCCCAAGTCATGTGTTGGAGCCTCACTCCCAATAGGATGCGACACGGCGATGGGGCCCCTGGGAGGTGACTCGGTTGAGGTGACGTCACGAGGGTGCCTGCCCTGGTCCCCGCAATCAGAGACACAGCTGACGCCCAGCTCGGTCCCAGGCAGGGGGCTCCCAGCCTCTGGCCCTGGCAGCCTGGGCGGAGAGAAGGTTGTCCGTTAGATGCCAAATGATGAAACAGAGCCTCGTGATCCTCTGTTTTGAAAGCTCTTACTTTTGCAGTGACAAGAGGTTTAAACACTGTCATTTGGAGCTTCTGTCTGTATCGATGCCCTGAGGCGGCCTCCAGGGCCAGTCCGTGAGCCTCACCTGCCCGTTTCCCGCTCCTCCTGACCCAGACCCGCCACCCCCAGGGCTGCGCCTTGGTCCAGCTGGAGAAGTGGGGAGCCACGTCAGGGTCTAGAGGTGGGAGGAATGAGGAAACACGGAGGGAAATCACTGCCTCTCCTTTGCTGCAGGGGAAGGCACAGGCCTGGTAGCAGCCCCCAGGCAGTGACCGCGGGTAGTTGGAAGGGAAGGGGGAGGTGCAGAGCCGAGTAACAGAGAAGGCCGCCGGCCAGGCCCCTCGTCCGGGTCCGGAAGAGGGCTGGGCAGGATGGGGTTCGGTGCCCCGTGCCACTGGGCCTCTCGCCCCTGTGCTGGGGCCCCCTGTGCTGGCAATGGAGAGGATCGGCGGGTGAGTGGAGTATTTAAAACCGTGCCTCATTGCTCTCGCCTTCCTGCAGGCCTGGGACCGGAGCCCTGGTGTTGGCATCCACGCCGTTAAGAGAGGCGACCTCTCACCCAGCTCGGGTTCATGATTTTGTTTTGAGTAAATATTTTTATTGGTTTGAGACAGGAAGGGAGAGAGAGAGAAGAGAGAGAAACATCAGTGATGAGAGAGCATCAGCAATTGGCTGCTTGCTGCACGCCCCGGGCATGTGCCCTGACCAGGGATCGGACCGTGACCTCCTGGCCCGCAGGTCGGCGCTCAACCCACTGGGCCACCACGGCGGCCCAGCGCAGGTTTCTATTGAAGGCCCCCTCCAGTGGGTAGCCCCTCCGTATGACGACCCTGTCGAGCCACCGGATCGCATGGCAGCTCTCCACGGGGCAGGCCCAGGGCCCTCCAGCTCATGATGGCAGTTACACGGCACCTGTCTGTGCCCCATCCGCTCCAGGGCGGCAGCGCCAGGCCGTCAGGGCCCGGCCACCGGGGGTCTGGCCGTCACTGACGCTCAGTGTGGAACAAGTCCCGTCTCCTGTCCTGCAGACAGGCTGAGCGCCACCCTATGAACCAGAAGGTCACGGTCAATCCCCGATCAGGGCACATGCAGGAGGCAGCCCATCAATTATTATCTCTCATCACTGATGTTTCTTTCTCTCTCTCCCTGTCTGAAATAAAGAAATATGTAATTTTAGAGATGGAGCAAGAGGGCGGAGGCAGGGGTTCCTGGGACACCATGGGGAAGGCTGGGCATCACCTGGGTCCCAGCTAACGGCAGATTGAGGTCCAGCCTCAGGATCAGATGCTCCTGCTGATGCCCGTGGCCACCTGTTGGGAACGAAGAGAGGAAGCAGGTTCCGCCCGGGAATGGCCACTCCTGGGCCCCAGGACCACACGGGGAGAGGGCACAGCACCCCTGTCCCTGTGGGTGCTGGGCTTTCGCCTGGAGAGCGAGAAAGAAGCCAGTCATTAGTGAGCTGTCCACTGTGCCCCGGGGCGTGGTGGGGCTGCGCCTCCAGCTTATCGGCGCGCCGGGCCCAGGAGAGACACGTTCTGTTCATAGCCCTGCTCGCCCCTCAGGCTGCACTCGGCATGGAGGCGGCTATTCTGGGAGGGGGTGACTCATTGCTGGTAACTCACTCGCCAAGTGTCTGATGAGGTCACCGTGCGGGTGCCTGTGGCCTAGATGCCCGGTGCGTCCAGTGTGGAAGGACGCCTGGAGAAGTAGCAATTTACTGCGCTTGGTTACCGTGGGCCTTTGCAATCGCCGTTCCCCTCTGGAATGTTCTTCTCCCAGCGCTCTGCATGGCTGGCCCCTTCTTCATGTTCAGCTGTCCTTCTGCACTGCCCCCTCCTCGGTGAGGTCGGCCCTGGCACGCCGGTCCCCGGGCACAGACCATGACTCATTTGAGGAGCCCCAGAGACACTGAACGCATGTTCCCACGGGCTTTGCATGGGAGCCTTACGGGGTTGAGAATGTCCCCAATTTACAGATGAGAAAACCGAGGCTGGGGGAGTTACATTCCCTTGAGGTCATATGGCCGGTGAGTGCCTGAGAGGTGAAACCCGGTCTGCCCGACAGATTTCCTGCTCTGGAGCACGCTGCTGCTTGGGGGTGGAGGGCCAGGAAGTGATGCCCAGGAGAGAGCAGGGAGGAGGGGATGGGAGATGCCAGGGTAACCGATAAGGGGGTCTCGTCCATGAAACCTGTTCATTCTTCTAGTGAACACTTTTTGTTTTTTAAATTGATTTCAGAGAGGAAGGGAGAGGGAGAGAGAGAGAGAAACAGCAGTGATGAGAGAGAAACACTGATCAGCTGCCTCCTGCACGGCCCCGACAGGTGCCAAGCCCACAACCCAGGCATGTGCCCTGACGGGGAATGGAACCACGGCCTCCTGGTTCCTAGGTCAGTGCTCAGTCCCTGAGCCACTCAGCTGGGCAGACACCTCTGTCCTTTAGAGAAAAATGGTTGTCGTTTCCTGATCTTAAAAGCTCCCACTGAAAAAGTAATAATAGGAGCATAGCAGAGGAGCAATCGCCCATGTGCTGCCTGCTGGAGAGGACTGTTGTCACATGTACGTGGTTTTTCCTGCCGCGTGTGTGACGTTAGCAGGAGTTCATGCTGCTGTGGGACAGACACTGCGCAGAGGTTTCTATAGGTTAACGGGTGGAATCGTCCCCACAGACCGAGCAGCTGGGATGGTTTTCCTGTCATTCTTGTAGGTGTGGTGTCGGTGCAGCCTGATGGGGGCGTGTTTCTCATCTCCTAAAAGCCACCCTCTCAGGCATGTCGTTTGGTGTGATTAGGACATTCATGGAGCTGTGCGGCCTTGCCCTGACTTAAGTGGAGAACATTTTTGAACCTCAAAAAGCAGTGCCATGCACATTGATAGCCAACCTTCATTTCCAACCCTGCCCTTGCCCCCAACTATAATAGATGATTCTCTCATTATTAACTAGTGTCCCGGTGCACAAAATTCGTGCACATTAATAGGGGATTAATTAGATTAAATAATTTTATATTGCAATTTGCCCTTTCTCTGTAATAGAAGTGTAAGAGATGAAAGAAAATCAGTAAAATGTATTTGCAAACCTTCCTCCTGTCAGAGTCTGGGGCTCACCACGGGACCCAGAATCAAGTCCCCGCCTACCAACATGTACTTCAAAATCGCGTGAGACCCAAATCCGGGTGTCCCACTCCCATTGGGCTAGATCCAGACCCTGCCAGTCCCACCCTTGTCAAGCTCTGCATGTGGGGGGCGCAGCCTCAGTTCCCCTGTCCCGGTGCTAGGAAGGGGGGCATGGCGTGAGGTCCACCAGCCCAGTCTGGGGCAGGGGGCATGCCTTGAGGTCCTCCATCAAGCCTTGTCAGGTGTGAGAAACAGCCAGAGATCCCCTGTCAAGCCCTGCTGGGTGGGGGCATGGCCTGAGTTGCCCCGTCAAGCCTGCCTGGTGGGGGGGAGCAACCTCAGGTCCCCCGGCCCAGCACCGGAGAGGGGCACAGCCTCAGGATCCCCGTGAAGCCCCACTGGGTGGGGGGCATGACCTGAGGCCGCCCGTCAAGCCCTGCCATGCTGGGGGGGGGGGGTGGCGCAGCCTCAGGTGCTCCAGCCCAGACCCGGGAATGGGGCGCAGTCTCAGGTCCAACATCAAGTCCCACGAGCTGGGGGGGCAGCCTCAGGTCCGCTGTCAAGCCCTCCCAGCTGGGGGGTGCGGCCTGAGGTCCCCTGTCAAGCCCTGACAGGTGGGAGGCACGGCCTAAGTTCACTTGTCCAGCCTCATGGGGGTGGGGGAGGGCGTAGCCTCAGGTCCCTGCTGATGGCTTAAGTCTCCTTTTAAAACTTGGCCTCAGCTATGGGTACAACCATCTTTGTGATGGAGTGATGGGCAATTAGCATATTCCCTCTTTATTTGATAGGATTAAATAGAGACCTGTTGCATGAAGATTCGTGCAAGAATAGGCCTTCGTTCCCCTGGCTTCACTCCTGGCCATCCAGGAGCCTGCAAGTCCTCACTCCCAGCTGGAGCGCCGCTCCTGTAGCTCTCTTTGCCTCCTGCCCTTTTTCCCTCGAGCAGGCGTCTCACCATGCCCACCGCTCCATGCCTACATTTGCAAATTAACCCACCATCTTTGTTGGATCAATTTGCATACTCCTGATTGACTGATGGTAGTCCTGGAGGAACAGTCAATTTGCATATTGCTGTTTTATTAGTGAAGATTATTCTTTATTGCACTAAGAACATTTAACATGAGATCTACCCTCTTAATATAAATTTTCTTATTCTCACCAGAGGATACTTTTTCCATTGATATTTAGAGAGAGTGTGAGTGGGGAAGGAAAGGAGGGGGAGAGTCGGAGAAGCATTGATGTGGGAGAAACATCGATTGGTTGCCTCCCGCACATTATGGACCGGGTTCAGCGTTGAACCTGCAACTCAGGTTCATCCTCCTGACTGGGAATTGAACCTGTGACCCATCAATGTGCAGGCCAACACACTAACCACTAAGCCACACTGGCCAGGACTCAACAGAATTTCAGGGCACCATGGAGTGTTGTTAACCATGGGCACAATGTTAGGTAACAGACCCCCAGACGTATTCACCTTGCATAACTGCATTACTGAGGTACACCTGTTGCATAGTAACTCCCCACTCCCCTCCCTCCTCCCCCTGACGACACCACGCCCCGCTCTGCTGCTGAGAGCCTGACCCTGTAGGCGCCTCAGAGACGTGGCTCCTATAGGATTCATCCTTCGGGGCCTGGCTTACGTCACCTAGCGTGAGCCCTCAGGAGTCAGCCCGCTGCAGCCGGCAGGGGTTGTCCTCGCTCTCACGGAACGTGTTCCATCGCACGTCTGTGCCGCGGGGTCTTCGTCCATGCATCGGCTCATGGGCGCGTGCTCGTTTCCACGTCTGGGCTACTGTGAACAACGCTGTGAGGGATTCGCGGTGCGGCTCTCTTTGCGAACCTGATTTTAATTCTTTGGGATAAAGATCCAGAAGTGGGGTTGCCTGGGGTCTTGTAAAAATTCTGTGTTTAACTTTCGGAGGCGTCGCCATATTGTCTGCTACAGTGGCCGCTCCATGTGACACGCACACTAGCAGTGCACGGGCTGCACGTCTCGGTGACCCGTGCTGGCGTTGGTGTCTTAGCGGGTGGCCAGGCCCAGGTGGGGAGGGACAGCTCAGGGTCGTTGTCATTTGCGTTTCCCTGGTGACTAATGAGGGGGGCTGTTCTCACCGCAGAATTACAGAAAACATGTCCAGCGTGAGCTGACCTATGGTCACAGGACTGGTCACGGGACTGTACTTATTGAGGCCCTACTATGCGCCTGGTATGTATGCGTCAGAGCTGGGACTTGAACCCGGTCCAGAGAGCCCTGGGCCGTACTGGCCTGCCCTGCGTGGCCCTGCCTGCCCTGCGCTTCGTAAACCCGTAACCCTGCTGTTTGGATTCTGCCCTTTTCTCCTAATGTCCCATTAGAACATTCAGGCTTCTCCTAAAACTCGGCTGGGAGGGTGTCGGAGTTGCAGGGGCAGCCACAAATTCTTGTATCACCCACAGCAGCCATCGCCATCCTACAGTCCGGGGCCACTGGTGGTCCCTGAAGCCGAAAGGTTGGCCACCACTGAGTCCTACAGCATCTCTCTGCACTTCTGGGGACCGCTCCACCCAGCTCCAGCCAGTGGTTCTGGAGGAAACTGTCAATCACCATCCATCTGGGGGGTGGGGGGAGCATGTGTCCAAATGGAGCCAATCCTGGTGCCCCATGCCCTGGCCTCATGATTGGTCCACGGCTGCACACATGACCTGCGGAGGACCAATCAGACCCCGCCCTGGTGCTCTGCTCCTTTCCAAGCCTTCAGGATGTCAAAGGCTGGGCAGGAGTGGCAGAGCCCTTCGACTGGAGTAGGCTGCCAAGAGAAGGCTGGCAGCAGAAGAATCAAAGGTGACACAAGGGCAGAGGCCAGAGGGAGGAGAGAGGGGGGCTGGTAGGTTTTGATTTCTTGGGTGCAGCCACCAAGCTCCGGGGACCTGCTCTGGTTCGGCATCCCGGTTCGAGTCCTTTCGGATTAAGCCCGTTGGAGTCGGGTTCCCTCCCTGTTGGCCCAGAGGAGATTCCTGAGCCCTGCCTGCCTGTGCCGCACCTCCCAGACCCAAGCAGAGGCACCATTCCTATGAGCCCCATTGAAAATGAGACCATTTATTAAAAATCAATATGTTATTGAAAAACATCAATGTTTTTATGATTTTTTAGAGGGAGAGAAAGGGAGAGAGAGAAACATCGATGCACTGCCTATTGCATGCCCCTCCTGGGGATTGAGCCCGGGGCTTATGGCCTGACCAGCAATGGACCCGGTGACCTGTGCGTGTGTGGGACGAGGCTCAATCCCCTGAGCCACACCGCAGGGCACAAATGAGGACCTTCCTTTTCCCGGAGAAGAGGCCTTGGCATGCCCCAGACGCAGGGAGTGTGGGAGTCCCTGGGGCGGGCCTGGCAGAGAAGAATGGATGACGGATGGCGCCCACGTCTATGCCATCGCAGGAGCCAAGCCGATCCTGTTGTTGGCCCGATCGAAGACGGTGAAATAGAGCCGCAGGAAGACGTCCCCCAGGACCCAGAGGGTGGGGCTGTCCGAGCTGTCCAAGTTGGGGTAGCAGATGCCCTTCTGCTCCTGCAGGGGGGAAGCACAGCCCTCAGCCGCCCTCGCCGCCCGTCACCCATCGGGCCTGGATGACAGCTTTATCCCGCCTTCCCCTTGGCCCTCCGCTCGGGTGTTTGCTCTGAGCGAATCCCTGCCTGCTCCCCTTCACCCCGCTCGTCCTCCAAGACCCAGCCCAGCGCCTGGGCAGCCTTCCCGGGCCCATGCCCCCTCCTTGGCATGGCCGGTCATGTGGGGAGGCTTCCCAGGGGCTCCCTGTGTCTTCAGCCTCAGCACACAGGCCTCCGGGGTGCTCATGGCACGGCTCCCGGAGTGCCTTCAGAGTTCGGGCTGAGAGATTTTTCGTTGCTCTCTCCATGGGCTGCCCCATACCTCCTCTGTATGCCATGGGAGAACCGGCACTTCCTGAGCCTCGACTATGTGCCAGGCACTGCCCGGTCACTGCCCGTTCATGTCAGCGTCTCACCACCCCACAAAGCGGGGGCTGGGTCCCCATTTCACAGACAGGGAATTGGGGACTCGCAGGGGTCATTTGCACCCTAGGACTAGGGTGACCATATATGATCTATCACCCAAGTCAGGACACTTTGAGATGGGGGGAATACAGTTCCTGATTATGGGGGGACACAGAGACTGTACCCAGCCAGCCCCACTGTCCCTACTCTTGGCCTGTCTCCGGGTTACTGCCTACATTCCCTGTCTGTCGGTCAGAGTGCCCCGGTTGAACTGACGCTCTCTGAGGGGGAGACCATTAGCGTGCCCTCTCCTGGAGCCCGGCCCCGAGCCTGCACGGGTGGCCACTGGGAATTCTCCGAGGGAGATGGGTGCCCAGACCCCTTCTATCAAGAGGCTGAGCTGTGGGAGGTGCTGTCTGAGACAGGGCTGCTGGGCAGTATCTGCAATGCCATAGCCGGGCCTCCAGGGGGCGTCTCCGAGCCACACCCTAAGGGTCCCTCCAGTCCCAGATCTGAGAGCAGCCCCCAGGTCGGGCCCCTCACCCTCTGGATGTAGGCGCTGGCTGGCACTGGGTACGCGATGCCGTTGATGGTGAAGACGATGTCAGGCAGGCTCTGGATGGCCTCGCAGCTGACGACGTACTGTCAGAGAGAGAGGGAGAGGGAGGTTGGCCCAGCGGGTCCTTCTGTGTGTAGGGAGCCCGGGGTGACCCTGGGCGTGACCCCTCACCTCGCCGGTGCTGGTGGTCTGGGCGCTGATGTTCCTCAGAATGTTGAGGATGGGGTTTTTTGGGCCAATCAGCAGCGAGGTCCCGGTGTCCATTATGGCCTGGCAGCTGCCAGGACAGGCCACGACCTTCCCGTCCATAGAGATGCTGAGGGACAGAGCAGACACCAGGGTCACATCGCGGCCTCTCCACCGCAGCCCCTCCCTGCCGCCTGCAGAACAGCCTGCAGCCCCCGCCGGCCTCTGTCTCCCTGTGTTCCGGCCACACTGACTTCCTGGGCTTCCTCTCCGGTCGGCAGTGCATTGTGGTCTTTGTGCCCCAGGGCCTTTGCACGGCTGTCACCCTTCCAGACCCACCCCTGCCCCTTTGTCTGGCCGATCTCTCCAGACCTCCAGGGTTCAGATCAGTCATGACTTTTTCAGGGAAGTGTTCCCCCAGATTAGTTCAGTCCCGCTCCTCCCCCAGAGGAGACCAGCAGAGCCTTCCAGGTTCCAGGATGCATCGGGGTGGGAACCCTGATCGCTGCGATGCGGTCGCTCACGCGTGTCTGCCCTCCTAGTGGGGGACCAAGCTGTGCCCTCTACCCCCTCCAGCGCCCGTGCCCAGCGCACAGCGCATGCTCGACGGTATTTGATGAGGGACTGACAGGGCGCGTGAAGGAATGAGGTCAACTGCAGACACGACCTGCTGTCCGACCAGTTGTGAAGGCCACACGGTAAAGACGGAGGTTCCCGGGAAGCAGGTGCTCGCAGAGGTGGGAGGGAGTGTGGTTCCCCCCGCCTCGCCCCCTTTCCCTCCAGGCTCTTGGCCAGGCGATGCCTGTGACGGCCCAGGCCGTGGGACGTGGCCCGAAGCACAGTTTAAGCTTCTGTCTGACAGGCTTACACGCCTCCCCTGAGTGATCGCCCCGGTTCTCAGCCACCCGGGTCCCCGCTTCCCGGTGCTCTCGGTCACATGCCCTGCCCCTTGGCACCCAGGCCGGGTGGGAGGGGGTCCCTCTGTGTGATTTGCTTTCAGGCCCTAGGGTGGCGTGTCTCCAGGCCGGGGGTGTTCTCCTAGGCAGAGCAGCCGTCCGCTTGCCCGGCTCCCTGTTTTCACGCTGGCGCCCGTGTGCTGGGAACCCCTCCGGTCCAGCGACCTGGGATGTCCCTGTTCAGACCGGGGGATTCTCCTTGACCCCTTCTCACTGCGCTTGCCCCGTTTTGGGGAGACAGCCCTCCCTTGCTGCCCCCGTCCCCACCCTGACAGCTGGGTCCCGGCTTGTCCCCCTCCTGGTGTCCGTGATTCGGCCCATCCCGGTTCTCTGGTCAGGACCGTGGTCAGGGCGGTTATGCACCTTGTTGGTGAGCGTGCCTGTGCGTGTCTCTGTGTCTGTCTGCGTCTGTGTGTCTGCGTGTGCCTGTTGGGTGCAGGTGTGGCTGTCACTGGCGTGGACCTCAGTGAAGGGTGGGGGCCTTACCTGTCAACAGGGACCTGCCAGTGGCCCTGTGCGCTCACCGGCACCCACTGGAGCTCACCCTGGTAGTAGGAGGGGTCCACGCCGCCAAACATCACCATGCTGCCGTTCTTCTCGTTGCTGGGGGGCAGGGGGACTCTTGTGAGGGGAGGACGGTGGGTGACGTTTCTCCAGCTCTGTGACCGAGGGGTGCACTGACTAGCGGCCACCAAGCCACACAGCACAGGGCCCCACTGTACAAGCACTGCTGGGACCCCCACTGTTCAGATGGGAACTGGGCAGGAGGGCTGAGCATGGCCCAAATCATCCCCTGGCTACTGAGGAGCAAGGCCAAGGTTTGAACTTGAGATTCTGGCTGGGCTTTGGCTACCCACCTCTCTGAAGCCGGCCAGATCCCCCCCCTCCGGCAGCCCCAGCGCTCCAGTCGCGGCCGGAGGCTCTGTGCGGAGGGCCCCGGGCGGGAGCTCAGGCTCCCCCAGGCTGGCTCACGGGCCTGTGACACACTGCGCACGGCGCCCACGCTCACTGGGGCCCCACGGCCCGCTGCCCGTCCTGAAATCCCTCGTAGTTTTAACCAGAGGCCCCACATTTTCACTCTGCACCGGTGCCTGCCCTGCGTTCGCTGTCCCGGGCTCAGGGGGAACGTGGCTGAGGGGAAGGGAACAGCCCTGCTCGCCTCTCCCTCCTGTGCGTCGAATGGATCAGCACATCCCGTGGCCTTTCCCTCCACGTGTCCTGACTCCTCCATGCTCCCCCTTTCCCCGCCTCCCTGGTCCAGCTCCTGCTCTCTCTCTCCAAAGAGGCTGAGCAGCCTCGTCCCTGGCCTCCCTGCCTCCTCTCTGGTCCATCATTCTCCAGCCAGTGCCTGAAGGGAGCTTTCAGAGGCAGAGGTGGGATCATGTCTTCTCGCTGCCTAGGCCCCAGCCAAAGGCCTCCACTCCCACCTAAAACAAAACCCTGGGCTGCCTCGGCCCTGCCTGCCCCTCAGTCTCCACGCCCGCCCTCGGCCTGCCCCTCCTCACTCCCTCCCCGCGGTCCAGCCACACTGCCCTGCTGGGCCTCTGTGGCGCCTGGGCCTCCTCCCCCCATCGCCAGGCCTCGGTCAGAGCGGTCCTCGCCTGCCCTTGGGACCCACCTCCCATCTCTGTGGTTCTGCCACCACGTTTACTGCTTTCCCAGAACCACTCTGCACCTGGAGTGTGTCATCTTTTCCTCTTACCTACTTACTCGGTTCTCCTCTGCCTCTTCTCCCTCTCACCTGTCTGCGTCACATGCACTGAACACTACCCAGCGCATAATAGATGCTCAATGCATATTTGTTAAACGGCTCACCTTGACTGGGTACAAAACCCCAGAGGCTCAGCACGTGCTACAGAGGCTGGAGCTCAGGCCCCCACAGAGCCCACAGCCTCACCCACACTCTGCATCCAACACACGGTCTGCCCGCCGGGTACCCCTCCCCCTGTGCTGCTCCCTCCACCCACTCCAGCCCCTTAGCCCCCCAGGGAGGGTAGCTTTTCCCGTGCAGGCCCAGTGACTGGAGACCTGCTGATGGCTTAACCACTCGCCATAGGGGACGGGCCCGAAGCCGAGCTCGCCTTCTGCCTCTTCTAGGCTGTGTCTGGGCAATTTGGTGCAAAGCTCCTCTCTGAGCCTTGGTTCCTCAGTTTCCCCGTCCATCCAAGGAGCGACTAGAAGTATCGGGGTCGGCAAACTTTCAAAATGGTAGATTCTGCCCCAGCTGGTTTGGCTCAGTGAATAGAGAATGGCCTGCGGACTGAAGGGTCCCGGATTCGACCCCTGGCCTGGTCCGGGGCGCATGTAAGAGCCAACCAATCGATGTGTCTCTCTTACATCAATGATTCTCTCTGTGTTTCTCCTCCTCCCTTCCACTCTCTGGAAAAATCAGTGGGGGAAATCCTCGTGTGAGGATTAACAAAAAGTAAAATAAAATAAAAAATGTTAGATTGTCAATATTTTGGGCTCCGCCGGCTGCCCGATCTCTATGGCAAGTGCTCGATGCTGCCATTGTAGTGCAGAGCAGCCGCAGACCGGATGTGACAGAAGGAGCAGGGCTGTGTTCCAATAAACCTTTATTCATAACAGCAGGTGGCGGGCCACATGTGGGCAGGGCCACTATTTGCTGACCCCTGGACTAGACTGCCCTCAGGAAACTCGGGCCGGTCGTCTACCGTTTCTGAGGCGCCTGAAGGCATCCGGGGGAGGGCTTGCCCAGCCAGGCTTACCTGCTCAGGTAGAAGGCGAAGAGGTTCTCAGATATGAGGCCTTGCTTCCACATGCTGTCGAAGACCGGGGTGGTGTCTCTGAGGGCGAGGGAGGGGTAGGCCAGGCCCAGGACTCCGTCGAAGGCCGCGTATTCCAAGGAGACGCTGAACACCGTCTTGCTCAGGCCAAATGCCTGGTTTTTGCACACAAGGTCCCCGATCTGGGGGTTGGGGGGAGGGTGGTCTCATGGGACGGTTGGGGAGTGGAGCTGGGGCTGGTTTCGGGGGTGTGGAAGTGATGCCACCAGCACCCAGGCATCAGCTGAGGTGAGCCTGCGCTGGAGGTGATGGAGCAGCACCCACCGTGCATTGCCGAGGAGTCCAACCTTCGCCCGCCCTCCTGCTAGCTGCACCCCAGGTAGTAAAACACCCCCATCTCCCTGCATGGCGGGGCGATTGCGGAGCGGGCCAAGCGGCTCCCCCTTGCAGGCCCCACTGAGCAGAGAGCGGGAGCGTCTTGTTTTTGGCGTTCCCGGGATGTGGTGGCAGAAACCGCGTGAATTCGCGGTGATTCCCTGTGGGGTCTGCACCCCAGGGGTACACAGGGCCCCCGGGTTCGTGTGAAAAGACTGCCTGGGGTCCTCGCTGCTTTGCTGAGTGGATAGAGCGTCAGCCTGCAGACTGAAGGGTCCCGGGTTCGATTCTAGTCATGGGTTGTGGGCTGGATCCCATTAGGGGGTGTGCAGGAGGCACCCATCAATGATTCTCTCTCATCCTGGATGTATCTCTCTCTCCCTCCGCTCTCCCTTCCTCTCTGTGATGAATGAAAAAAAGGCTTCCTGGGAAATGTGTGTGTGTGCATGTGAATGTGTGTATGTGTGCGCATGTGTGTGTGTGTGTGCGTGTGTGTGTGTGTGTGTGAGGCACTTTGGGCAGGAAGCCCGTTTTTCTTAGATTCTCAAAGGCCCCCAAAGTAAGACCTTTACTCAGGGCTGTCCTGCACCCGTAACCCTGCCTCCCCTGCCCTGGTGTGTGGAGCCCTCGGCAGCCCCGGACACCCCGGATCCCGTCTACCCCTCCCGGAAAATCCCCCACAGCTGCCGAGCCGTGACTCGCACCCCAGCTGTGCTGCTCCAGGAGTGTGCCTTGGGCAGGCCTCCCCTCGCCCTCGGGTCCCTACTCTGCTAGCAGGGAGCAGTGACGCCTACCCCGTGGGGTCGTTGCAGGATTAGGCACGTTATGACCACGGACGTGCCCCGCACAGTGCCTGGCACCATCTGGGAATGCAAAAATGGGTTTTGTGCCCCGCCGGCGTGGCTCAGTGGCTGTGCGCCGCCCTATGAACCAGGAGGTCACGGTTCGATTCCGGTCAAGGGCACATGCCAGGCTTGCGGGCTCGATCCCCAGTAGGCCTGCAGCAGGCAGGCAGACAGTGATTCTCTCTCATCATTGATATGTCTGACTCACCCTCCCTCTCCCTTTCTCTCTGAAATTAATAAAAATACGTATTTAATAAAAATGGGTTTGCCCTCACCTCTCCCTGCTCCCAGCAAAACCAGCCTCGAGCTCACCACAGGCAAGAGCTGCAAATGCCGCCTCTGGTGGCTTGACCGCTGCAGCGCGCTGTCTCCCCAAGACAGACGGCCAGCCCCTGGGGGACTCTGGGGGAGACGGTGGTCCAGCTGACCCTGCATCTGGTGCCGTGAGCAGTGAGCAGAGGTCGCCAGGCCCTGCCCTGCCGCACCCGCAGCCACTCACCCGCACGTCGTCGTAGCCCAGCAGCCCGGTCATGCTTGCGGACCCATACAGCAGCTCGATGGGCCGGTCCGTGCTCTGGAAGGTGGACGACCGCGAGGGGTTGAAGGCTTTGTGGTTCACTGCGGATGCAGAGCGAGTGTCCGTCAGCTGCCAAAGCCGCGCTGGGTCCGGGGTGGGGACCACGAGGGGCGTGGGTGCTCACCACAGGCGGGACTGGAGCAGTAGATGGACGGCACCCACAAGTCAGCCGAGCCCGTGTCAAAGATGACCTTGAACCTCTGAGGGGGCGTTCCAATGCTAATGGTGCCAACGTAGTACAGCTGCCGGGCGGGGAAGGGCGGTTAGGGTGTCCCTGTCTCCTCGAATAGCTTTCCCACCACCCCACCGCACAGCCATGGCTCAGGCGGTGCCTTCATTTTTTCCCACATTCCCCTGCAGCTCTCTAAATCCTCGGCCCAGCTGGCCTGCTTCCTCCTCCAGGAAGCCCTCCCAGGTCACCCAGGCCA
Organism: Corynorhinus townsendii; assembly: GCA_026230045.1. Lineage (NCBI taxonomy): Eukaryota > Metazoa > Chordata > Mammalia > Chiroptera > Vespertilionidae > Corynorhinus > Corynorhinus townsendii. Next base: position 2,357,816 of record JAPDVU010000008.1, on the reverse strand, counting down.
CTGTCTCCCAACTCATCGCCGGTTATGTCACTGTCTCAGCCCTTTTACTGGGCGTTTATCTTCCTGCAGAATAGGCCAGACCCTCTGTGATCGCAGCCGTAACCACACTGCTGGCGTTTTATAGCCTCCCGCACTGCAGGGCTCAGGGACGCTTTGCTGGGGGCGTTCTCGGGGCTGCGCAGGCTGAGCGTCCCCTGCCTGGGGTGTCACACTGCAGTCCCCGGGGAGGCAGCGGTGCATCTTGTTCAGAAGGAACAGAACTGCCCCACCAGCACCTGGTCCGCAGGGCCCAGCGACGAGTCCTTGCCCCAAGATGGGTGTGTGCCTGCCGCCCGGCCAGCGCTGGACTCGGTCACCACAGACCAAGAGCCGCGGGGTGAGTGCCTTCTCCCAGGAGAGACCCCTGTTCCCAGCTTTACTGCCTGCAGGATCCCTGCCCCCCCGCCCCCCTCCTGGCTCCTACCCCTGGGTGACCCCCCGTGCCCGGCCAGCACCTAGGGAAGGCTGCGGCTGGGCCCGCCACACTCACGTCCAGGTAGTTCCTCATGGGTGCCAAAGTGCCGCCCTCCCTGCTCAGGAACTTGTAGGCGTGGCTGTAGTGGTGCCGCTGGAGGTAGTCTGTCAGCAGGTCCTTCTCGCGCAGGCTCTCCCGCATGGACTTGATCTTGGTCAGAGGGATGCTTCCGCGGGAAAGAGGACAAATCAGACAGCAGCTCCCACCCCGCGGCCCAGTGTGGCACCACGCCTGGTGTTGGAGCCGCCCGCTAGGCTAGGGGACCATTAGTCAGCCTGTCGACGTCTTCCCCGCGGACGTCCACAGGCCGTCAGACGAGGGGCAGGCGCCCAGCAAACACTGGCAAAGGCCGGACAGTGCGCCCAGGTCTGAGCTCAGGGCCTGGTGCAGCCCCGGGAAAGCCACGTGCCCGTGCGGAGCCTCCGTTTCCCCATCGGAGAGAAGTGGGGTGAGGACAGGCCTCCGGCGGGGTGTCTGGGCCTTTGAGGGAGAGGATGGACCGAAGGCCCCTGCCCGAGGGACCTTGACCCTGAGCCAGTGCTGTCGTCATTGTCATCTGACCGGCTCCCTCTCCAAGAGCCCTGGAGGGAGCGGAGTTAGGATCACCCACTTTTACAGGAGGAACCTGAAAGGCAGGTGTTTGTGACCTGGCTGTGGCCACCTGCTCATTGAGGCAAAACTTAAGGGACCCCTTAAGGGCTCATTAAGGGACCTCTCCCGGCCCTGCTCCAGCGTCAAGCAGGGGGGAGGCTGGAGGAGGGCGAGGGAGCCGGGAGACGGGGAAGTAAATGTCCCCTGACGGGACCACCCACACAGCTGCTCAGGTGGTGCCATGAGCAATCCTGGGGGCCCCATCCACACAGGGGCCGCCTGGGGTTGTGGAGCCCCCAGACCTGTCCCAGGACCCCTGGCCTCACAGTGCACGTGGCTACCTACTCATCAATGCATGGAGATGTGGCCCTGACCAGTGTCGCTCAGTGGATAAAGCGTCCACTTCCGAACCGAAGGGTCCCGGGTTCGAGTTTGGTCAAGGGCACGTATCTCAGTTGCAGGCTCCTCCCTGGCCGTGGCCCTAGTCGGGGATCGTGCAGGAGGCAATGAATCGATGTGTCTCACTCACATCGCTGTTTCTCTGTCTCTCCCTTCCCTTCCACTTAAAAATTGATGGGAAAATATCCTGGCTGAGGATTAATAAAGATAAAAATTAACAAATACAGGGAGATGCAGACATTAGGACAGGGAATCATGGCGTTCCCATGTACACCCCTGAGTAATGGAAGGAAGAATAAGGGGGCAATGAGAGAGAGGCAGGGAGAGACTGTCCCCATACTCACGTGACCAGGCACTCGGAGATGGCCACCAGGCTGAGAAACCTGATCCACCTCATCGTGCGTTCTTGCCCGTGTGGAGTCCTCTAGAAGGCTCCGGTTTGGAGCGTGCGGGGTAGGGCCAGCGCTGCCGATATATACCCTCTGACCTGCGCTCGCGATCCACTGGGAGGGCTGCTGATGGTCCCGATAAAACACTACAAACCTCCTGATAAGATCTCTATTCCCATCAGCATTCCTGATTGGGGGGGCGGGGTGGGGGGAAGGACTTAGAAAAAGTTCGGATACAGAGATCTCTATCGTAACCTCTTCCTTGGGGCATGGCTGGGGGACAAACCCAAACCACATGACCTCCACGGGAGTGGGGAGACCTGCTCACTTGGAGGTAAAGCACGCTAATCCTGTCTAATAACCAGGGAATTAGCTAAGTGACCATCACTCCGTCACAGAGATGGCAGCACCCACAGCTGAGGCCAAGTTCCGGTAAGGAGCCTTAAGGAGCAATCAGCAGGGATCAGAGGCTACGCTCTCCCCGGCCCCCGTGGGGTTTGACAGGGGACCTCAGGCTGTGTCCCCCACCCAGCAGGGCTTGACGGGGGACCTCAAGGTGTGTTTCCTGTCCTGGTGCTGGGCAAGGGGACCTCAGGCTGCTCCTTCCGCCCCAACACCAGGCCAGGGGACCTCAGGCCACATCCCCACTCTCCAGGGCTTGATGGAGGACCTCAAATCACACTCCCTCCCCCAGTGTGGCTGCGGGACCTCACGCCATGACCCCCATCCCAGCTCTGTGCCAGGGGACCTGTGGCTATAGGGCACGGCAGGATTGGGAGAGCAGGGGGCTAGGCCCAGACCATCAGCAGGTGCTAAGCCCAAGGTGGCAGCCGAAGGAGGTTCGTCGTGAATGGGTGAGCGGGCCTCACCGGGACCCGCAGCCCACGCCCAGCACCTGTCAGGTGGCAGCCAGGGAGGCTGTGCCTCTGGTCGCCATGCGGTGGGAAACGTGTGGCTGCACCGAGAGGCAGTCCGACGAAACGGCTCCATCTCGCGTCCTGGCCTCACGGCCCGTTTTCGGGAACGCACAGCTCAGCCGTGCTCGGCCCCTCTCCTCAGGGCACGTACACTGTTCCCAATGCTCCGCGGCACCCCGAAAACGTGTACTTCTGCTGCTCTGACCTGAAAAGATAGGCATGATTTTGACTGGTTCGCAGCGACGGCCGTTGTGTTGGCTGTGGTGATGGTGCAGACTGACCCTCTGGGAAAAGGGGTCCGGGCTCCCGAAGTGATGGGATGAGTCAGGATCGGCGCTTTCTGGGGGTTGCACGTTTTACACGTTCTCGTGGCCCTGGCTGAAAACCGCTGACACAGGTAAAGGCACAAGGAAGCAATCTTCAGGACAGATACCCCGCCCCCTCCACCTGTCAAACAGGTACAGGCCATAAAAACGGGGGTGGGGGGCTGACACTTATTTTAACTCTTAAGAAACAAGAACTGTTTGAACACATGTGTCCGTTTTCTAGATCCTGCTTTGAATGCATAAGCTGTTCAAAGGCATTTTTGGGAGAGTCAGGAAGATTTCAGCTGGGACTAGATCTTAGGTGAGATGGGAGTTGTTAATTTTGTTTGGGGTAAAGGAGCATTGTGACCCTATTCAGAGGGCCCCCAAAACGTACGCACGCATTACCAGCTGGTAGCTCCATTGTGAAAGTGAAATGCACTTTAGTAAACACTGCCTTTATCGTCATTCAAAGCGTGGTCTTACATCCTGGGGGACACCTGTGTGTTCTGTGGGGTGATGCCCTCTGCTTACACTATCAGAGCAAAAACGAATAGCGGGTAAAGGCCTGTAAGTGAGGGGCTAGAGAAAACAGGTTTGCAGAGTTGCCGTGCATCGAACGGTGCCCCCCCCCCGGCCCCCCCAAGTCATGTGTTGGAGCCTCACTCCCAATAGGATGCGACACGGCGATGGGGCCCCTGGGAGGTGACTCGGTTGAGGTGACGTCACGAGGGTGCCTGCCCCGGCCCCCGCGATGTGAGACAGCTGACGCCCAGCTCGGCCCCAGGCAGGGGGCTCGCAGGCTCGCAGCCTCCGGCCCTGGCAGCCTGGGCGGAGAGAAGGTTGTCCGTTGGATGCCAAATGATGAAACAGAGCCTCGTGATCCTCTGTTTTGAAAGCTCTTACTTTTGCAGTGACAAGCGGTTTAAACACTGTCATTTGGAGCTTCTGTCTGTATCGATGCCCCGAGGCGGCCTCCAGGGCCAGTCCGTGAGCCTCACCTGCCCGTTTCCCGCTCCTCCTGACCCAGACCAGCCACCCCCAGGGCTGCGCCTTGGTCCAGCTGGAGAAGTGGGGAGCCACGTCAGGGCCTGGAGGTGGGAGGAATGAGGAAACGCTGAGGGAAATCACTGCCTCTCCTTTGCTGCAGGGGAAGGCACAGGCATGGTAGCAGCCACCAGGCAGTGACCGCGGGTAGTTGGAAGGGAAGGGGGGGGTGCATAGCCGAGTAACAGAGAAGGCCACCTGCCAGGCCCTGGGCCCGGAACGGGAAGAGGCCTGTGCAGGATGGGGTTCGGTGCCCCGTGCCACTGGGCCTCTGGCCCCTGTGCTGGGGCCCCCTGTGCTGGCAATGGAGGGGATCGGCGGGTAAGTGGAGTATTTAAACCATGCCTCATTGCTCTCGCCTTCCTGCAGGCCCGGGACCGGAGCCCTGGTGTTGGCATCCACGCCGTTAAGAGAGGCGACCTCTCCCCAGCTCGGGTTCATGGTTTTGTTTTGAGTAAATATTTTTATTGGTTTGAGAGAGGAAGGGAGAGAAGAGTGAGAAACATCAGTGATGAGAGAGCGTCATCAATTGGCTGCTTCCTGAATGCCCCGGGCATGTGCCCTGACCAGGGATCGGACCGTGACCTCCTGGCCCGTAGGTCGGCGCTCAACCACTGGGCCACCACGCCGGGCCCAGCGCAGGTTTCTATTGAAGGCCCCCTCCAGTGGGTAGCCCCTCCATATGACGGACGACCCTGTCGAACCACAGGATCGCATGGCAGCTGTCCACGGGGCAGGCCCATGGCTCTCCAGCTCATGATGGCAGTTACACGGCACCTGTCTGCGCCCCATCCGCTACACGGCGGCAGCGCCAGGCTGTCAGGGCCCGGCCACCGGGGGTCTGGCCGTCACTGACGCTCAGTATGGAACAAGTCCCGTCTCCTGACATGGAGACAGGTTGAGCGCCACCCTATGAACCAGAAGGTCACGGTCAATCCCCGATCAGGGCACATGCAGGAGGCAGCCCATCAATGATTCTCTCTCATCACTGATGTTTCTTTCTCTCTCTCCCTCTCTGAAATAAAGAAAGAAATATATGATTTCAGAGAGGGAGCGAGAGGCGCGGGGTAGGGGGTCCTGGGACACCATTGGGAAGGCTGGGCATCACCTGGGTCCCAGCTAACAGCAGGTTGATATCCAGCCTCAGGGTCAGGCGCTCCTGCTGATGCCCGTGGCCACCTGTTGGGAAGGAAGAGAGGAAGCAGGTCCCCCTAGGAATGTCCACTCCTGGGCCCCAGGACCACACGGGGAGAGGGCACAGCACCCCTGTCCCTGTGGGTGCTGGGCTTTCTCCTGGAGAGCGAGCAAGAGTCCAGTCATTAGGGAGCTGTCCACTGTGCCCCGGGGCGTGGTGGGGCTGCGCCTCCAGCTTATCGGCGCGCCGGGCCCAGGAGAGACACGTTCTGTTCATAGCCCTGCTCTCCCCTCAGGCTGCACGCGGCATGGAGGCGGCTATTCTGGGAGGGGGTGACTCATTGCTGGTAACTCACTCGCCAAGTGTCTGATGAGGTCACCGTGAGGCTGCCTGTGGCCTAGATGCCCGGTGCATCCAGTGTGGAAGGACGCCTGGAGAAGTAGCAATTTACTGCGCTTGGTTACCGTGGGCCTTTGCAATCGCCGTTCCCCTCTGGAATGTTCTTCTCCCAGCGCTCTGCATGGCTGGCCCCTTCTTCATGTTCAGCTGTCCTTCTGCACTGCCCCCTCCTCGGTGAGGTCGGCCCTGGCACGCCGGTCCCCGGGCACAGACCATGACTCATTTGAGGAGCCCCAGAGACACTGAACGCATGTTCCCACGGGCTTTGCATGGGAGCCTTACGGGGTTGAGAATGTCCCCACTTTACAGATGAGAAAACCGAGGCTGGGGGAGTTACATTCCCTTGAGGTCATATGGCCGGTGAGTGCCTGAGAAGTGAACCCTGGTCTGCCCGACAGATTTCCTGCTCTGGAGCATGCTGCTGCTTGGGGGTGGAGGGCCAGGAAGTGATGCCCAGGAGAGAGCAGGGAGGAGGGGATGGGAGATGCCAGGGTAACCGATAAGGGGGTCTCGTCCATGAAACCTGTTCATTCTTCTAGTGAACACTTTTTGTTGTTTTTTAAATTGGTTTCAGACAGGAAGGGGGAGGGAGAGAGATAGAGAAATAGCAGTGATGAGAGAGAATCACTGATCGGCTGCCTCCTGCATGGCCCCGACAGGTGCCAAGCCCACAACCCAGGCATGTGCCCTGATGGGAATGGAACCACGGCCTCCTGGTTCCTAGGTCAGTGCTCAGACCCTGAGCCACTTGGGCTGGGCAGACACCTCTGTCCTTTAGAGAAAAATGCTTGGTGTTTCCCTGATCTTAAAAGCTCCCACTGAAAAAGTAATATTAAGAGCATAAGAGAGGAGCAATCGCCCATGTGCTGCCTGCTGGAGAGGACTGTTGTCATATGTACGTAGGTCTTTTCCTGCCGCGTGTGTGACATTAGCAGGAGTTCATGCTGCTATGGGACAGACACTGCCCAGAGGTTTCTATAGGTTAACGCGTGGAATCGTCCCCACAGACCGAGCAGCTGGGATGGTTTTCCTGTCATTCTTGTAGGTGTGGTGTCGGTGCAGCCTGATGGGGGCGTGTTTCTCATCTCCTAAAAGCCACCCTCTCAGGCATGTCGTTTGGTGTGATTAGGACATTCATGGAGCTGTGCGGCCTTCCCCTGACTTAAGTGGAGAACATTTTTGAACCCCAAAAAGCAGTGCCATGCACATTGATAGCCAACCTTCATTTCCAACCCTGCCCTTTTCCCAACTACAAGAAAAGATTCCCTTATCATTAATTAACTAGAGGCCGTGGCATGAAGATTCGTGCAAGAATAGGCCTTCCATCCCCTGGCTTCACTCCTGGCCACCCGGATGGAGCGCCGCTCCTGTAACTCTCTCTTCCCCCCGCCCTTCCCCTCATAGCAGGCGCCTGTCCTGACCTCCGCTCTGTGCCTACATAAGCAAATTAACCCACCGGCTTTGTTGTGTCAATTTGCATACTCTCTCCTGATTGGCTGATGACTATCATGGATATACAGTCAATTTGCATATTTCTCTTTTATTAGTGAGGATTCTTCTTTATTGCAATAAGAGCATTTAACATGAGATCTACCGTCTTAATATAAATTTTCTTATTCTCACCAGAGGATATTTTTTCCATTAATTTTTAGAGATAGTAGAAGTGGAAGAGGAAGGGAGGGGGATAGTCGGAGAAGCAGTGATGTGGGAGAAACATCGATTGGTTGCTTCCCGCACATACTGCACCGGGGTCAGCATTGACCCTGCAACTCAGGTACATCCTCCTGACTGGGAATTGAACCTGTGACCCATCAATGTGCAGGCCAACACTCTAACCACTAAGCCACACTGGCCAGGACTCAACAGAATTTCAGGTGCACAATAGAGTGTTGTTAACCATGGGCACAATGTTACGTAACAGACCCCCAGACGTATTCACCTTGCATAACCTGCATTTTACTAGCAACTGCCCACATCCCCCTCCCCCCCAAACCCCTGACAACCACCACGCCCCGCTCTGCTGCTGAGAGCCTGACCCTGTAGGTGCCTCAGAGACATGGCTCCTATAGGATTCATCCTTCGGGGCCTGGCTTACGTCACCTAGCGTGAGCCCTCAGGAGTCAGCCCGCTGCAGCCGGCAGGTGTTGTCCTCGCTCTGACGGAACGTGTTCCATCGCACGTCTGTACCGCGGGGTCTTCGTCCATGCATCGGCTCATGGGCGCGTGCTCGTTTCCACGTCTGGGCTACTGTGAACAACGCTGTGAGGGATTCGCGGTGCGGCTCTCTTTGCGAACCTGATTTTAATTCTTTGGGATAAAGATCCAGAAGTGGGGTTGCCTGGGGTCTTGTAAAAATTCTGTGTTTAACTTTCAGAGGCGTCGCCATATTGTCCGCTACAGTGGCCGCACCACGTGACACGACACTAGCAGTGCACGGGCTGCACGTCTCGGTGACCCGTGCTGGCGTTGGTGTCTTTGCGGGTGGCCAGGCCCAGGTGGGGAGGGACAGCTCAGGGTCGTTGTCATTTGCGTTTCCCTGGTGACTAATGAGGGGGGGCTGTTCTCACCGCAGAATTACAGAAAACATGTCCAGCGTGAGCTGACCTAAGGTCACAGGACTGGTCACGGGACTGTACTTATTGAGGCCCTACTATGCGCCTGGTATGTATGCGTCAGAGCTGGGACTTGAACCCAGACCAGAAAGCCCTGGGCCGTACTGGCCTGCCCTGCGTGGCCCTGCCTGCCCTGCGCTTCGTAAACCTGTAACCCTCCTGTTTGGATTCTGCCCTTTTCTCCTAATGTCCTATTAGAATGCTCTCATAGCATTCAGGCTTCTCCTAAAACTCGGCTGGGAGGGTGTCGGAGTTGCAGGGGCAGCCACAAATTCTTGTATCACCCCCAGCAGCCGTCGCCATCGTACAGTCCGGGGCCACTGGTGGTCCCTGAAGCCGAAAGTTTGGCCACCACTGAGTCCTACAGCATCTCTCTGCACTTCTGGGGACCGCTCCACCCAGCTCCAGCCAGTGGTTCTGGAGGAAACTGTCAATCACCATCCATCGTGGGCGGGGGGTGGGGGGGGGTGGGGGGGGCGGGCATGGGTCCAAATGGAGCCAATCCTGGTGCCCCATGCCCTGGCCTCATGATTGGTCCAGGGGTGCACACATGACCTGCGGTGGACCAATCAGACCCGGCCCTGGTGCTCTGCTCCTTTCCAAGCCTTCAGGAAGTCAAAGGCTGGGCAGGAGTGGCAGAGCCCTTCGCCTGGAGCAGGCTGCCAAGAGAAGGCTGGCAGCAGAAGAATCAAAGGTGACACAAGGGCAGAGGCCAGAGGGAGGAGACGGGGGGCTGGTGGGATTTGATTTCTTGGGTGCAGCCACCAAGCTCCGGGGACCTGCTCTGGTTCCGCATCTGGGGTCCCGGGCATCCAGGTTCGGGTCCTTTCGGATTAAGCCCGTTGGAGTCGGGTTCCCTCCCTGTTGGCCCAGAGGAGATTCCTGAGCCCTGCCTGCCTGTGCCGCACCTCCCAGACCCAAGCCGAGGCACCATTCCTATGAGCCCCATTGAAAATAAGACCGTTTATTAAAAATCAATATGTTATTGAAAAACATCAATGTTTTTATGATTTTTTAGAGGGAGAGAAAGGGAGAGAGAGAAACATCGATGCACTGCCTATTGCATGCCCCTCCTAGGGATTGAGCCCGGGGCTTATGGCCTGACCAGGAATGGACCCGGTGACCTGTGCGTGTGTGGGACGAGGCACAATGCACTGAGCCACGCCGCAGGGCACAAATGAGGACCTTCCTTTTCCCGGAGAAGAGGCCTTGGCATGCCCCAGACGCAGGGAGTGTGGGAGTCCCTGGGGCGGGCCTGGCAGAGAAGAATAGATGACGGATGGCGCCCACGTCTATGCCATCGCAGGAGCCAAGCCGATCCTGTTGTTGGCCCGATCGAAGACGGTGAAATAGAGCCGCAGGAAGACGTCCCCCAGGACCCAGAGGGTGGGGCTGTCCGAGCTGTCCAAGTTGGGGTAGCAGATGCCCTTCTGCTCCTGCAGGGGGGAAGCACAGCCCTCAGCCGCCTTTGCCGCCCCTCACCCATCGGGCCTAGATGACAGCTTTATCCCGCCTTCCCCTGGGCCCTCCGCTCGGCTGTTTGCTCTGAGCGAATCCCTGCCTGCTCCCCTTCACCCCGCTCATCCACCAAGACCCAGTCCAGCGCCTGGGCAGCCTTCCCGGGCCCATGCCCCCTCCTTGGCACTGCCGGCCGGGTAGGGAGGCTTCCCCAGGGCTCCCTGTGTCTTCAGCCTCACCACAGGCCTCCGGGTTGCTCATGGCACGGCTCCCGGGGTGCCTTCAGGGTTCGGGCTGAGAGATTTTCCTTTGCTCTCTCCATGGGCTGCCCCATGCCTACTCTGTATGCCTTGGGGGAACTGGCACTTCCTGAGCCTCGACTATGTGCCAGGCACTGCCCGGTCACTGCCCGTTCATGTCAGCGTATCACCACCACACAAAGCGGGGGTTTGGTCCCCATTTCACAGACAGGGAATTGGGGCCTCCCAGGGGTCATTTGCACCCTAGGACTAGGGTGACCACATGATCTATCACCCAAGTCAGGACACTTCGAGATGGGGGGAATACAGTTCCTGATTAAGGGGGGACACAGGAACTGTCCCCAGCCAGCCCCACTGTCCCTACTCTTGGCCTGTCTCCGGGTTACTGCCTACATTCCCTGTCTGTCGGTCAGAGTGCCCCGGTTGAACTGACGCTCTCTGAGGGGGAGACCATTATCGCGCCATCTCCTGGAGCCCGGCCCCGAGCCTACACGGGGGGCCACTGGGAATTCTCCGAGGGAGATGGGTGCCCAGACCCCTTCTATCAAGAGGCTGAGCTGTGGGAGGTGCTGTCTGAGCCATGGCTGCTGGGCAGCATCTGCAATGTCACAGCTCGGCCTCAAGGGGGCCTCTCCGAGCCACACCCTAAGGGTCCCTCCAGTCCCAGATCTGAGAGCAGCCCCCAGGTCGGGCCCCTCACCCTCTGGATGTAGGCGCTGGCTGTCACTGGGTACGCGACACCGTTGATGGTGAAGACGATGTCAGGCAGGCTCTGGATGTCCTCGCAGCTGACGACGTACTGTCAGAGAGAGAGGGAGAGGGAGGTTGGCCCAGCGGGTCCTTCTGCATTGGGGAGCCCGGGGTGACCCTGGGCGTGACCACTCACCTCGCCGGTGCTGGTGTTCTGGGTGCTGATGTTCCTCAGAATGTTGAGGATGGGGTTTTTTGGGCCAATCAGCAGCGAGGTCCCGGTGTCTATTATGGCCTGGCAGCTGCCAGGACAGGCCACTACCTTCCCGTCCATGGAGATGCTGAGGGACAGAGCAAGCGCCGGGGTCACTGATAGGCTCTCCCTCCGCGTCCCCTCCCTGCCGCCTGCAGAACAGCCTGCAGCCCCCGCCGGCCTCTGTCTCCCTGTGTTCCGGCCACACTGACTTCCTGGGCTTCCTCTCAGGTCGGGAGTGCATTGTGGTCTTTGTGCCCCAGGGCCTTTGCACGGCTGTCACCCTTCCAGACCCACCCCTGCCCCTTTGTCTGGCCGATCTCTCCTGACCTCCAGGGTTCAGATCAGTCATTACTTTTTCAGGGAAGTGTTCCCCCAGATTAGTTCAGTCCCGCTCCTCCCCCAGAGGAGACCAGCAGAGCCTTCCTCGTTCCAGCGTGCATCGGGGTGGGAACCCTGATCGCTGCTATGCGGTTGCTCACCCGTGTCTGCCCTCCTAGTGGGGGACCAAGCTGTGCCCTCTGCCCCTCCAGCACCGTGCCCAGCCCACAGCACATGCTCCACGGTGTTTGCCGAGGGACTGACAGGGCGCGTGAAGGAATGAGGTCAACTGGAGACACGACCTGCTGTCTGACCAGTTGTGAAGGCCACACGGTAAAGACGGGGGTTCCCGGGAAGCAGGTGCTCGCAGAGGTGGGAGGGAGTGTGGTTCCCCCCGCCTCGCCCCCTTTCCCTCCAGGCTCTTGGCCAGGCGATGCCTGTGACGGCCCAGGGGTGGGACGTGGCCCAGAAGCACAGTTTAAGCTTCTGTCTGACAGGCTTACACGCCTCCCCTGAGTGATCGCCCCGGTTCTCAGCCACCCGGGTCCCCGCTTCCCGGTGCTCTCGGTCACATCCCCTGCCCCTTGGCACCCAGGCCGGGTGGGAGGGGGTCCTCTGTGTGATTTGCTTTCAGGCCCTAGGGTGGCGTGTCTCCAGGCCGGGGGTGTTCTAGGCAGAGCAGCCGTCCGCTTGCCCGGCTCCCTGTTTTCACGCTGGCGCCCGTGTGCTGGGAACCCCTCCAGTCCAGCGACCTGGGATGTCCCTGTTCAGACCGTGGGATTTTCCTTGACCCCTTCTCACTGCGCTTGCCCCGTTCTGGGGAGACAGCCCTCCCTTGCTGCCCCCGTCCCCACCCTGACAGCTGGGCCCCGGCCTGTCCCCCTCCTGGTGTCTGTGATTCGGCCGATCCCGGTTCTCTGGTCAGGACCCTGGTCAGGGTGGTTATGAACCCATGTTGGTGAGCGTGCCTGTGCGTGTCTCTGTGTCTGTCTGAGTCTGTGTCTGCGTGTGTGTCTGCGTGTACCTGTGTGGGAGCAGGTGTGGCTGTCACTGGCGTGGCCTTCAGCGAGGGGTGGGGGCCTTACCTGTCAACAGGGACCTGCCAGTGGCCCTGTGCGCTCACCGGCACCCACTGGAGCTCGCCCTGGTAGTAGGAGGAGTCCACGCCGCCAAACATCACCACGCTGCCGTTCTTCTCGTTGCTGGGGGGCAGGGGGACTCTTGTGAGGGGAGGATTGTGGGTGGCGTGTCTCCAGCTCAGTGACCGAGGGTGCACTGACTAGCGGCCACCAAGCCACACAGCACAGGGCCCCACGGAAAAGGCACTGCTGGGACCCCCACTGTTCCGATGGGAACTGGGCAGGAGGCTCAGCATGGCCCAAGTCAGCCCCTGGCTACTGAGGAGCAAGGCCAAGGTTTGCACTTGAGATTCTGGCTGGGCTTTGGCTACCCACCTCTCTGAAGCCGGCCAGGTCCCCCCATCCGGCAGCCCCAGCGCTCCAGTCGCGGCCGGAGGCTCTGTGCGGAGGGCCCCGGGCGGGAGCTCAGGCTCCCCCAGGCTGGCTCACGGGCCTGTGACACACTGCGCACGGCGCCCACGCTCACTGGGGCCCCACGGCCCGCTGCCCGTCCTGAAATCCCTCGTAGTTTTAACCAGAAGCCCCACATTTTCACTCTGCACCGGTGCCTGCCCTGCGTTCGCTGTCCCGGGCTCAGGGGGAACGTGGCCGAGGGGAAGGGAACAGCCCTGCTCGCCTCTCCCTCCTGTGCGTCGAATGGATCAGCACATCCCGTGGCCTTTTCCTCCCCGTGTCCTGACTCCTCCACGCTCCCCCTTTCCCCGCCTCCCTGGTCCACTCCTGCTCTCTCTCTCCAAAGAGGCTGAGCAGCCTCGTCCCTGGCCTCCCTGCCTCCTCTCTGGTCCATCATTGTCCAGCCAGTGCCTGGAGGGAGCTTTCAGAGGCAGCGGTGGGATCATGTCTTCTCGCTGCCTAGGCCCCAGCCAGAGGCCTCCACTCCCACCTAAAACAAAACCCTGGGCGGCCTCGGCCCTGCCTGCCCCTCACACTCCACGCCCGCCCTCGGCCTGCCCCTCCTCACTCCCTCCCCGCGGTCCAGCCACACTGCCCTGCTGGGCCTCTGTGGCGCCTGGGCCTCCTCCCCCCATCGCCAGGCCTCGGTCAGAGCGGTCCTCGCCTGCCCTTGGGACCCACCTCCCTTCTCTGTGGTTCTGTCACCACGTTTACTGCTTTCCCAGAACCACTCTGCACCTGGCGGGTGTCATCTTTTCCTCTTACCTACTTACTCGGTTCTCCTCTGCCTCTTCTTCCTCTCACCTGTCTGGGTCACGTGCACTGAGCACTACCCAGTGCATAGTAGGTGCTCAATGCATATTTGTTAAACGGCTCACCTCCGTGACTCGGTACAAACACCGCAGAGGCTCAGTACATGTTACAGAGGCTGGAGCTCAGGTCCCCACAGAGCCCACAGCCTCACCCACACTCTGCATCCTACACACGGTCTGCCCGCCGAGTCCCCCTCCTCCTGTGCTGCTCCCTCCACCCGCTCAGCCGCTGAGGGAGGGTAGCTTTCCAGTGCCTGCACACAGTGACTGGAGACCTGCTGATGGCTTAACCACCCGCCAGAGGGGACGGGCCTGCGGCTGAGCTCGCCTTCTGCCTCTTCCAGTGTGTGTCTGGGCAATTTGGTGCAAAGCTCCTCTCTGAGCCTCGGTTCCTCAGTTTCCCCGTCCATCCAAGGAGCGACTAGAAGTACCGGGGTCGGCAAACTTTCAAAATGGTAGATTCTGCCCCCGCTGGTTTGGCTCATGAATAGAGAATGGCCTGCGGACTGAAGGGTCCCGGATTCGACCCCTGGCCCTGGCCGGGGCGTATGCAAGAGCCAACCAATCGATGTGTCTCTCTTGCATCAATGTTTGTCTCTGTGTCTCTCCTCCTCCCTTCCACTCTCTGGAAAAATCAGTGGGGGAAATCCTCGTGTGAGGATTAACAAAAATAAAATAAAATAAAAAATGTTAGATTGTCAATATTTTGGGCTCTGCCGGCTGCCCGATCTCTATGGCAATTGCTCGATGCTGCCATTGTAGTGCAGAGCAGCCGCAGACCGGAAGTGACAGAAGGAGCAGGGCTGTGTTCTAATAAACCTTTATTCATAACAGCAGGTGGCGGGCCACATTTGGGCAGGGCCGCTATTTGCTGACCCCTGGACTAGACTGCCCTCAGGAAAGTCGTGTCGGTCGTCTACCATTTCTGAGTCGCCTGAAGGCATCCGGGGTAGGGCTTGCCCAGCCAGGCTTACCTGCTCAGGTAGAAGGCGAAGAGGTTCTCAGATATGAGGCCTTGCTTCCACATGGTGTCGAAGACCGGGGTGGTGTCTCTGAGGGCGATATTGGGGTAGGCCAGGCCCAGGATGCCGTCGAAGACCGCGTATTCCAAGGACTTGCTGTACTCCAACCAGCTCAGGCCAAATGCCTGGTTTTTGCACACAAGGTCCCCGATCTGGGGGGGTGGGGGGGAGGATGGTCTCATGGGAAGGTTGGGGAAGCAGAGCTGGGGCTGGGCTGGGGGTGTGGAGTTGATGCCACCAGCATTGTAGGCATCAGCTGAGGTGCGCCTGCGCTGCAAGTGATGGTGCAGCACATACCGTGCATTGCGGAGGAGTCCAACCTTCGCCCGCCCTCCTGCTAGCTGCACCCCAGGCAGTAAAACACCCCCATCTCCCTGCAGGGCGGGGCGACTGCGGAGCGGGCCAAGCGGCTCCCCCTTGCAGGCCCCACTGAGCAGAGAGCGGGAGCGTCTTGTTTTTGGCGTTCCCGGGATGTGGTGGCAGAAACCGGGTGAATTCGCGGTGATTCCCTGTGGGGTCTGCACCCCAGGGGTACACAGGGCCGCCGGGTTCGTGTGAAAAGACTGCCTGGGGTCCTCGCTGCTTTACTGAGTGGATAGAGCGTCAGCCTGCAGCCTGAAGGGTCCCGGGTAAATTTTGGTCACGGCTTGTGGGCTGGATCCCAGTAGGGGGCGTGTAGAAAGCATCCTTCATTGATTCTCTCTCATCCTGGTGTTTCTCTCTCTCCCTCTCCTCTCCCTTCTTCTCTGTGATCAATGATAAAAAAGCTTCCTTGGAAATGTGTGTGTGTGTGTGTGTGTGTGTATGTGTGTGCACGTGTGTGTGTGTATGTGCTGTGTGTGCGCATACGTGTATTTGTGTATGTGTGCGTGTGAATGTGTGTGTGCATGTGTGTGTGTGTGTGTGTGTGTGTATGTGTCTATCTGTGTGTGTCACTTTGGGCAGGAAGCCCATTTTTCTTAGATTCTCAAAGGCCCCCAAAGTAAGACCTTTACTCAGGGCTGTCCTGCACCCCTGGCCCTGCCTCCCCTGCCCTGGTGTGGGGAGCCCTCGGCAGCCCCGGACACCCTGGATCCCGTCTCCCCCTCCCGGAAAATCCCCCACAGCTGCCGAGCCCTGACTCGCACCCCAGCTGTGCTGCTCCAGGAGTGGGCCTTGGGCAGGCCTCCCCTCGCCCTCGGGTCCCTACTCTGCTCGCAGGGAGCAGTGACGCCTACCCCGTGGGGTCGTTGCAGGATTAGACACGTTATGACCACGGATGTGCCCCGCACAGTGCCTGGCACCATCTGGGAATGCAAAAATGGGTTTTGTGCCCGGCCGGCGTGGCTCAGTGGCTGAGCGCCGCCCTATGAACCAGGAGGTCACGGTTCGATTCTGGTCAAGGGCACATGCCAGGCTTGTGGGCTCGATCCCCAGTAGGCCTGCAGCAGGCAGACAGTCAGTGATTTTCTCTCATCATTGATATGTCTGACTCCCCCTCCCTGTCCCTTCCTCTCTGAAATTAATAAAAATACGTATTTAATAAAAATGGGTTTGCCCTCACTTCTCCCTGCTCCCAGCAAAAGCAACCTCGAGTTTACCATGGGCAAGAGCTGCAAATGACGCCTCTCGTGGCATGCCCGCTCGCTGGGTTGGCTACTCAGGGGCTTGTCTGCAGGGCGCTGTCTCCCCAAGACAGATGACCAGTCCCTGGGGGACTCTGGGGGAGATGGTGGTCCAGCTGACCCTGCATCTGGTGCCGTGAGCAGTGAGCAGAGGTCGCCAGGCCCCGCCCTGCCGCATCCGCAGCCACTCACCCGCACGTCGTCGTAGCCCAGCAGCCCGTACACCCTGGCGGACGTGTACAGCAGATCGATGAGCCGCTTTGTGCTCGTGAAGGTGGACGAAGCCCGAGAGTCAAAGGCTTTGTGGTTCACTGCGGATGCAGAGCGAGTGTCCGTCAGCTGCCAGAGCCGCGCTGGGTCCGGGGCGGGGACCACGAGGGGCGCGGGTGCTCACCACAGGCGGGACTGGAGCAGTAGATGGACGGCACCCACAAGTCAGCCGAGCCCGTGTCAAAGATGACCTTGAACTCCTGAGGGGGCGTTCCAATGCTGATGGTGCCAACGTAGTACAGCTGCCGGGCGGGGGAGGACAGTCAGGCCAGGCCAGGCCGCCCCGGTCACCCTTGATCCCCTGGAGGCCTGCCTCGATCAGGGTGTCCCTGTCTCCTGGCACTGCTTTCCCACCACCCCACCGCCCAGGAGTGGCTCAGTCGGTGCCTTCATTTGAGTTTCTCACGTTTCCCTGCTGCTCTCTAAACTCTAAATCCTCACAGCGTTCACGGCCCAGCGGGCCTGCTCCCTCCTCCAGGAAGCCCTCCCATGTCACCCAGGCCACTGTCTCCCAACTCATCCCCGGTTATGTCACTGTCACAGGCCCTTTTACTGGGCGTTTATCTTCCTGCAGAATAGGCCAGACCCTCTGTGATCGCAGCCGTAACCACACTGCTGGCGTTTTATAGCCTCCCGCACTGCAGGGCTCAGGGACGCTTTGCTGGGGGCGTGCTCGGGGCTGCGCAGGCTGAGCGTCCCCTGCCTGGGGTGTCACACTGCAGTCCCCGTGGAGGCAGCGGTGCGTCTTGTTCAGAAGGAACAGAACTGCCCAACCAGCACCTGGTCCGCAGGGCCCAGCGACGTGTCCTTGGCCCAAGATGGGGGTGTGCCTGCCACCTGGCCAGCGCTGGACTCGGTCACCACAGACCAAGAGCCGCAGGGGGAGTGCCTTCTTCCGGGAGAGACCCCTGCTCCCCATCTTTGCTGCCTGCAGGAGCCCTGTCCCCCCTTCCTAGCTCCCACCCCTGAGTGACCCCCAGTGTCCGGCCAGCACCTAGGGAAGGATGCAGCTGCGCCTGCCACACTCACGTCCAGGTAGTTCCTCATGGGTGCCAAAGTGCCGCCCTCCCTGCTCAGGAACTTGTAGGCGTGGCTGTAGTGGTGCCGCTGGAGGTAGTCTCTCAGCAGGTCCTTCTCGCGCAGGCTCTCCCTCATGGACTTGATCTTGGTCAGAGGGATGCTTCCGCGGGAAAGAGGACAAATCAGACAGCAGCTCCCACCCCGCGGCCCAGTGTGGCGCCACGCCTGGCGTTGGAGCCGCCCCGCGTCTTCCCCGCGGTCGTCCACAGGCCGTCTGATGAGGGGCAGGCGCCCAGCAAACACTGGCAAAGGCCGGACAGTGCGCCCAGGTCTGAGCGCAGGGCCTGGTGCAGACCCGGGGAAGCCACGTGCCCGTGCGGAGCCTCCGTTTCCCCATCTGAGAGAAGTGGGGTGAGGACAGGCCTCCCGCGGGGTGTCTGGTCCCGGGTTCGAGTCTGGTCAAGGGCACGTACCTCGGTTGCAGGCTCCCTCCTGGCCCAGGCTCAGGTTAGGGCTCGTGCAGGAGGCAACCAACCGATGTGTTTCTCTCTCATCAAAGTTTCTCTGTCTCTCCCCTTCCCTTCCACTCTCCCTAAAAATCGAAAATATCCTCAGGTGAGGATTAACAAAAATAAAAAAATACAGGAGACGCGGACTCCAGGACAGGGTATCATGGCGTTCCCTTCTCCACCCCTGGGCGGTGGGAGGAAGGATAAGGGGACAGTGAGAGAGAGGCAGGGAGAGACTGTCCCCATACTCACGTGACCAGGCACTCGGAGAGGGCCACCAGGCTGAGGAACCCGATCCACCTCATCGTGCGTTCTTGCCCGTGTGGAGTCCTCTAGAAGGCTCAGGTTTGGAGCGTGCGGGGTAGGGCCAGTTCTGCTGATATATATGCTCTGACCTGAGCTCGCGATCCACTGGGAGGGTTGCTGATGGCCCCGATAAAACACTACAAGCCTCCCGATAAGATCTTTATTCCCATCAGCTCTACAAGCCTCCTGATAATATCTCTATTCCCATCAGCATTCCTGATCGGGTGGTGTGGGGAGGGGAAAACTTAGAAAAAGTTCGGATACAGAGATCTCTATCGTAATCTCTTCCTTGGGGCATGGCTGGGGGACAAACCCAAACCACATGACCTCCACGGGAGTGGGGAGACGTGCTCACTTGGAGGTAAAGCACGCTAATCCTGTCTAATAGAGGGAATAAGCTAAGTGACCATCACTCCGTCACAAAGATGGCTGCACCCACAGCTGAGGCCAGGTTCCCATAAGGAGCCTTAAGGAGAAGTCAGCAGGGATCAGAGGCTACGCCCTATCCAGGACCTGTGGGGCTTGACTGGACCCCAGGGTACGTCCCCCACCCGGCAGCGCTTAACTGGGGACTTCAGGCTGGGCCCACCCCAGCACCAGTCCAGGGTACCTGAGGATGCACCCTCTGCCTGGCTGGGTTTGACAGGAGACCTTAGGCTGTGCCCCCCACTCAGCGGGGCTTGATGCTGGACCTCAAGGTCACCCCCAGTGCTGGGTCGGGCAACTCAGGCGGTGCCCCTGCCAAGTGTGGTTTGACAGGGGACTTCAGGCCGTGTCCCCAACCTGGCGGGCCTTGACGAGGTACCTCAGCATATGCTTCTCATCCTGGTGCTGGGCTAGGGGACCTCAGGCTGCCCTCCACTCCTGGTGCTGGGCCAGGGAACTTGAGGCTGTGCCCCCCTGCCTGGCGGAGCCTGACGGGACCTCAGGCCGTGTCCCCAACCTGGTGGGGCTTGACCGAGGATATCAAGGCACGCCCTTGCCCTCAGGCCATGCTCACCCCTCTTGGCGCCAGGCCAGGGGACCTGAGGCTATGCCCCCTGCTCGGTAGGGCTTGACAAGGGTGGGACTGGCCTGGTATGGATCTATGCCCATGGGGGGCAGCTGGGTCTGGGTCTCACACGATTTTGAGGTGCATGTGGGTGGCGGGGACTTGACTCTGGGTCCCGTGGTTGGCCCCAGACTCTGACAGGAAGGATTTCATATGCATTTTACTAATTTTCTTTATCTCTGACACTTGTATTATAGAGAAAGGACAAATAGCAATATTAAATTATTTCTTCTCATTAATCCCCTTTTAATGTGCACGAATTTCATGCACTGGGTCACTAGTCATGTCATAGAAGTATGTGCTGGGCCATGCTTGATGTCCTCGGGCTCATGTCCTCCTGTAGCCACCCGGAGAGCTGCGCTTGGTGTCCGCATGGGAGAGGAGCGTGCTGGGAGGAACGGGGTCACCTGGCAGAGGGAAGACGGTGGGGAGCCCACGGATGTAGGAGTGGCTTTAGGTGATGGGACGGAGGCACAGATCGGGGGGCTTGCGATGCAGTCTCCTGCAGAAACCTGGGCTCGAGCAGCCTGACCATCGTGCGCCCCGACTGCAGGAGGAAAGCGGTGCCTGCGTGCAGAGGGCGTCTCCTCCCCGGCCCGCAGTCCTGAGGGCCCGCAGGCTGGGCTGGGCTGGTGCTGGGAAGGCAGAAGGCGCGTGGTCCTAGCCTCCAGGGAGCTGGCAGGGCAGGCACAGGGCTCCTGAGCTCAAGGCCCAGAGAAAAGGGGAGGGAACGGCAGGGCTGGGCGGGCAGCGTGAGCTCGGGGCAGCACAGGCCCATCCCAAGGGCCGCTGGCTCAGCACGGACAGCGAGGGTGTGGGCCGGTCGGCCACGGTATGGGGAGAATCTGAAGTCTGGATGACTTCACCTCTGCCCTGATTTTAAACATCAGCAATTAATTTAAAAATTATTTTCCAAACTCTGCAGCTGTGGGCTGGATGCCGGGCAGAGGTGGGGTGGAGGGGCCGGGGGTGTTGCATTCGCGCCGAGTGGCGAAGAGTCGGAAGCCAGGCAGCCATGTCACCCTTCCTTCCGCGGGTGAAGGAAGGACCCCAGCGTCAGACACACCTGGACGGAACGCTGCCCCGAGGGGCCCCCGGCAGGGCCCAGGCCTTGGGGCCCACGGACAGCGTCCAGTCTGTCCCCAGCACGGAGGCTGGCCTCGCCCCAGGCTGAGGGGCAGGTGGCGAGGGGACTCTGTGCCCACCACCTCCCCAAGGCACATTAGAAGTCAATTTGTGGATTTGATCCCCATGGAGGCGATGTGACCCACCTGGGTATAACGCAGATGGAAAGAGGAATGAATGGGCCAGATCTCCAGCTCAGCTCCAGGCAGCGGGGCTCCCAGCCTCCGGCCCTGGCAGCCTGGGCCGAGAGAAAGAAGGTTGTCCGTTTGATGCCAAATGATGAAACAGAGCCTCGTGATCCCCTGTTTTGAAAGCTCTTATGTTTGAAATCACAGGAGGCTTACACACTGTCATTTGGAGCTTCTGTCTGTATCGATGCCCCGAGGGGCCCAAATGGAGTGGATGAGGCGGCCTCCAGGGCCAGTCCATGAGCCTCACTTGTCCATTTCCCGCTCCTCCTGACCCGGACCCGCCACCCCCAGGGCTGCCTCGTGGTCCAGCTGGAGAAGTGGGGAGCCACGTCAGGGCCTGGAGGTGGGAGGAGTGAGGAAACGCTAAGGGAAATCGCTGCCTCTCCCTTGCCGCAGGGGAAGGCACAGGCCTGGGCAGCAGCCGCCAAGCAGTGACCGTGGGTAGTTGGAAGGCAAGCGGGGGGGGCGGGGCAAAGCCGAGTAACAGAGAAGGCCGCCGGCCAGGCCCCAGGCCCGGGTCGGGAAGAGGCCTGGGCAGGATGGGGTTCGGTGCCCCGTGCCACTGCGCCTCTGGCCCCTGTGCTGGGGCCCCCTGTGCTCGACATGGAGGGTGTCGGCAGGTCAGTGGAGCATTTAAAGCCGTGCCTCATTGCTCTCGCCTTCCTGCAGGCCCGGGACCGGAGCCCTGGTGTTGGCATCCACGCTGTTAGCAGAGGCAATCCCTCAGCCAGCTCGGGTTCATGGTTTTGTTTTTGTTTTTAGTAAATACTAGTGTGACCCAGTGCATGAAATTTGTGCACATTAAAAGGGAATTAATTAGAGGAAATAATTTAATATTGCTATTTGCCCTTTACTATAATAGAAGTGTCAGAGATGAAAGAAAATTAGTAAAATGTATATGAAAACTTTCCTCCTGTCAGCTTCTGGGGCTCACCACAGGACCCAGAGTCAAGTCCCCGCCCACCCATATGCACCTCAAAATCACATGAGATCCAGACTCAGCCAGGCCTGCCCCCCCTCCCCGCCCCATTTGGCGAGATCCAGACCTGGCCAGTCCCACCTTTGTCAAGCCCTGCTGGGAAGGGGGGTAGCCTCAGGTCCCCTGGCCAGGCGCCAGGGCAGGGGGTGTGCCTTGAGGTCCTCAGTCAAGCCCCTCCAGGTGGGGGACACGGTTTGAGATCCCCGGTCAAGACTTGCCAGGCAGGAGGGGGTGCAGCCTCTGTTGACTTGTCAAGCCCCACCAGCAGGGGGCCCCAGCCTCAGGTCCCCCATCAAGCCCCACTGGGCAGCGGTGTGGCCTGAGTTCCCCTGACCCAGCACTGGGGGTGCACCTTGAGGTCACCTGTCAAGCCCTGCTGGGTGGGGGGCTCGTCTCGAGGCCTCCTGTCAAGTCCCGCTGGGTAGGGGGGCAGAGCCTCAGGTCCCCTGGCCCAGTGTGGGGCGAGGGGCATGGCCTGAGATCTCCTGTCAAGCGCTGACAGGTGGGGCGTGCGGCCTGAGGTCCCCCGGCCTGGCGCTGGGGCATGGGAGCAGCATGAGGCCTCCTAGCCCAGCACCAGAATGGGAAGCACACCTTGAGGTCCCCTATCAAGCCCCATGGGGGCGGGGGAGGGCGTAGCCTCAGGTCCCTGCTGATTGCTAGTTAAGGCTCCTTATGGGAACTTGGCCTCAGCTGTGGGTACAGCCATCTTTGTGATGGAGTGATGGACAATTAGCATATTCCCTTGTTATTAGATAGGGTTTTTATTGATTTGAGAGAGCAAAGAAGAGGGAGAGAGAGATAGAAACATCGATGATGAGAGAGAATCACTGATCGGCTGCCTCCTGCACGGCCGCCCAAAGGTGCCAAGCCCACAACCCAGGCATGTGCCCTGACGGGGAAATCAAACCACAGCCCCCTGGTTCCTAGGTCAGTGCTCAGCCCCTGAGCTACTCAGCTGGGCAGACACCTCTGTCCTTTAGAGAAAAATGCTTGGCATTTCCTGATCTTAAAAGCTCGCTCTGAAAAAGTAATAATAAGAGCATAAGAGAGGAGCAATCGCCCATGTGCTGCCTGCTGGAGAGGACTGTTGTCACATGTACGTGGTTTTTCCTGCCGCGTGTGTGACGTTAGTAGGAGTTCATGCTGCTATGGGACAGACACTGCCCAGAGGTTTCTATAGGTTAACGGGTGGAATCGTCCCCACAGACCGAGCAGCTGGGACTGGTTTTCCTGTCATTCTTGTAGGTGTGGTGTCGGTGCGGCCTGATGGAGGCGTGTTTCTCATCTCATAAAAGCCACCATCTCAGGCATGTCGTTTGGTGTGATTAGGATATTCATGGAGCTGTGCGGCCATTCCTTGATTTAAGTTGAGAACATTTTTGATACCCCAAAAAACAGTGCAATACACATTAATAGCCAACCTTCATATCCAACCCTGCCCTTGCCCCCAACTAGAAGAAAAGATTATCTTATTATTAATTAACTAGAGGCCGTTGCATGAAGATTTGTGCAGGAATAGGCCTTTCTTCCCCTGGCTTCACTCCTGGCCACCCGGATGGAGCACAGATCCTGTAACTTCCTCTGCCCCCCATTCTTCCCCTCATAGCAGGTGTCCCGCCCCGCATGCCGCTCCGTGCCTACATATGCAAAGTAACCCACCATCTTTGTTGGGTCAATTTGCATACTCACTTCTGATTGGCTTATGGTTGTCAAGGAGGTACAGTCATTTTGCATATTTCTCTTTTATTAGTGAAGATTGTTCTTTATTGCAATAAGAACATTTAACATGAGATCAACCCTCTTAATATAAATTTTCTTATTCTCACCACAGGATACTTTTCCCATTGATTTTTAGACAGAGTGTAAGTAAGTGGGGAAGGAAGGGAGGGGGAGAGTCGGAGAAGCATTGATGTGGGAGAAACATCGATTGGTTGCCTCCCACACATGCTTGACCGGGGTCAGCGTTGAACCTGCAATTAAGGTACATCCTCCTGACTGGGAATTGAACCTGTGACCCATCAATGTGCAGGCCAACACACTAACCACTAAGCCACACTGGCCAGGACTCAACAGAATTTCAGGGCACCATGGAGTGTTGTTAACCATGGGCACAGTATTACGTAACAGACCCCCAGACGTATTCACCTTGCATAACCTGCATTTTACTAGCAACTGCCCACACCCCCCCCCCCAAACCCCTGACAACCACCACGCCCCGCTCTGCTGCTGAGAGCCTGACCCTGTAGGCGCCTCAGAGACGTGGCTCCTATAGGATTCATCCTTCGGGGCCTGGCTTACGTCACCTAGCGTGAGCCCTCAGGAGTCAGCCCGCTGCAGCCGGCAGGTGTTGTCCTCGCTCTGACGGAACGTGTTCCATCGCACGTCTGTGCCGCGGGGTCTTCGTCCATGCATCGGCTCATGGGCGCGTGCTCGTTTCCACGTCTGGGCTACTGTGAACAACGCTGTGAGGGATTCGCGGTGCGGCTCTCTTTGCGAACCTGATTTTAATTCTTTGGGATAAAGATCCAGAAGTGGGGTTGCCTGGGGTCTTGTAAAAATTCTGTGTTTAACTTTCGGAGGCGTCGCCATATTGTCTGCTACAGTGGCCGCACCACCTGACACGCACACTAGCAGTGCACGGGCTGCACGTCTCCGTGACCCGTGCTGGCGTTGGTGTCTTTGCGGGTGGCCAGGCCCAGGTGGGGAGGGACAGGTCATGGTCGTTGTCATTTGCGTTTCCCTGATGACTAATGAGGGGGGCTGGCCACATGACCTGCGGTGGACCAATCAGACCCCGCCCTGGTGCTCTGCTCATATCCAAGCCTTCAGGTTGTCAAAGGCTGGGCAGGAGTGGCAGAGCCCTTCGCCTGGAGCAGGCTGCCAAGAGAAGGCTGGCAGCAGAAGAATCAAAGGTGACGGAAGGGCAGAGGCCAGAAGGAGGAGATAGGGGGGGCTGCTGGGATTTGATTTCTTGGGTGCAGCCACCAAGCTCCGGGGACCTGCTCTGGTTCCGCATCCGGGGACCGGGCATCCCGGTTCGGGTCCTTTCCGATTAAGCCCGTTGGAGTCGGGTTCTCTCCCTGTTGGCCCAGAGGAGATTCCTGAGCCCTGCCTGCCTGTGCCGCACCTCCCAGACCCAAGCAGAGGCACCATTCCTATGAGCCCCATTGAAAATGAGACCGTTTATTAAAAATCAATATGTTGTTGAAAAACATCAATGTTTTTATGATTTTTCAGAGGGAGAGAAAGGGAGAGAGAGAAACATCGATGGTCTGCCTATTGCATGCCCCTCCTAGGGATTGAGCCCGGGGCTTATGGCCTGACCAGCAATGGACCCGGTGACCTGTGCGTGTGTGGGACGAGGCACAATCCCCTGAGCCACGCCGCTGGGCACAAATGAGGACCTTCCTTTTCCCGGAGAAGAGGCCTTGGCATGCCCCAGACGCAGGGAGTGTGGGAGTCCCTGGGGCGGGCCTGGCAGAGAAGAATAGATGACGGATGGCGCCCACGTCTATGCCATCGCAGGAGCCAAGCCGATCCTGTTGTTGGCCCGATCGAAGACGGTGAAATAGAGCCGCAGGAAGACGTCCCCCAGGACCCAGCGGCTGGATCTGTCCGAGCTGTCCAAGTTGGGGTAGCAGATGCCCTTCTGCTCCTGCAGGGGGGAAGCACAGCCCTCAGCCGCCCTCGCCGCCCGTCACCCATCGGGCCTGGGCGGCAGCTTTATCCCGCCTTCCCCTGGGCCCTCCGCTCGGGTGTTTGCTCTGAGCGAATCCCTGCCTGCTCCCCTTCACCCCGCTCGTCCTCCAAGACCCAGCCCAGCGCCTGGGCAGCCTTCCCGGGCCCATGCCCCCTTCTTGGCATTGCCGGTCATGTGGGGAGGCTTCCCTGGGGCTCCCTGTGTCTTCAGGCTCAGCACACAGGCCTACAGGGTACCCCTGGCAAGGCTCCCGGTGTGCCAGGAGGGTTCGTGCTGAGAGATTTTCCGTTGCTCTCTCCATGGGCTGCCTCACGCCTCCTCAGTATACCGTGGCGAACTGGCACTTCCTGAGCCTCGACTATGTGCCAGGCACTGCCCGGTCACTGCCCGTTCATGTCAGCATCTCACCACCCCACAAAGCGGGGGCTTGGTCCCCATTTCACAGACAGGGAATTGGGGCCTCGCAGGGTGCATTTGCACCCTAGGACTAGGGTGACCATATATGATCTATCACCCAAGTCAGGACACTTTGAGATGGGGGGAATACAGTTCCTGATTATGGGGGGACACAGGAACTGTCCCCAGCCAGGCCCATTGTCCCTACTCTTGGCCTGTCTCCGGGTTACTGCCTACATTCCCTGTCTGTCGGTCAGAGTGCCCCGGTTGAACTGACGCTCTCTGGGGGGGAGGCCATTAGCGTGCCCTCTCCTGGAGCCCGGCCCCGAGCCAGCTCGGGCGGCCACTGGGAATTCTCCGAGGGAGATGGGTGCCCAGACCCGCTTCTATCAAGAGTCTGAGCTGTGGGAGGTGCTGTCTGAGCCAGGGCTGCTGGGCAGCATCAGCAATGGCACAGCCCGGCCTCCAGGGGGCGTCTCCGAGCCACACCCTAAGGGTCCCTCCAGTCCCAGATCTGAGAGCAGCCCCCAGGTCGGGCCCCTCACCCTCTGGATGTAGGCGCTGGCTGGCAGTGAGTACATGACACCGTTGATGGTGAAGACGATGTCAGGCAGGCTCTGGATGGCCTCGCAGCTGACGACGTACTGTCAGAGAGAGAGGGAGAGGGAGGTTGGCCCAGCGGGTCCTTCTGCATGTGGGGAGCCCGGGGTGACCCTGGGTGTGACCCCTCACCTCGCCGGTGCTGGTGGTCTGGGCGCTGATGCTCCTCAGAATGTTGAGGATGGGGTTGGTTGGGCCAATCAGCAGCGAGGTCCCGGTGTCCATTATGGCCTGGCAGCTGTTAGGACAGGCCACTACCTTCCCGTCCATGGAGATGCTGAGGGACAGAGCAGGCGCCGGGGTCACTGATAGGCTCTCCCTCTGCGGCCCCTCCCTGCCGCCTGCAGAACAGCCTGCAGCCCCCGCCGGCCTCTGTCTCCCTGTATTCCGGCCACACTGACTTCCTGGGCTTCCTCTCCGGTCGGCAGTGCATTGTGGTCTTTGTGCCCCAGGGCCTTTGCACGGCTGTCACCCTTCCAGACCCACCCCTGCCCCTTTGTCTGGCCGATCTCTCCAGACCTCCAGGGTTCAGATCAGTCATTACTTTTTCAGGGAAGTGTTCCCCCAGATTAGTTCAGTCCCGCTCCTCCCCCAGAGGAGACCGGCAGAGCCTTCCTCGTTCCAGGATGCATCGGGGTGGGAACCCTGATCGCTGCGATGCGGTCGCTCATGCGTGTCTGCCCTCCTAGTGGGGGACCAAGCTGTGCCCTCTGCCCCTCCAGTGCCCGTGCCCAGCCCACAGCGCATGCTCCACGGTGTTTGCCGAGGGACTGACAGGGCGCGTGAAGGAATGAGGTCAACTGCAGACACGACCTGCTGTCCGACCAGTTGTGAAGGCCACACGGTAAAGACGGAGGTTCCCGGGAAGCAGGTGCTCGCAGAGGTGGGAGGGAGTGTGGTTCCCCCCGCCTCGCCCCCTTTCCCTCCAGGCTCTTGGCCAGGCGATGCCTGTGACGGCCCAGGCGTGGGACGTGGCCCAGAAGCACAGTTTAAGCTTCTGTCTGACAGGCTTACACGCCCCCCCTGAGTGATCGCCCCGGTTCTCAGCCACCCGGGTCCCCGCTTCCCGGTGCCCTCGGTCACATGCCCTGCCCCTTGGCACCCAGGCCGGGTGGGAGGGGTCCCTCTGTGTGATTTGCTTTCAGGCCCTAGGGTGGCGTGTCTCCAGGCCGGGGGTGTTCTCCTAGACAGAGCACCCGTCCGCTTGCCCGGCTCCCTGTTTTCACGCTGGCGCCAGTGTGCTGGGAACCCCTCCGGTCCAGCGACCTGGGATGTCCCTGTTCAGACCGTGGGATTCTCCTTGACCCCTTCTGTCTGCGCTTGTCCCTTTCTGGGGAGACAGCCCTCCCTTGCTGCCCTAGCCGCCGCCCTGCAGTCTCGTCCCCGGCCTGGCCCCCTCCTGGTGTCCGTGACGCGGCCGATTCCGGTTCTCTGGTCAGGACCCTGGTCAGGGTGGTTATGAAACTTGTTGGTGAGCGGCCTGTGCGTGTCTCTGTGTCTGTCTGAGTCTCTTTGTCTGTGGTTGCGTGTGTGTGTGCAAGTGCGGCTGTCAGTGGCATGGCCCCCAGCGGGGGGTGGGGGCCTTACCTGTCCACAGTGACCTCCCAGTGGCCCTGCATGCTCACGGGCACCCACTGGAGCTCGCCCTTGTAGTAAGAGTGGTCCACGCCACCAAACATCACCACACTGCCGGTCTTCTCATTGCTGGGGTGGGAAGGAGTCTCTTGTGAGGGCAGGACGATGGGTGGCGTGTCTCCAGCTCAGTGACCGAGGGGTGCACTGACCAGCGGCCACCCAGCCACACAACACTGGGCCCGAGGTAGCAGGCACTGCTGGGACCCCCATTGTTCCAATGGGAACTGGGCAGGAGGGTGAGCATGACCCAACTCAGCCCCTGGCTACTGAGGAGCAAGGCCAAGGTTTGAACTTGAGATTCTGGCTGGGCTTTGGCTACCCACCTCTCTGAAGCCGGCCAGGTACCCCCTCCGGCAGCCCCAGCGCTCCAGTCGCGGCCGCAGGCTCTGTGCGGAGGGGCCCGGGCGGGAGCTCAGGCTCCCCCAGGCTGGCTCACGGGCCTGTGACACCCTGCGCACGGCGCCCACGCTCACTGGGGCCCCACGGCCCGCTGCCCGTCCTGAAATCCCTCGTAGTTTTAACCAGAAGCCCCACATTTTCACTCTGCACCGGTGCCTGCCCTGCGTTCGATGTCTCAGGCTCAGGGGGAACGTGGCCGAGGAGAAGGGAACAGCCCTGCTCGCCTCTCCCTCCTGTGCGTCGAATGGATCAGCACATCCCGTGGCCTTTTCCTCCCCGTGTCCTGACTCCTCCATGCTCCCCCTTTCCCCGCCTCCCTGGTCCACTCCTGCTCTCTCTCTCCAAAGAGGCTGAGCAGCCTCGTCCCTGGCCTCCCTGCCTCCTCTCTGGTCCATCATTGTCCAGCCAGTGCCTGGAGGGAGCTTTCAGAGGCAGCGGTGGGATCATGTCTTCTCGCTGCCTAGGCCCCAGCCAGAGGCCTCCACTCCCACCTAAAACAAAACCCTGGGCGGCCTCGGCCCTGCCTGCCCCTCAGTCTCCACGCCCGCCCTCGGCCTGCCCCTCCTCACTCCCTCCCCGCGGTCCAGCCACACTGCCCTGCTGGGCCTCTGTGGCTCCTGGGCCTCCTCACCCCATCGCCAGGCCTCGGTCAGAGCGGTCCTCGCCTGCCCTTGGGACCCACCTCCCATCTCTGTGGTTCTGCCACCACGTTTACTGCTTTCCCAGAACCACTCTGTACCTGGAGTGTGTCATCTTTTCCTCTTACCTACGTACTCGGTTCTCCTCTGCCTCATCTTCCTCTCACCTGTCTGCATCACGTGCACTGAGCACTACCCAGCGCATAGTAGGTGCTCAATGCATGTTTGTTAAACGGCTCACCTTGACTGGGTACAAACACCACAAAGGGTCAGCTCGTGCTACAGAGGCTGGAGCTCAGGCCCCCACAGAGCCCACAGCCTCACCCACACTCTGCATCCTACACACGGTCTGCCCGCCGGTTCCCCCTCCCCCTGTGCTGCTCCCTCCACCCACTCCAGCCCCTTAGCCCTCCAGGGAGGGTAGCTTTTCCAGTGCAGGCCCAGTGACTGGAGACCTGCTGATGGCTTAACCACCCGCCATAGGGGATGGGCCCGCGGCCGAGCTCGCCTTCTGCCTCTTCTAGGCTGTGTCTGGGCAATTTGGTGCGAAGCTCCTCTCTGAGCCTCGGTTCCTCAGTTTCCCCATCCATCCAAGGAGCGACTAGAAGTACCGGGGTCGGCAAACTTTCAAAATGGTAGATTCTGCCCCAGCTGGTTTGGCTCGGTGAATAGAGAATGGCCTGCGGACTGAAGGGTCCCGGATTCGACCCCTGGCCTGGTCCGGGGCGCATGTAAGAGCCAACCAATCGATGTGTCTCTCTTACATCAATGTTTGTCTCTGTGTCTCTCCTCCTCCCTTCCACTCTCTGGAAAAATCAGTGGGGGAAATCCTCGTGTGAGGATTAACAAAAAGTAAAATAAAATAAAAAATGTTAGATTGTCAATATTTTGGGCTCCGCCGGCTGCCCGATCTCTATGGCAAGTGCTCGATGCTGCCATTGTAGTGCAGAGCAGCCGCAGACCGGATGTGACAGAAGGAGCAGGGCTGTGTTCCAATAAACCTTTATTCATAAAAGCAGGTGGCGGGCCACATGTGGGCAGGGCCGCTATTTGCTGACCGCTGGACTAGACTGCCCTCAGGTAACTCCGGCCGGTCGTCTACCGTTTCTGAGGCGCCTGAAGGCATCCGGGGGAGGGCTTGCCCAGCCAGGCTTACCTGTTCAGGTAGAAGGCGAAAAGGTTCTCAGATATGAGGCCTTGCTTCCACATGCTGTCGAAGACCGGGGTGGTGTCTCTGAGGGCGATGTTGGGGTAGGCCAGGCCCAGGACGCCGTCGAAGGCCGCGTATTTTAAGGACTCGCTGTATTCCAACCAGCTCAGGCCGAATGCCTGGGATTTGCACACAAGGTCCCCGACCTGTGGGAGGGAAGGTGGTCTCATGCGAAAGTTGGGGAGCGGAGCTGGGGCTGGGCTGGGGGGTGTGGAGGTGATGCCACCAGCACCCTGGCATCAGCTGAGGTGCGCCTGCGCTGCAGGTGATGGAGCAGCAGGCACCGTGCATTGCCGAGGAGTCCAACCTTCGCCCGCCCTCCTGCTGGCAGCCCCCCAGGCAGTAAAACACCCCCATCTCCCTGCATGGCGGGGCGACTGGGGAGCGGGCCAAGCGGCTCCCCCTTGCAGGCCCCACTGAGCACAGAGCGGGAGCGTCTTGTTTTTGGCGTTCCCGGGATGTGGTGGCAGAAACCGGGTGAATTCGCGGTGATTCCCTGTGGGGTC
This sequence comes from Corynorhinus townsendii, assembly GCA_026230045.1. Taxonomy (NCBI): domain Eukaryota; kingdom Metazoa; phylum Chordata; class Mammalia; order Chiroptera; family Vespertilionidae; genus Corynorhinus; species Corynorhinus townsendii. Next base: position 2,327,018 of record JAPDVU010000008.1, on the reverse strand, counting down.
TGCACCCCAGGTGTACACAGGGCCGCCGGGTTCGTGTGAAAAGACTGCCTGGGGTCCTCGCTGCTTTACTGAGTGGATAGAGCGTCGGCCTGCAGACTGACGCGTCCCGGGTTCGATTCCAGTCACGGGTTGTGGGCTGGATCCCAGTAGGGGGCTTGAAGGAGGCAGCCGATCAATGATTCTCATCCTGGATGTTTCTCTGTCCCCCTACCCTCTCCCTTCCTATCTGTGATCAATGATAAAAAAGCTTCCTTGGAAATGTGTGTGTGTGTGTGCGTGCGCACGTGTGTAAATGTGTGTTTGTGTGTGTGCTGTGTGCTGTGTGTGTGTGAGAGACACTTTGGGCAGGAAGCCCGTTTTTCGTAGATTCTCAAAGGCCCCCAAAGTAAGACCTTTACTCAGGGCCGTCCTGCACCTGTGGCCCTGCCTCCCCTGCCCTGGTGTGGGGAGCCCTCGGCAGCGCCGGTCACCCCGGATCCCGTCTCCCCCTCCCGGAAACTCCCCCACAGCTGCCGAGCCCTGACTCGCACCCCAGCTGTGCTGCTCCAGGAGTGGGCCTTGGGCAGGACTCCCCTCGCCTTCGGGTCCCCCCTCTGCTCGCAGGGAGCAGTGACGCCTACCCCGTGGGGTCGTTGCAGGATTAGACACGTTATGACCACGGACGTGCCCCGCACAGTGCCTGGCACCATCTGGGAATGTAAAAATGGGTTTTGTGCCCCGCCGGCGTGGCTCAGTGGCTGAGTGCCGCCCTATGAACCACGAGGTCACGGTTCGATTCTGGTCAAGGGCACATGCCAGGCTTGTGGGCTCGATTCCCAGTAGGCCTGCAGCAGGCAGCGGGTGAGTGATTATCATCATTGATATGTCTGTCTGTCTCTCCCTCTCCCTTCCTCTCTGAAATTAATAAAAATACATAATTAAAAAATAAATAAGTGGGTTTTCCTTGCTTCTATTCCTCCCAGCAAAACCAGCCTCGAGCTCACCACGGGCAAGAGCTGCAAATGCCGCCTCTCGTGGCTTGACCGCTCGCTGGGTTGGCCACTCAGTGGCTTGTCTGCAGGGCGCTGTCTCCCCAAGGAAGACGGCCAGTCCCTGGGGGACTCTGGGGGAGACGGTGGTCCAGCTGACCCTGCATCTGGTGCTGTGAGCAGTGAGCACAGGTCGCCAGGCCCCGCCCTGCCGCACCCGCTCCCACTCACCCGCAGGTCGTCGTAGCCAAGCAGCCCGTACACGCTGGGGGACAAGTACAGCAGCTCTGTAGGCCGGTTCGTGCCCTTGAAGGTGGATGACAAGCGACGGTCAAAGGCTTTGTGTGTCCCTGTAGAGAGCAAGTGTCTGTCAGCTGCCACCACTGAGGTCAGGTGCGGAGACGAGGCGCGGGCGCTCACCACAAGCGGGACTGGAGCAGTAGATGGACGGCACCCACAAGTTAGCCGAGCCCGTGTCAAAGATGACCTTGAACTCCTGAGGGGGCGTTCCAATGCTGATGGTGCCAACGTAGTCCAGCTGCCGGGCGGGGGAGGGCATTCAGGCCAGGCCGAGCTGCCCCGGTCACCCCTGATCCCCTGGAGGCCTGCCTCAATCAGGGTGTCCCTGTCTCCTGGCACTGCTTTCCCACCACCCCACCGCCCAGCCTCAGCTTAGGCGGTGCCTTTATTTGAGTTTCCCACGTTTCCCTGCAGCTCTCTAAATCCTCGGCCCAGCGGGCCTGCTCCCTCCTCCAGGAAGCCCTCCCAGGTCACCCAGGCCACTGTCTCCCAACTCATCCCCGGTTATGTCACTGTCTCAGCCCTTTTACTGGGCGTTTATCTTCCTGCAGAATAGGCCAGACCCTCTGTGATCGCAGCCGTAACCACACTGCTGGCGTTTTATAGCCTCCCGCACTGCAGGGCTCAGGGACGCTTTGCTGGGGGCGTTCTCGGGGCTGCGCAGGCTGAGCGTCCCCTGCCTGGGGTGTCACACTGCAGTCCCGGGGGAGGCAGCGGTGCGTCTTGTTCAGAAGGAATAGAACTGCCCCACCAGCACCTGATCCGCAGGGGCCAGCGACGTGTCCTTGGCCCAGGATGGGTGTGTGCCTGCCACCTGGCCAGCGCTGGACTCGGTCACCACAGACCAAGAGCCGCGGGGGGAGTGCCTTCTCCCGGGAGGGACCCCTGCTCCCCAGCTTTGCTGCCTGCAGGAGCCCTTCCCCCCCTCCTGGCTCCCACCCCTGGGTGACCCTCAGTGCCCGGCCAGCACCTAGGGAAGGGCTGCGGCTGCGCCCGCCACACTCACGTCCAGGTAGTTCCTCATGGGTGCCAAAGTGCCGCCCTCCCTGCTCAGGAACTTGTAGGCGTGGCTGTAGTGGTGCCGCTGGAGGTAGTCTGTCAGCAGGTCCTTCTCGCGCAGGCTCTCCCGCATGGACTTGATCTTGGTCAGAGGGATGCTTCGGCGGGAAAGAGGACAAATCAGACAGCAGCTCCCACCCCGCGGCCCAGTGTGGTGCCACGCCTGGCGTTGGAGCCGCCCCGCGTCTTCCCCGCGGACGTCCACAGGCCGTCAGACGAGGGGCAGGCGCCCAGCAAACACTGGCAAAGGCCGGACAGTGCGCCCAGGTCTGAGCGCAGGGCCTCGTGCAGCCCCGGGGAAGCCACGTGCCCGCGCGGAGCCTCCGTTTCCCCATCGGAGAGAAGTGGGGTGAGGACAGGCCTCCCGTGGGGTGTGTGGGCTTTGAGGGAGAGGATGGACCGAAGGCCCCTGCCCGAGGGACCTTGACCCTGAGCCAGTGCTGTCGCCATTGTCATCTGACCGGCTCCCTCTCCAAGAGCCCTGGAGGGAGCGGGGTGGGGATCACCCACTTTTACAGGAGGAACCTGAAAGGCAGGTGTTTGTGACCTGGCTGTGGCCACCTGCTCATTAAGGCAAAACTGGGCCCCGGGGACCCCTCCCGGTCCTGCTCCAGGGTCAAGCAGGGGGGAGGCTGGAGGAGGGCGAGGGAGCCGGGAGACGGGGAAGTAAATGTCCCCCGACGGGACCACCCACACAGCTGCTCAGGTGGTGCCATGAGCAATCCTGGGGGCCCCATCCACACAGGGGCAGCCTGGGGTTGTGGAGCCCCCAGACCTGTCCCAGGACCCCTGGCCTCACACTGCACGTTGCTAGCTACTCATCAATGCATGGAGATGTGGCCCTGGCCAGTGTTGCTCAGTGGATAGAGCGTCCACTTGTGGACCCAAGGGTCCCGGGTTCGAGTTTGATCACGGGCAGGTATCTCAGTTGCAGGCTCCTCCCTGGCCGTGGCCCTGGTCGGGGATCGTGCAGGAGGCAGTGAATCGATGTGTCTCACTCACATCGCTGTTTCTCTGTCTCTCCCTTCCCTTCCACTTAAAAATTGATGGGAAAATATCCTGGCTGAGGATTAATAAAGATAAAAATTAACAAATACAGGGAGATGCAGACATTAGGACAGGGAATCATGGCGTTCCCTTGTACACCCCTGAGTAATGGAAGGAAGGATAAGGGGACAGTGAGAGAGAGGCAGGGAGAGACTGTCCCCATACTCACGTGACCAGGCACTCGGAGAGGGCCACCAGGCTGAGAAACCTGATCCACCTCATCGTGCGTTCTTGCCCGTGTGGAGTCCTCTAGAAGGCTCAGGTTTGGAGCGTGCGGGGAAGGTCCAGCGCTGCCGATATATACGCTCTGACCTGTGCTCACGATCCACTGGGAGGGCTGCTGATGGTCCCGATAAAACACTACAAGCCTCCCGATAAGATCTTTATTCCCATCAGCATTCCTGATTGGGGGGCGGGGTGGGGGGAAGGACTTAGAAAAAGTTCGGATACAGAGATCTCTATCGTAATCTCGTCCTTGGGGCATGGCTGGGGGACAAACCCAAACCACATGACCTCCACGGGAGTGGGGAGACGTGCTCACTTGGAGGTAAAGCACGCTAATCCTGTCGAATAGAGGGAATAAGCTAAGTGACCATCACTCCGTCACAGAGATGGCTGCACCCACAGCTGAGGCCATGTTCCGGTAAGGAGCCTTAAGGAGCAATCTGCAGGTACCCGAGGCTACGCCCTATCCAGGACCTGTGGCACGTCAGGCTCTGCCCCCACCTAGGAGGGCTTGACCGGGGACCTCAAGGTCTGCTTCTCATCCTGGTGCTAGGCTAGGGGACCTCAAGCTGCTCTCCCTGCCACAGCGCCAGGCCAGGGGACCTCAGGCTGAGCCCCCCACCAGGTAGGGCTTGAGAGGGGATTTCAGGCCCCGCCCCCAGCCAGCAGGGGTTGACAGGGGACCTCCAGGTGTGCTTCCTGTCCTGGTGCTGGGCTAGAGGACCTCAGGCTGATCCCCCCACCCTGGCATCAGGCCGTGGGACCTCAGGCCTCGGCCCCGGCCCCAGCACTAGGCCAGGAGACCTGAGGCTGGCCCCCGCTGCCCGGCTGGGCTTGAAAGGGGACCTCAGACTGTGCCCCCCACCCAGCAGAGATTGACAGGGGAAGGCACAGGCCTGGGCAGCAGTCGCCAGGCAGTGACCGCGGGTAGTTGGAAGGGAAGGGGGCAGTGCAGAACCGAATAACAGAGAAGGCTGCCGGCCAGTCCCCAGGCCCGGATCGGGAAGAGGGCTGGGCAGGATGGGGTTCGGTTCCCCGAGCCACTGCGCCTCTGGCCCCTGTGCTGGGGCCCCCTGTGCTGGACATGGAGGGGGTCGGCGGGTCAGTGGAGCATATAAAACCGTGCCTCATTGCTCTCGCCTTCCTGCAGGCCCGAGACCGGAGCCCTGGTGTTGGCATCCATGCCGTTAAGAGAGGCGATCTCTCACCCAGCTTGGGTTCATGGTTTTGTTTTGAGTAAATATTTTTATTGGTTTGAGAGAGGAAGGGAGAGAAGAGAGAGAAACATCAGTGATGAGAGAGCGTCATCAATTGGCTGCTTCCTGCACTCCCCGGGCATGTGCCCTGCCCAGGGATAGGACCGTGACCTCCTGGCCCGCAGGTCGGTGCTCAGCCACTGGGCCAACATGCTGGGCCCAGCGCCGGTTTCTATTGAAGGCCCCCTCCAGTGGGTAGCCCCTCCATATGACGACCCTGTCGAACCACCGGATCGCGTGGCAGCTCTACACGGGGCAGGCCCAGGGCTCTCCAGCTCATGATGGCAGTTACACGACACCTGTCTGCGCCCCATCCGCTACACGGCGGCAGCGCCAGGCCGTCAGGGCCCGGCCACCGGGGGTCTGGCCGTCACTGACGCTCAGTATGGAACAAGTCCGGTCTCCTGACCTGGAGACAGGCTGAGTGCCAACCTATGAACCAGGAGGTCACGGTCAATCCCCGATCAGGGCACATGCAGGAGGCAGCCCATCAATGATTCTCTCTCATCACTGATGTTTCTTTCTCTCTCTCCCTCTCTGAAATAAAGAAAGAAATATGTGATTTCAGAGAGGGAGCGAGAGGCGCGGGGGAGGGGGTCCTGGGACACCATTGGGAAGGCTGGGCATCACCTGGGTCCCAGCACACGGCAGGTGGAGGTCCGGCCTCAGGGTCAGGCGCTCCTGCTGATGCCCGTGGCCACCTGTTGGGAAGGAAGAGAGGAAGCAGGTTCTGCCCGGGAATGGCCACTCCTGGACCCCAGGACCACACGGGGAGAGGGCACAGCACCCCTGGTCTTGTGGGTGCTGGGCTTTTGCCTGGAGAGCGAGCAAGAGGCCAGTCATTAGTGAGCTGTCCACTGTGCCCCGGGGCGTGGTGGGGCTGCGCCTCCAGCTTATCGGCACGCCGGACCCAGGAGAGACACGTTCTGATCATAGCCCTGCTCTCCCCTCAGGCTGCACGCGGCACGGAGGCGGCTATTCTGGGAGGGGGTGACTCATTGCTGGTAACTCACTCGCCAGGTGTCTAATGAGGTCACCGTGCGGGTGCCTGTGGCCTAGATGCCCGGTGCGTCCAGTGTGGAAGGACAACTGGAGAAGTAGCAATTTACTGCGCTTGGTTACCGTGGGCCTTTGCAATCGCCGTTCCCCTCTGGAATGTTCTTCTCCCAGCGCTCTGCATGGCTGGCCCCTTCTTCATGTTCAGCTGTCCTTCTGCACTGCCCCCTCCTCAGTGAGGTCGGCCCTGGACACGCCGGTCCCCGGGCACAGACCATGACTCATTTGAGGAGCCCCAGAGACACTGAACGCATGTTCCCACGGGCTTTGCCTGGGAGCCTTACGGGGTTGAGAATGTCCCCACTTTACAGATGAGAAAACCGAGGCTGGGGGAGTTACATTCCCTTGAGGTCATATGGCCGGTGAGTGCCTGAGAGGTGAACCCCGGTCTGCCCGACAGATTTCCTGCTCAGGAGCACGCTGCCGCTTGGGGGTGGAGGGCCAAGAAGTGATGTTCAGGAGAGAGCGGGGAGGAGGGGATGGGAGATGCCAGGGTAACCGATAAGGGGGTCTCGTCCATGAAACCTGTTCATTCTTCTAGTGAACACTTTTTGTTGTTGTGTAAATTGATTTCAGAGAGGAAGGGAGAGGGAGAGAGTGAGAGAAACAGCCATGATGAGAGAGAATCACTGATCGGCTGCCTCCTGCACGGCCCCCACAGGTGCCAAGCCCAAAATCGAGGCATGTGCCCTGGCGGGGAATCGAACCACGGCCTCCTGGTTCCTAGGTCAGTGCTCAGCCCCTGAGTCACTTGGGCTGGGCAGACACCTCTGTCCTTTAGAGAAAAATGCTTGGCGTTTCCGTGATCTTAAAAGCTCCCACTGAAAAAGTAATAATAAGAGCATAAGAGAGGAGCAATCGCCCATGTGCTGCCTGCTGGAGAGGACTGTTGTCATATGTACGTAGGTCTTTTCCTGCTGCGTGTGTGACATTAGCAAGAGCTCATGCTGCTGTGGGACAGACACTGCGCAGAGGTTTCTATAGGTTAACGGGTGGAATCGTCCCCACAGACCGAGCAGCTGGGACTGGTCTTCCTGTCATTCTTGTAGGTGTGGTGTCGGTGCAGCCTGATGGGGGCATGTTTCTCATCTCCTAAAAGCCACCCTCTCAGGCATGTCGTTTGGTGTGATTAGGACATTCATGGAGCTGTGTGGCCTTCCCCTGAGTTAAGTGGAGAACATTTTTGAACCTCAAAAAGCAGTGCCATGCACATTGATAGCCAACCTTCATTTCCAACCCTGCCCTTGCCCCAACTACACGAAAAGATTCCCTTATTATTAATTAACTAGAGGCCGTTGCACGAAGATTCGTGCAACAATAGGCCTTCCGTCCCCTGGCTTCACTCCTGGCAACCCGGATGGAGCACCGCTCCTGTAACTCCCTCTGCCCACCGCCCTTCCCCTCATAGCAGGTGCCTATCCTGACCTCCGCTCTGTGCCTACATATGCAAATTAAACCACCATCTTTGTTGTGTCAGTTTGCATACTCTCTCCTGATTGGCTGATGACCATCATGGACATACAGTCAATTTGCATATTTCTCTTTTATTAGTGAAGATTGTTCTTTATTGCAATAAGAGCATTTAACATGAGATCTACCCTCTTAATATAAGTTTTCTTATTCTCACCAGAGGATATTTTTTCCATTGATTTTTAGAGATAGTAGAAGTGGAAGAGGAAGGGAGGAGGAGAGTTGGGGAAGCATTGATGTGGGAGAAACATTGATTGCATGCCTCCCGCACATGCTGGACCGGGGTCAGCATTGAACCTGCAACTCAGCTACATCCTCATGACTGGGAATTGAACCTGTGACCCGTCAATGTGCAGGCCAACACTCTAACCACTAAGCCACACTGGCCAGGACTCAACAGAATTTCAGGGCACCATGGAGTGTTGTTAACCATGGGCACAATGTTACGTAACAGACCCCCAGACGTATTCACCTTGCATAACCTGCATTTTACTAGCAACTGCCCACACCCCCCCCCCCCAAACCCCTGACAACCACCACGCCCCGCTCTGCTGCTGAGAGCCTGACCCTGTAGGCGCCTCAGAGACGTGGCTCCTGTAGGATTCATCCTTCGGGGCCTGGCTTACGTCACCTAGCGTGAGCCCTCAGGAGTCAGCCCGCTGCAGCCGGCAGGGGTTGTCCTCGCTCTGACGGAACGTGTTCCATCGCACGTCTGTGCCGCGGGGTCTTCGTCCATGCATCGGCTCATGGGCGCGTGCTCGTTACCACGTCTGGGCTACTGTGAACAACGCTGTGAGGGATTCGCGGTGCGGCTCTCTTTGCGAACCTGATTTTAATTCTTTGGGATAAAGATCCAGAAGTGGGGTTGCCTGGGGTCTTGTAAAAATTCTGTGTTTAACTTTCGGAGGCGTCGCCATATTGTCTGCTACAGTGGCCGCACCACGTGACACGCACACTAGCAGTGCACGGGCTGCACGTCTCGGTGACCCGTGCTGGCGTTGGTGTCTTTGCGGGTGGCCAGGCCCAGGTGGGGAGGGACAGCTCAGGGTCGTTGTCATTTGCGTTTCCCTGGTGACTAATGAGGGGGGGCTGTTCTCACCGCAGAATTACAGAAAACATGTCCAGCGTGAGCTGACCTAAGGTCACAGGACTGGTCACGGGACTGTACTTATTGAGGCCCTACTATGCGCCTGGTATGTATGCGTCAGAGCTGGGACTTGAACACGGACCAGAGAGCCCTGGGCCGTACTGGCCTTCCCTGCGTGGCCCTGTCTGCCCTGCGCTTCGTAAACCCGTAACCCTGCTGTTTGGATTCTGCCCTTTTCTCCTAATGTCCTATTAGAATGCTCTCATAGCATTCAGGCTTCTTCTAAAACTCGGCTGGGAGGTTGGCGGAGTTGCAGGGGCAGCCACAAATTCTTGTATCATCCACAGCATCGTCGCCATCCTACAGTCCGGGGCCACTGGTGGTCCCTGAAGCCGAACGGCTGGCGACCACTGAGTCCTACAGCATCTCTCTGCACTTCTGGGTACCGCTCCACCCAGCTCCAGCCAGTGGTTCTGGAGGAAACTGTCAATCACCATTCATCTGGGGCGGGCGGGGGGGTGTGGGGAGCATGTGTCCAAATGGAGCCAATCCTGGTGCCCCATGCCCTGGCCACATGATTGGCCAGGGGTGGACACAAGACCTGCGGAGGACGCATCAGACCCCTCCCTGGTGCTCTGCTCCTTTCCAAGCCTTCAGGATGTCAAAGGCTGGGCAGGAGTGGCAGAGCCCTTCGCCTAGAGCAGGCTGCCAAGAGAAGGCTGGCAGCAGAAGAATCAAAGGTGACGCAAGGGCAGAGGCCAGAGGGAGGAGACGGGGGGTTGGTGGGTTTGATTTATTGGGTGCAGCCACCAAGCTCCGGGGACCTGCTCTGGTTCCGCATCCGGGGTCCCGGGCGTCCTGGTTCGGTCCTTTCCGATTAAGCCCATTGGAGTCGGGTTCCCTCCCTGTTGGCCCAGAGGAGATTCCTGAGCCCTGCCTGCCTCTGCCGCACCTCCCAGACCCAAGCCGAGGCACCATTCCTATGAGCCCCATTGAAAATGAGACCATTTATTAAAAATCAGTATCTTTTTTAAAAAAATCAATGTTTTATTTTTCAGAGGGAGAGAAAGGGAGAGAGAAACATCGATGAGAGAGAAACATCGATGGTCTGCCTATTGCATGCCCACTTCTGGGGATTGAGCCCGGAGCATATGGCCTGACTAGGAATTGAACCGGTGACCTGTGAGTGTGTGGGACGAGGCACAATCCCCTGAGCCACACCGCAGGGCACAAATGAGGACCTTCCTTTTCCCGGAGAAGAGGCCTTGGCAAAGCCCCAGACGCAGGGAGTGTGGGAGTCCCTGGGGCGGGCCTGGCAGAGAAGAATAGATGACGGATGGCGCCCACGTCTATGCCATCGCAGGAGCCAAGCCGATCCTGTTGTTGGCCCGATCGAAGACGGTGAAATAGAGCCGCAGGAAGACGTCCCCCAGGACCCAGCGGCTGGATCTGTCCGAGGGGTACAAGGTGGTGTAGCAGATGCCCTTCTGCTCCTGCAGGGAGGAAGCACAGCCCTCAGCCGCCTTTGCCGCCCCTCACCCATCGGGCCTAGATGACAGCTTTATCCCGCCTTCCCCTGGGCCCTCCGCTCGGCTGTTTGCTCTGAGCGAATCCCTGCCTGCTCCCATTCACCCCGCTAATCCACCAAGACCCAGCCCAGTGCCTGGGCAGCCTTCCCGGGCCCATGCACTGCCGGCCATGTGGGGAGGCCTCCCCAGGGCTCCCTGTATCTTCAGCCTCAGCTCACAGACCTCCGGGGTGCTCATGGCACGGCTCCCGGGGTGCCTTCAGGGTTTGGGCTGAGAGATTTTCAGTTGCTCTCTCCATGGGCTGCCCCACGCCTACTCTGTATGCCATTGGGGAACCGGTACTTCCTGAGCCTCGACTATGTGCCAGGCACTGCCCGGTCACTGCCCGTTCATGTCAGCGTCTCACCACCCCACAAAGCGGGGGTTTGGTCCCCATTTCACAGACAGGGAATTGGGGCCTCGCCGGGGGCATTTGCACGCTAGGACTAGGGAGACCACATGATCTATCACCCAAGTCAGGACACTTTGAGATGGGGGGAATACAGTTCCTGATTATGGGGGGACACAGAGACTGTCCCCAGCCAGGCCCATTGTCCCTACTCTTGGCCTGTCTCCGGGTTACTGCCTACATTCCCTGTCTGTCGGTCAGAGTGCCCCGGTAGAACTGACGCTCTCTGGGGGGGAGGCCATTAGCGCGCCATCTCCTGGAGCCCGGCCCCGAGCAGCTTGGGCGGCCACTGGGAATTCTCCGAGGGAGATGGGAGCCCAGACCCCTTCTATCAAGAGGCTGAGCTGTGGGAGGTGCTGTCTGAGCCAGGGCTGCTGGGCAGCATCTGCAATGTCACAGCTCGGCCTCCAGGGGGCGTCTCCGAGCCACACCCCAAGGGTCCGTCCAGTCCCAGATCTGAGAACAGCCCCCAGGACGGCCCCCTCACCCGAATGTAGGCACTGGCTGGCACTGGGTACGCGACGCCACTGATGGTAAAGACGATGTCAGGCAGGCTCTGGATGGCCTCGCAGCTGACGACGTACTGTCAGAGAGAGAGGGACAGGGAGGTTGGCCCAGCGGGTCCTTCTGCGTGTGGGGAGCCCGGGGTGACCCGGGGCGTGACCACTCACCTCGATGGTGCTGGTGGTCTGGGCGCTGATGTTCCTCAGAATGTTGAGGATGGGGTTTTTTGGGCCAATCAGCATCGAGGTCCCGGTGTCTATTATGGCCTGGCAGCTGCCAGGACAGGCCACGACCTTCCCGTCCATGGAGATGCTGAGGGACAGAGCAGGTGCCGGGGTCACTGATAGGCTCTCCCTCCGCGTCCCCTCCCTGCCGCCTGCAGAACAGCCTGCAGCCCCCGCCGGCCTCTGTCTCCCTGTATTCCGGCCACACTGACTTCCTGGGCTTCCTCTCAGGTCGGGAGTGCATTGTGGTCTTTGTGCCCCAGGGCCTTTGCACGGCTGTCACCCTTCCAGACCCACCCCTGCCCCTTTGTCTGGCCGATCTCTCCTGACCTCCAGGGTTCAGATGAGTCATTACTTTTTCAGGGAAGTGTTCCCCCAGATTAGTTCAGTCCCTCTCCTCCCCCAGAGGAGACCCGCAGAGCCTTCCTGTATTCCAGCGTGCATCGGGGTGGGAACCCTGATCGGTGCGATGCGGTCACTCACGCGTGTCTGCCCTCCTAGTGGGGGACCAAGCTGTGCTCTGTGCCCCTCCAGCACCGTGCCCAGCCCACAGCACATGCTGGACGGTGTTTACCGAGGGACTGTCAGGGCGCGTGAAGGAATGAGGTCAACTGCAGACACGACCTGCTGTCCGACCAGTTGTGAAGGCCACACGGTAAAGACGGAGGTTCCCGGGAAGCAGGTGCTCGCAGAGGTGGGAGGGAGTGTGGTTCCCCCCCGCCTCGCCCCCTTTCCCTCCAGGCTCTTGGCCAGGCGATGCCTGTGACGGCCCAGGGCGTGGGACGTGGCCCCGTAGCACAGTTTAAGCTTCTGTCTGACAGGCTTACACGCCCCCCCTGAGTGATCGCCCCGGTTCTCAGCCACCCGGGTCCCCGCTTCCCGGTGCTCTCGGTCACATCCCCTGCCCCTTGGCACCCAGGCCGGGTGGGAGGGGGTCCCTCTGTGTGATTTGCTTTCAGGCCCTAGGGTGGCGTGTCTCCAGGCCGGGGGTGTTCTCCTAGGCAGAGCAGCCGTCCGCTTGCCCGGCTCCTTGTTTTCACGCTGGCGCCCGTGTGCTGGGAACCCCTCCGGTCCAGCGACCTGGGATGTCCCTGTTCAGACCGTGGGATTCTCCTTGACCCCTTCTCACTGCGCTTGCCCCGTTCTGGGTAGGCAGCCCTCCCTTGCTGCCCCAGTCCCCACCCTGACAGCTGGGCCCCGGCTTGTCCCCCTCCTGGTGTCCGTGATTCGGCCCATCCCGGTTCTCTGGTCAGGACCGTGGTCAGCGCAGTTATGAACCCATGTTGGTGAGCGTGCCTGTGCGTGTCTCTGTGTCTGTCTGCGTCTGTGTGTCTGCGTGTGCCTGTGTGGGTGCAGGTGTGGCTGTCACTGGCGTGGCCCTCAGCGAGGGGTAGGGTCCTTACCTGTCCACAGTGACCTCCCAGTGGCCCTGCACGCTCACCGGCACCCACTGGAGCTCGCCCCGGTAATAGGAGTGGTCCACGCCGCCAAACATCACCACGCTGCCGTTCTTCTCGTTGCTGGGGGGCAGGGGGACTCTTGTGAGGGGAGGACGGTGGGTGGCGTGTCTCCAGCTCAGTGACCGAGGGGTGCACTGACTATCGACCACCAAGCCACACAACACTGGGACCGCTGGGAACAGGCACTGCTGGGACCCCCACTGTTCCGATGGGAACTGGGCAGGAGGCTGAGCATGGCCCAAGTCAGCCCCTGGCTACTGAGGAGCAAGGCCAAGGTTTGCACTTGAGATTCTGGCTGGGCTTTGGCTACCCACCTCTCTGTAGCCGGCCAGGTTCCCCCATCCGGCAGCCCCAGCGCTCTAGTCGCGGCCGGAGGCTCTGTGCGGAGGGGCCCGGGCGGGAACTCAGGCTCCCCCAGGCTGGCTCACGGGCCTGTGACACACTGCGCACGGCGCCCACGCTCATTGGGGCCCCACGGCCCGCTGCCCGTCCTGAAATCCCTCGTAGTTTTAACCAGAGGCCTCACATTTTCACTCTGCACCGGTGCCTGCCCTGCGTTCGCTGTCCCGGGCTCAGGGGGAACGTGGCCGAGGGGAAGGGAACAGCCCTGCTCGCCTCTCCCTCCTGTGCGTCGAATGGATCAGCACATCCCGTGGCCTTTTCCTCCCCGTGTCCTGACTCCTCCACGCTCCCCCTTTCCCCGCCTCCCTGGTCCAGCTCCTGCTCTCTCTCTCCAAAGAGGCTGAGCAGCCTCGTCCCTGGCCTCCCTGCCTCCTCTCTGGTCCATCATTGTCCAGCCAGTGCCTGGAGGGAGCTTTCAGAGGCAGCGGTGGGATCATGTCTTCTCGCTGCCTAGGCCCCAGCCAGAGGCCTCCACTCCCACCTAAAACAAAACCCTGGGCGGCCTCGGCCCTGCCTGCCCCTCACACTCCACGCCCGCCCTCGGCCTGCCCCTCCTCACTCCCTCCCCGCGGTCCAGCCACACTGCCCTGCTGGGCCTCTGTGGCGCCTGGGCCTCCTCCCCCCATCGCCAGGCCTCGGTCAGAGCGGTCCTCGCCTGCCCTTGGGACCCACCTCCCTTCTCTGTGGTTCTGTCACCACGTTTACTGCTTTCCCAGAACCACTCTGCACCTGGCGGGTGTCATCTTTTCCTCTTACCTACTTACTCGGTTCTCCTCTGCCTCTTCTTCCTCTCACCTGTCTGGGTCACGTGCACTGAGCACTACCCAGCGCATAGTAGGTGCTCAATGCATATTTGTTAAACGGCTCACCTTGACTGGGTACAAACACCACAAAGGGTCAGCTCGTGCTACAGAGGCTGGAGCTCAGGCCCCCACAGAGCCCACAGCCTCACCCACACTCTGCATCCTACACATGGTCAGCCTGCTGGTCCCCCTGCCCCTGTGCTGCTCCCTCCACCCACTCCAGCCCCTCAGCCCCTCAGGGAGGGTAGCTTTCCAGTGCCTGCGCACAGTGACTGGAGACCTGCTGACGGCTTAACCCCCGCCAGAGGGGACGGAACCGCGGCCGAGCTCGCCTTCTGCCTCTTCTAGGCTGTGTCTGGGCAATTTGGTGCGAAGCTCCTCTCTGAGCCTCGGTTCCTCAGTTTCCCCGTCCATCCAAGGAGCGACTAGAAGTACCGGGGTCGGCAAACTTTCAAAATGGTAGATTCTGCCCCAGCTGGTTTGGCTCATGAATAGAGAATGGCCTGGGGACTGAAGGGTCCCGGATTCGACCCCTGGCCCTGGCCGGGGTGCATGTAAGAGCCAACCAATCGATGTATCTCTCTTGCATCAATGTTTGTCTCTGTGTCTCTCCTCCTCCCTTCCACTCTCTGGAAAAATCAGTGGGGGAAATCCTCGTGTGAGGATTAACAAAAATAAAATAAAATAAAAAATGTTAGATTGTCAATATTTTGGGCTCCGCCGGCTGCCCGATCTATATGGCAAGTGCTCGATGCTGCCATTGTAGCGCAGTAGCCGACACAGACCGGATGTGACAGAAGGAGCAGGGCTGTGTTCCAATAAACCTTTATTCATAACAGCAGGTGGCGGGCCACATGTGGGCAGGGCCGCTATTTGCTGACCCCTGGACTAGACTGCCCTCAGGAAACTCGGGCCGGTCGTCGGCCGTTTCTGAGGCACCTGAAGGCATCCGGGGGAGGGCTTGCCCAGCCAGGCTTACCTGCTCAGGTAGTAGGCGAAGAGGTTCTCAGATATGAGGCTTTGGTTCCACATGCTGTCGAAGACCGGGGTGGTGTCTCTGAGGGCGAGGGAGGGGTAGGCCAGGCCCAGGATGCCGTCGAAGGTCGCATATTCCAAGGACTTGCTGTATTCCAACCAGCTCAGGCCAAATGCCTGGTTTTTGCACACAAGGTCCCCAACCTGTAGGGGGGGGAGGATGGTCTCATGGGAAGGTTGGGGAAGCAGAGCTGGGGCTGGGCTGGGGGGTGTGGAGGTGATGCCACCAGCACCCTGGCATCAGCTGAGGTGAGCCTGCGCTGCAGGTGATGGAGCAGCAGGCACCGTGCATTGCCGAGGAGTCCAACCTTCGCCCGCCCTCTTCCTGTCAGCCCCCCAGGCAGTAAAACACCCCCATCTCCCTGCAGGGCGGGGTGACTGCGGAGCCGGCCAAGCGGCACCCCCTTGCAGGCCCCACTGAGCAGAGAGCGGGAGCGTTTTGTTTTTGGCGTTCCCGGGATGTGGTGGCAGAAACCGTGTGAATTCGCGGTGATTCCCTGTGGGGTCTGCACCCCAGGGGGACACAGGGCCGCCGGGTTCGTGTGAAAAGACTGCCTGGGGTCCTCGCTGCTTTGCTGAGTGGATAGAGCGTCGGCCTGCAGACTGACAGGTCCCGGGTAGATTTTGGTCACGGGTTGTGGGCTGGATCCCAGTAGGGGGTGTGTAGGAAGCATCTGTCATTGATTCTCTCTCAACCTAGAAGTTTCTCTCTCTCCCTCTCCTCTCCCTTCCTCTCCGTGATCAATGATAAAAAAGCTTCCTTGGAAATGTGTGTATGCGTATTAATGTGTGTGCGTGTGTGTGTGTGTGTGTGTGTGTGTGTGTGTGTCACTTTGGGCAGGAAACCTGTTTTTCTTAGATTCTCAAACGCCCCAAAGTAGGACCTTTACTCAGGGCTGTCCTGCACCCGTGGCCCTGCCTCCCCTGCCCTGGTATGGTGAGCCCTCAGCAGCCCCGGACACCCCGGATCCCGTCTCCCCCTCCAGAAAATTCCCCCACAGCTGCCGAGCCCTGACTCGCACCCCAGCTGTGCTGCTCCAGGAGTGGGCCTTGGGCAGGCCTTCCTCGCCCTCGGGTCCCTACTCTGCTCGCAGGGAGCAGTGACGCCTACCCCGTGGGGTCGTTGCAGGATTAGACACGTTATGACCACGAACGTGCCCCGCACAGTGCCTGGCACCATCTGGGAATGTAAAAATGGGTTTTGTGCCCGGCCGGCATGGCTCAGTGGCTGAGCGCCGCCCTATGAACCAGGAGGTCACGGTTCGATTCCGGTCAAGGGCCCATGCCAGGCTTTTGGGCTCGATTCCCAGTAGGCCTGCAGCAGGCAGACAGTCAGTGATTCTCTCTCATCATTGATATGTCTGACTCACCCTCCCTCTCCCTTCCTCTCTGAAATTAATAAAAATACGTATTTAATAAAAATGGGTTTGCCCTCACTTCTCCCTGCTCCCAGCAAAACCAGCTCGAGCTCACCACGGGCAAGAGCTGCAAATGCCGCCTCTCGTGGCTTGACCGCTCGCTGGGTTGGACACTCGGGCTTGTCTGTAGGGCGCTATCTCCCCAAGGCAGACGGCCAGTCCCTGGGGGACTCTGGGGGAGACGGTGGTCCATCTGACCCAGCATCTGGTGCCCTGAGCAGTGAGCAGAGGTCGCCAGGCCCCGCCCTGTCGCACCCCGGTTCCACTCACCCGCACGTCGTCGTAGCCCAGCAGCCCGTACACGCTGGCGGACACGTACAGCAGCTGGAAGGGCTGGGCTCTGCTCGTGAAAGTGGACGAAGCCCGAGAGTCAAAGGCTTTGTGTTTCACTGCGGATGGAGAGCGAGTGTCCATCAGCTGCCAGAGCCGCACTGGGGGCCGGGGCGGGGACCACGAGGGGAGCTGGCACTCACCACAGGCGGGACTGGAGCAGTAGATGGACGGCACCCACAAATCAGCCGAGCCCGTGTCAAAGATGACCTTGAACTCCTGAGGGGGCGTTCCAATGCTGATGGTGCCAACGTAGTCCAGCTGCCGGGCGGGGGAGGGCAGTCAGGCCAGGCCAGGCTCCCCCAGTCACCCCTGATCCCCTGGAGGCCTCCCTCGATCAGGGTGTCCCTGTCTCCTGGCACTGCTTTCCCACCACCCCACCGCCCAGCTGCAGCTCAAGCGGTGCCTTCATTTGAGTTCCCCACGTTTCCCTGCTGCTCTCTAAACTCTAAATCCTCGCAGCGTTCACGGCCCAGGTGGTGTGCTCCCTCCTCCAGGAAGCCCTCCCAGGTCACCCAGGCCACTGTCTCCCAACTCATCGGCGGTTATGTCACTGTCTCAGGCCCTTTTACTGGGCGTTTATCTTCCTGCAGAATAGGCCAGACTCTCTGTGATCGCAGCCGTAACCACACTGCTGGCGTTTTATAGCCTCCCGCACTGCAGGGCTCAGGGACGCTTTGCTGGGGGCGTGCTCGGGGCTGCGCAGGCTGAGCGTCCCCTGCCTGGGGTGTGACACTGCAGTCCCCGTGGAGGCAGCGGTGCGTCTTGTTCAGAAGGAACAGAACTGCCCCACCAGCACCTGGTCCGCAGGGCCCAGCGACGTGTCCTTGGCCCAAGATGGGTGTGTGCCTGCCGCCTGGCCAGCACTGGACTCGGTCACCACAGACCAAGAGCCGCGGGGGGAGTGCCTTCTCCCGGTAGGGACCCCTGCTCCCCAGCTTTGCTGCCTGAAGGAGCCATGCCCCCCCCCCCTCCTGGCTCCCACCCCTGGGTGACCCCCAGTGCCCGGCCGGCACCTAGAGAAGGCTGCGGCTGGGTCCGCCACACTCACGTCCAGGTAGTTCCTCATGGGTGCCAAAGTGCCGCCCTCCCTGCTCAGGAACTTGTAGGCGTGGCTGTAGTGGTGCCGCTGGAGGTAGTCTCTCAGCAGGTCCTTCTCGCGCAGGCTCTCCCGCATGGACTTGATCTTGGTCAGAGGGATGCTTCCGCGGGAAAGAGGACAAATCAGACAGCAGCTCCCACCCCGCGGCCCAGTGTGGCGCCACGCCTGGCGTTGGAGCCGCCCCGCGTCTTCCCCGCGGACGTCCACAGGCCATCAGACGAGGGGCAGGCGCCCAGCAAACACTGGCAAAGGCCGGACAGTGCGCCCAGGTCTGAGCGCAGGGCCTGGTGCAGCCCCGGGGAAGCCACGTGCCCGCGCGGAGCCTCCGTTTCCCCATCGGAGAGAAGTGGGGTGAGGACAGTCCTCCCGCGGGGTGTGTGGGGCTTTGAGGGAGAGGATGGACCGAAGGCCCCTGCCCGAGGGACCTTGACCCTGAGCCAGTGCTGTCGCCATTGTCATCTGACCGGCTCCCTCTCCAAGAGCCCTGGAGGGAGCGGGGTGGGGATCACCCACTTTTACAGGAGGAAGCTGAAAGGCAGGTGTTTGTGACCTGGCTGTGGCCACCTGCTCATTGAGGCAAAACTGGGCCCCGGGGACCCCTCCCGGCCCTGCTCCAGGGTCAAGCAGAGGGGAGGCTGGAGGAGGGCGAGGGAGCCGGGAGACAGGGAAGTAAATGTCCCCCGACGGGACCACCCACACAGCTGCTCAGGTGGTGCCATGAGCAATCCTGGGGGCCCCATCCACACAGGGGCAGCCTGGGGTTGTGGAGCCCCCAGACCTGTCCCAGGACCCCTGGCCTCACAGTGCATGTGGCTAGCTACTAATCAATGTATGGAGATGTGGCCCTGGCCAGTGTCGCTTAGTGGATAAAGCGTCCTCCTGCGGACCCAAGGGTCCCGGGTTTGAGTTTGGTCAAGGGCACGTATCTCAGTTGCAGGCTCCTCCCTGGCCGTGGCCCTGGTCCGGGCTCGTGCAGGAGGCAATGAATCGATTTGTCTCACTCACATCGCTGTTTCTCTCCCTTTCCTTCCACTTTCCCTAAAAATCGATGGGAAATATCTTCGGCTGAGGATTAAAAAATTAAAAAGTACAGGAGACGCGGACTCTAGGACAGGGTATCATGGCGTTCCCTTCTCCACCCCTGGGCGATGGGAGGAAGGATAAGGGGACAATGAGAGAGAGGCAGGGAGAGACTGTCCCCATACTCACGTGACCAGGCACTCGGAGAGGGCCACGAAGCTGAGGAACCCGATCCACCTCATCGTGCGTTCTTGCCCGTGTGGAGTCCTCTAGAAGGCTCCGGTTTGGAGCGTGCGGGGTAGGGCCAGCGCTGCCGATATATACCCTCTGACCTGCGCTCGCGATCCGCTGGGAGGGCTGCTGATGGCCCCGATAAAACACTACAAACCTCCCGATAAGATCTTTATTCCCATCAGCATTCCTGATTGGGGGGGCGGGGTGGGGGGAAGGACTTAGAAAAAGTTCGGATACAGAGATCTCTATCGTAACCTCTTCCTTGGGGCATGGCTGGGGGACAAACCCAAACCACATGACCTCCACGGGAGGGGGAGACCTGCTCACTTGGAGGTAAAGCACGCTAATCCTGTCTAATAGAGGGAACAAGCTAAGTGACCATCACTCCGTCACGGAGATGGCAGCACCCACAGCTGAGGCCAAGTTCCGGTAAGGAGCCTTAAGGAGCAATCTGCAGGGATCAGAGGCTACGCTCTCCCCTGCCCCCGTGGCACGTCCAGCTCTGCCCCCCACCTAGGAGGGCATGACCAGGGACGTCAAGGTCCCCTTCTCATCCTGGTGCTAGGCTAGGGGACCTCAAGCTGCTTTCCCTGCCACAGCGCCAGGCCAGGGGACCTCAGGCTGAGCCCCCCACCAGGTAGGGCTTGACAGGGGATTTCAGGCCCCGCCCCCAGCCAGCAGGGGTTGACAGGGGACCTCAAGGTGTGCTTCCTGTCCTGGTGCTAGGCTAGAGGACCTCAGGCTGATCCCCCCACCCTGGCACCAGGCCGTGGGACCTCAGGCCTCGGCACCTGCCCCGCCACCGGGACAGGAGACCTGAGGCTGGCCGTCCCCTGCCTGGCTGGGCTTGACCGGGGACCTCAGACTGTGCCCCCCACCCAGTAGAGATTGACAGGGGACCTCAAGGTGTCCCCCTGTGCTTGGTCTGGGAACTCAGGCCACACCCCTGCCCAGCGTGGCTTCACAGGGGACCTCAGGCCATGCCCCTCCATTGGCCGGGCTTGACTGAGGACCTCAAAGGCATGCCCCCTACCACCCTGATCTGGGCTCGGGAATCTCAGGCCACGCCCCCCACCCCTACCCCACCCCCATCCTGGCACCAGGCCAGGGGACCTGAGCCTACGCCCCCTGCCTGGCAGGGCTTGACAAGGGTGGGACTGGCTGGGTCTGATCTAGCCCAATGAGCGGGGCAGGGTGTGCAGCAGTGTCTGGATCTTATGTGATTTTGAGGTGCGTGTGGGTGTGTGGGGACTTGACTCTGGGTCCTGTGGTGAGCCCAGACTCCAACAGGAGGAAGGTTTTCATATTCATTTTACTTATTTTCTTTCATCTCTGACACCTCTATTATAGAGAAAGGGCAAATGGCAATATTAAATTATTTCCTCTAATTAATCCCCTTTAATGTGCACGCATTTTGTGGACCGGGCCACTATTTTCAAAATATGTGTCCATTTTCTAGATCCTGCTTTGAATACATAAGCTGTTCAAGGCATTTTTTGGGAGAGTCAGGAAGATTTCAGCCGGGACTAGATCTTAGGTGAGATGGGAGTTGTTAATTTTGTTTGGGGTAAAGGAGCATTGTGGCCCTATTCAGAGGGCCCCCAAAAACGTACGCACGCATTACCAGCTGGTAGCTCCATTGTGAAAGTGAAATGCACTTTAGTAAACACTGCCTTTATCGTCATTCAAAGCGTGGTCTTACATCCTGGGGGGACACCTGTGTGTTCTGTGGGGTGATGCCCTCTGCTTACACTATCAGAGCAAAAACGAATAACGGGTAAAGGCCTGTAAGTGAGGGGCTAGAGAAAACAGGTTTGCAGAGCTGCCGTGCATCGAACGGGGTCCCCCCCCCCCCCCCCCAGGTCATGTGTTGGAGCCTCACTCCCAATAGGATGCGACACGGCGATGGGGCCCCTGGGAGGTGACTCGGTTAAGGTGACGTCACGAGGGTGCCTGCTCCGGTGCCCGCGATGTGAGACAGCTGACGCCCAGCTCGGCCCCAGGCAGGGGGCTCCCAGCCTCCGGCCCTGGCAGCCTGGGCGGAGAGAAAGAAGGTTGTCCGTTAGATGCCAAATGATGAAACAGAGCCTCGTGATCCTCTGTTTTGAAAGCTCTTACTTTTGCAGTGACAAGAGGTTTAAACACTGTCATTTGGAGCTTCTGTCTGTATCGATGCCCCGAGGCGGCCTCCAGGGCCAGTCCGTGAGCCTCACCTGCCCGTTTCCCGATTCTCCTGACCCGGACCCGCCACCCCCAGGGCTGCGCCTTGGTCCAGCTGGAGAAGTGGGGAGCCACGTCAGGGCCTGGAGGTGGGAGGAA
This sequence comes from Corynorhinus townsendii, assembly GCA_026230045.1. Taxonomy (NCBI): domain Eukaryota; kingdom Metazoa; phylum Chordata; class Mammalia; order Chiroptera; family Vespertilionidae; genus Corynorhinus; species Corynorhinus townsendii. Next base: position 2,305,722 of record JAPDVU010000008.1, on the reverse strand, counting down.
TGAGGAAACACGGAGGGAAATCACTGCCTCTCCTTTGCTGCAGGGGAAGGCACAGGCCTGGTAGCAGCCGCCAGGCAGTGACCGCGGGTACTTGGAACGGAATGGGAGGTGCAGAACCGAGTAACAGAGAAGGCCACCGGCCACGCCCCGGGCCCGGGTCGGGAAGAGGCCTGGGCAGGATGGGGTTCGGTGCCCCGTGCCACTGCGCCTCTGGCCCCTGTGCTGGGGCCCCCTGTGCTGGACATGGAGGTGATCGGCGGGTCAGTGGAGCATTTAAAACCGTGCCTCATTGCTCTCGCCTTCCTGCAGGCCCGGGACCGGAGCCCTGGTGTTGGCATCCACGCTGTTAAGAGAGGCGACCTCTCACCCAGCTCGGGTTCATGGTTTTGTTTTGAGTAAATATTTTTATTGGTTTGAGAGAGGAAGGGAGAGGGAGAGAAGAGAGAGAAACATCAGTGATGAGAGAGCATCATCAATTGGCTGCTTCCTGCACGCCCTGGGCATGTGCGCTGACCAGGGATCGAACCGTGACCTCCTGGTCCGCAGGTCGGCGCTCAACCACTGGGCCACCACGCCGGGCCCAGCGCGGGTTTCTATTGAAGGCCCCCTCCAGTGGGTAGCCCCTGCGTATGACGACCATGTTGAGCCACCGGATCGCGTGGCAGCTGTCCACGGGGCAGGCCCAGGGCCCTCCAGCTCATGTTGGCAGTTACACGGCACCTGTCTGCGCCCCATCTGCTCCAGGGCGGCAGCGCTAGGCCGTCAGGGCCCGGCCACCGGGGGTCTGGCCGTCACTGACACTCAGTGTGGAACAAGTCCCGTCTCCTGACCTGGAGACAGGCTGAGCGCCAACCTATGAACCAGGAGGTCACGGTCAATCCCCGATCAGGGCACATGCAGGAGTCAGCCCATCAATGATTCTCTCCCATCACTGATGTTTCTTTCTCTCTCTCCCTCTCTGAAATAAAGAAGAAATATATGATTTCAGAGAGGGAGCGAGAGGGCGCGGGGGAGGGGTTCCTGGGACACCATGGGGAAGGCTGGGCATCACCTGGGTCCCAGCTAACGGGCAGGTTGAAGTCGGGCCTCAGGGCCTGACGCTCCTGCTGATGCCCGTGGCCACCTGTTGGGAACGAAGAGAGGAAGCAGGTTCCGCCCGGGAATGGCCACTCCTGGGCCCCAGGACCACACGGGGAGAGGGCACAGCAGCCCTGTCCCTGTGGGTGCTGGGCTTTCGCCTGGAGAGCGAGCAAGAGGCCAGTCATTAGTGAGTTGTCCACTGTGCCCCGGGGCGTGGTGGGGCTGCGCCTCCAGCTTATCGGCGCGCCGGGCCCAGGAGAGACACGTTCTGTTCATAGCCCTGCTCTGCCCTCAGGCTGCACGCAGCACGGAGGCGGCTATTCTGGGAGGGGGTGACTCATTGCTGGTAACTCACTCGCCAAGTGTCTGATGAGGTCACCGTGCGGGTGCCTGTGGCCTAGATGCCCGGTGTGTCCAGTGTGGAAGGACGCCTGGAGAAGTAGCAATTTACTGCGCTTGGTTACCGTGGGCCTTTGCAATCGCCGTTCCCCTCTGGAATGTTCTTCTCCCAGCGCTCTGCATGGCTGGCCCCTTCTTCATGTTCAGCTGTCCTTCTGCACTGCCCCCTCCTCGGTGAGGTCGGCCCTGGACACGCCGGTCCCCGGGCACAGACCATGACTCATTTGAGGAGCCCCAGAGACACTGAACGCATGTTCCCACGGGCTTTGCCTGGCAGCCTTACGGGGTTGAGAATGTCCCCACTTTACAGATGAGAAAACCGAGGCTGGGGGAGTTACATTCCCTTGAGGTCATATGGCCGGTGAGTGCCTGAGAGGTGAAACCCGGTCTGCCCGACAGATTTCCTGCTCTGGAGCACGCTGCTGCTTGGGGGTGGAGGGCCAGGAAGTGATGTCCAGGAGAGAGCAGGGAGGAGGGGATGGGAGATGCCAGGGTAACCGATAAGGGGGTCTCGTCCATGAAACCTGTTCATTCTTCTAGTGAACACTTTTTGTTGTTGTTGTTTAAATTGATTTCAGACAGGAAGGGAGAGGGAGAGAGAGAGATAAACAGCAGTGATGAGAGAAAATCACCGATCGGCTGCCTCCTGCACGGCCCCTACAGGTGACAAGCCCAAAATCCAGGCATGTGCCCTGACGGGGAATGGAACCACGGCCTCCTGGTTCCTAGGTCAGTGCTCAGCCCCTGAGCCACTTGGGCTGGGCAGACACCTCTGTCCTTTAGAGAAAAATGCTTGGCGTTTCCCTGATCTTAAAAGCTCCCACTGAAAAAGTAATATTAAGAGCATAAGAGAGGAGCAATCGCCCATGTGCTGCCTGCTGGAGAGGACTGTTGTCATATGTACATAGGTCTTTTCCTGCTGCGTGTGTGACATTAGCAAGAGCTCATGCTGCTGTGGGACAGACACTGCCCAGAGGTTTCTATAGGTTAACGGGTGGAATCGTCCCCACAGACGGAGCAGCTGGGATGGTCTTCCTGTCATTCTTGTAGGTGTGGTGTCGGTGCAGCCTGATGGGGGCATGTTTCTCATCTCCTAAAAGCCACTCTCTCAGGCATGTCGTTTGGTGTGATTAGGACATTCATGGAGCTGTGCGGCCTTGCCCTGATTTAAGTGGAGAACATTTTTGAACCCCAAAAAGCAGTGCCATGCACATTGATAGCCAACCTTCATTTCCAACCCTGCCCTTTTCCCAACTACGAGAAAAGATTCCCTTATTATTAATTAACTAGAGGCCGTGGCATGACGATTCGTGCAAGAATAGGCCTTCCGTCCCCTGGCTTCACTCCTGGCCACCCGGATGGACCGCCGCTCCTGTAACTCTCTCTTCCCCCCGCCCTTCCCCTCATAGCAGGCGCCTGTTCTGACCTCCGCTCTGTGCCTACATATGCAAATTAACCCACCATCTTTGTTGTGTCAATTTGCATACTTTCCTCTGATTGGCTGATGACCATCATGGACATACAGTCAATTTGCATATTTCTCTTTTATTAGTGTAGATTGTTCTTTATTGCAATAAGAGCATTTAGCATGAGATCTACCATCCTAATACAAATTTTCTTATTCTCACCAGAGGATATTTTTTCCATTGATTTTTAGAGATAGTAGAAGTGGAAGAGGAAGGGAGGGGGATAGTTGGAGAAGCATTGATGTGGGAGAAACAGCGATTGGTTGCCTCCCGCACATGCTGGACCGGGGTCAGCGTTGAACCTGCAACTCAGGTACATCCTCCTGACTGGGAATTGAACCTGTGACCCATCAATGTGCAGGCCAACACACTAACCACTAAGTCACACTGGCCAGGACTCAACAGAATTTCAGGGCACCATGGAGTGTTGTTAACCATGGGCACAGTGTTACGTAACAGACCCCCAGACGTATTCACCTTGCATAACTGCATTACGGAGGTATACCTGTTGCATAGCAACTCCCCACTCCCCTCCCTCCTCCCCCTGACGACACCACGCCCCGCTCTGCTGCTGAGAGCCTGACCCTGTAGGCGCCTCAGAGACGTGGCTCCGATAGGATTCATCCTTCGGGGCCTGGCTTACGTCACCTAGCGTGAGCCCTCAGGAGTCAGCCCGCTGCAGCCGGCAGGGGTTGTCCTCGCTCTGACGGAACGTGTTCCATCGCACGTCTGTGCCGCGGGGTCTTCGTCCATGCATCGGCTCATGGGCGCGTGCTCGTTTCCACGTCTGGGCTACTGTGAACAACGCTGTGAGGGATTCGCGGTGCGGCTCTCTTTGCGAACCTGATTTTAATTCTTTGGGATAAAGATCCAGAAGTGGGGTTGCCTGGGGTCTTGTAAAAATTCTGTGTTTAACTTTCGGAGGCGTCGCCATATTGTCTGCTACAGTGGCCGCACCACGTGACACGCACACTAGCAGTGCACGGGCTGCACGTCTCGGTGACCCGTGCTGGTGTTGGTGTCTTTGCGGGTGGCCAGGCCCAGGTCGGGAGGGACAGCTCAGGGTCGTTGTCCTTTGCATTTCCCTGATGACTAATGAGGGGGGCTGGCCACATCACCTGCGGTGGACCAATCAGACCCCTCCCTGGTGCTCTGCTCCTTTCCAAGCCTTCAGGATGTCAAAGGCTGGGCAGGAGTGGCAGAGCCCTTCGCCTGGAGCAGGCTGCCAAGAGAAGGCTGGCAGCAGAAGAATCAAAGGTGACGGTAGGGCAGAGGCCAGATGGAGGAGAGAGGGGGTGTGCTGGTGGGTTTTGATTTCTTGGGTGCAGCCACCAAGCTCCGGGGACCTGCTCTGGTTCCGCATCCGGGCACCGGGCATCCCGGTTCGGGTCCTTTCCGATTAAGCCCATTGGAGTCGGGTTCCCTCCCTGTTGGCCCAGAGGAGATTCCTGAGCCCTGCCTGCCTGTGCCGCACCTCCCAGACCCAAGCTGAGGCACCATTCCTATGAGCCCCATTGAAAATGAGACCGTTTATTAAAAATCAATATGTTTTTTAAAAAATCAATGTTTTTATTATTTTTCAGAGGGAGAGAAAGGGAGAGAGAGAAACATCGATGCACTGCCTATTGCATGCCCCCTCCTGGGGATTGAGCCCGGGGCATATGGCCTGACCAGCAATGGACCCGGTGACCTGTGCGTGTGTGGGACGAGGCTCAATCCCCTGAGCCACGCCGCTGGGCACAAATGAGGACCTTCCTTTTCCCGGAGAAGAGGCCTTGGCAAAGCCCCAGACGCAGGGAGTGTGGGAGTCCCTGGGGCGGGCCTGGCAGAGAAGAATGGATGACGGATGGCGCCCACGTCTATGCCATCGCAGGAGCCAAGCCGATCCTGTTGTTGGCCCGATCGAAGACGGTGAAATAGAGCCGCAGGAAGACGTCCCCCAGGACCCAGAGGGTGGGGCTGTCCGACATGTCCGTGTCCAAGTTGGGGTAGCAGATGCCCGTCTGCTCCTGCAGGGGGGAAGCACAGCCCTCAGCCGCCTTTGCCGCCCCTCACCCATCGGGCCTGGGCGGCAGCTTTATCCCGCCTTCCCCTGGGCCCTCCGCTCGGCTGTTTGCTCTGAGCGAATCTCCGCCTGCTCCCCGTCACCCCGCTCCGCCTCCAAGGCCCAGTCCAGCGCCTGGGCAGCCTTCCCGGGACCATGCCCCCTCCTTCACTGCCAGCCTCGTGGGGAGGCTTCCCTGGGGCTCCCTGTGTCTTCAGGCTCAGCACACAGGCCTACGGGGTGGCCCTGACAAGGCTCCCGGGGTGCCTGCAGGGTTTGGGCTGAGAGATTTTCTGTTGCTCCCTCCATGGGCTGCCTCACGCCTCCTCGGCACGCCATGGGGGAACTGGCACTTCCTGAGCCTCGACTTTGTGCCAGGCACTGCCCGGTCACTGCCCATTCATGTCAGCGTCTCACCACCCCACAAGGGGGTGGCGTGGTCCCCATTTCACACTAGGGAATTTGGGCCTCGCAGGGGGCATTTGCACCCTAGGACTAGGGTGACCATGTGATCTATCACCCAAGTCAGGACACTTCGAGATGGGAGGGAATATAGTTGCTGATTATGGGGGGACACGGGGACTGTCCCCAGCCAGCCCCACTGTCCCTACTCTTGGACTGTCTCCGGGTTACTGCCTACGTTCCCTGTCTGTCGGTCAGAGTGCCCCGGTTGAACTGACATTCTCTGAGGGCGAGGTCATTAGCGCGCCCTCTCCTGGAGCCTGGCCCCGAGCCAGCACGAGTTGCCTCTCAGAGTTCTCCAAGGGAGATGGGTGCCCAGACCCTTTCTGTCAAGAGGCTGTGCTGTGGGAGGTGCCCTCCCAGCCAGGGCTGCTGGGCAGAATCTGCATTGGCACAGCCCAGCCTCCAGGGGGCCTTTCCGAGCCACGCCCCAAGGGTCTGTCCAGTCCCAGATCTGAGAGCAGTCCCCAGGTCTGGCCCCTCACCCTCCGGATGTAGGCGCTGGCTGGCACTGGGTACGCAACGCTGTTGATGGTGAAGACGATGTCAGGCAGGCTCTGGATGTCCTCGCAGCTGATGATGTACTGTCAGAGAGAGAGGCAGAGGGAGGGTGACCCAGCAGGTCCTTCTGCATGTGGGGAGCCCAGGGTGACCCTGGGCGTGACCCCTCACCTCGCCGGTGCTGGTGGTCAGGGCTCTGATGCTCCTCAGAATGTTGAGGATGGGGTTGGTTGGGCCAATCAGCAGCGAGGTCCCGGTGTCCATTATGGCCTGGCAGCTGCCAGGACAGGCCACGACCTTCCCGTCCATGGAGATGCTGAGGGACAGAGCAGACACCAGGGTCACATCGTGGCCTCTCCACCGCAGCCCCTCCCTGCCGCCTGCAGAACAGCCTGCAGCCCCCGCCGGCCTCTGTCTCCCTGTATTCCGGCCACACTGACTTCCTGGGCTTCCTCTCAGGTCGGCAGTGCATTGTGGTCTTTGTGCCCCAGGGCCTTTGCACGGCTGTCACCCTTCCAGACCCACCCCTACCCCTTTGTCTGGCCGATCTCTCCTGACCTCCAGGGTCCAGATGAGTCATTACTTTTTCAGGGAAGTGTTCCCCCAGATTAGTTCAGCCCCGCTCCTCCCCCAGAGGAGACCGGCAGAGACTTCTTGTATTCCAGCGTGCATCGGGGTGGGAACCCTGATCGCTGCGATGCGGTTGCTCACCCGTGTCTGCCCTCCTAGAGGAGAGACCAAGCTGTGCCCTCTGCCCCCTCCAGCGCCCGTGCCCAGCCCACAGCGCATGCTCCACGGTTTGCCAAGGGCATGACAGGGCGCATGAAAGAATGAGGTCAACTGCAGACACGACCTGCTGTCCGACCAGTTGTGAAGGCCACACGGTAAAGACGGAGGTTCCCGGGAAGCAGGTGCTCGCAGAGGTGGGAGGGAGTGTGGTTCCCCCCCGCCTCGCCCCCTTTCCCTCCAGGCTCTTGGCCAGGCGATGCCTGTGACGGCCCAGGCCGTGGGACGTGGCCCCGAAGCACAGTTTAAGCTTCTGTCTGACAGGCTTACACGCCCCCCCTGAGTGATCGCCCCGGTTCTCAGCCACCCGGGTCCCCGCTTCCCGGTGCTCTCGGTCACATCCCCTGCCCCTTGGCACCCAGGCCGGGTGGGAGGGGGTCCCTCTGTGTGATTTGCTTTCAGGCCCTAGGGTGTCGTGTCTCCAGGCCAGGGTGTTCTCCTAGGCAGAGCAGCCGTCCGCTTGCCCGGCTCCCTGTTTTCACGCTGGCGCCCGTGTGCTTGGAACCCCTCCGGTCCAGCGACCTGGGATGTCCCTGTTCAGACCGTGGGATTCTCCTTGACCCCTTCTGTCTGCGCTTGCCCCGTTCTGGGGAGACAGCCTTCCCTTGCTGCCCCAGTCCCCACCCTGACGGCTGGGCCCCGGCCTGTCCTCCTCCTGGTGTCCGTGACGCAGCCGATCCCAGTTCTCTGGTCAGGACCCTGGTCAGGGCAGTTATGAACCCATGTTGTCAGTGTGCCTGGGTGTGTCTCTGTGTCTGTCTGAGACTGTGTCTGCGTGTGTGTGTGCGTGTGCGTGTGCAGGTGCAGCTGTCACTGGCGTGGCCCTCAGCAAGGGGTCGGGGGCCTTACCTGTCCACAGTGACCTGCCAGTAGCGCTGCATGCTCACCGGCACCCACTGGAGCTCGCCCCGGTAGTAGGAGTGGTCCACGCCGCCGAACATGGCCACGCTGCCGTTCTTCTCGTTGCTGAGGGGAGGGGTTGAGGGGGCTCTTGTGGGGGGAAGAAGGTGGGTGGCCTTTCCTCTGCTCAGTGATCGAAGGGTGCACTGACCAGTGGCCACCCATCCACACAGTACAGGGCCCCGTGGAGTAGGCACTGCTGGGAAGCCCACTGTTCCGATGGGAACTGAGCAGGAGGGCTGAGCATGGCCCACGTTAGTCCCCTGGCTACTGAGGAGCAGAGCCAATGTTTGAACTTGAGCTTCTGGCTGGGCTTGGCTACCCAACTCTCTGAAGCCGGCCAGGTCCCCCCTGCAGCCCCAGGGCTGGAGGCGCGACCAGAGGCTCTGTGTGTAAGGACTCGCCTCCTTGACTCCATACAAACACCCCAGAGGCTCAGCACGTGCTGCAGAGCCTGGAGCTCGGGCCCACACAGAGCCCACAGCCTCACCCACACTCTGCATCCTACACACGGTCTGCCCGCTGGGTCCCCCTCCCCCTGTGCTGCTCCCTCCACCCGCTCCAGCCCCTCAGCCCCTCAGGGAGGGTAGCTTTCCAGTGCCAGCGCACAGTGACTGGAGACCTGCTGATGGCTTAACCACCCGCCAGAGGGGACGGGCCCGCGGCCGAGCTCGCCTTCTGCCTCTTCTAGGCTGTGTCTGGGCAATTTGGTGCGAAGCTCCTCTCTGAGCCTCGGTTCCTCAGTTTCCCCGTCCATCCAAGGAGCGACTAGAAGTACCGGGGTCGGCAAACTTTCAAAATGGTAGATTCTGCCCCCGCTGGTTTGGCTCATGAATAGAGAATGGCCTGCGGACTGAAGGGTCCCGGATTCGACCCCTGGCCCTGGCCGGGGCGTATGTAAGAGCCAACCAATCGATGTGTCTCTCTTGCATCAATGTTTGTCTCTGTGTCTCTCCTCCTCCCTTCCACTCTCTGGAAAAATCAGTGGGGGAAATCCTCGTGTGAGGATTATCAAAAAGTATAATGAAGTAAAAATGTTAGATTGTCAATATTTTAGGCTCCGCCGGCTGCCCGATCTCTATGGCAAGTGCTCGATGCTGACATTGTAGCGCAGAAGCCGCTGCAGACCAGATGTGACAGAGGAGCAGGGCTGTGTTCCAATAAACCTTTATTCATAAAAGCGGGTGGCGGGCCACATGTGGGCAGGGCCACTATTTGCTGACCCCTGGACTAGACTGCCCTCAGGAAACTCGGGCCGGTCTACCGTTTCTGAGGCGCCTTAAGGCATCCGGGGGAGGGCTTGCCCAGCCAGGCTTACCTGCTCAGGTAGAAGGCGAAGAGGTTCTCAGATATGAGGCCTTGCTTCCACATGCTGTCGAAGACCGGGGTGGTGTCTCTGAGGGCGAGGGAGGGGTAGGCCAGGCCCAGGACGCCATCGAAGGCCGCGTATTCCAAGGACTTGCTGGACTCAGTCTTGCTCAGGCCGAATGCCTGTGATTTGCACACAAGGTCCCCGACCTGTGGGGGGGGAGGGTGGTCTCATGGGAAGGTTGGGGAGCGGAGCTGGGGCTGGGCTGGGTGGTGTGGAGGTGATGCCACCAGCACCCATGCATCAGCTGAGGTGCGCCTGCGCTGCAGGTGATGGAGCAGCAGGCACCGTGCATTGCCGAGGAGTCCAACTTTCGCCTGCCCTCCTGCTGGCAGCCCCCCAGGCAGTAAAACACCCCCATCTCCCTGCAGGGCGGGGTGACTGCGGAGCGGACCAAGCGGCTCCCCCTTGCAGGCCCCAATGAGCAGAGAGCGGGAGCGTCTTGTTTTTGGCGTTCCCGGGATGTGGTGGCAGAAACCGCGTGAATTCGCGGTGATTCCCTGTGGGGTCTGCACCCCAGGGGTACACAGGGCCGCCGGGTTCGTGTGAAAAGACTGCCTGGGGTCCTCGCTTCTTTGCTGAGTGGATAGAGCATCGGCCTGCAGACTGAAGGGTCCCGGGTTCGATTTTGGTCACGGGTTGTGGGCTGGATCCCAGTAGGGGGTGTGCATGAGGCACCCATCAATGATTCTCTCTCATCCTGGATGTTTCTCTCTCTCCCTCTCCTCTCCCTTCCTCTCTGGGATCAATCCCAGCTTCCTGGGAAATGTGTGTGTGTGCATGTGAATGTGTGTATGTGTGCGCGCGCGCGTGTGTGTGTGTGTGTGTGTGTGTGTGTGTGTGTGTGAGAGAGGCTCTTTGGGCAGGAAGCCTGTTTTTCTTAGATTCTCAAAGGCCCCCAAAGTAAGACCTTTACTCAGGGCTGTCCTGCACCCGTAGCCCTGCCTCCCCTGCCCTGGTGTGTGGAGCCCTCGGCAGCCCCGGACACCCCGGATCTGGTCTCCCCCTCCCGGAAAATCCCCCACAGCTGCTGAGCCCTGACTCGCACCCCAGCTGTGGTGCTCCAGGTGTGGGCCTTGGGCAGGCCTCCCTCGCCTTCGGGTCCCTACTCTACTCGCAGGGAGCAGTAACGCCTACCCTGTGGGGTCATTGCAGGATTAGACACGTTATGACCACGGAGAGCCCCGCACAGTGCCTGGCACCATCTGGGAATATAAAAATGGGTTTTGTGCCCGGCCGGCGTGGCTCAGTGGCTGAGCGCCGCCCTATGAACCAGGAGGTCACGGTTCGATTCCGGTCAAGGGCACATTCCAGGCTTGTGGGCTCGATCCCCAGTAGGCCTGCAGCAGGCAGCGGGTCAGTGATTATCATCATTGATATGTCTGTCTGTCTCTCCCTCTCCCTTCCTCTCTGAAATTAATAAAAATACGTATTTAATAAAAACGGGTTTGCCCTCACCTCTCCCTGCTCCCAGCAAAACCAGCCTGCAGCTCACCACGGGCAAGAGCTGCAAATGCCGCCTCTCGTGGCTTGACCGCTCGCTGGGTTGGCCACTCGGGCTTGTCTGCAGGGCGCTGTCTCCCCAAGACAGACGGCCAGCCCCTGGGGGACTCTGGGGGAGACGGTGGTCCAGCTGACCGTGCATCTGGTGCCCTGAGCAGTGAGCAGAGGTCGCCAGGCCCCGCCCTGCCGCACCCGCTCCCACTCACCCGCACGTCGTCGTAGCCCAGCAGCCCGGTCATGCTTGCGGACACGTACAGAAGCCGGATGGGCCGGGCTCTGCTCATGAAGGTGGACGAAGCCCGAGGGTTGAAGGCTTTGTGGTTCACTGCGGATGCAGAGCGAGTGTCCGTCAGCTGCCAGAGCCGCGCTGGGTCCGGGGCGGGGACCACGAGGGGCGCGGGCGCTCACCACAGGCGGGACTGGAGCAGTAGATGGACGGCACCCACAAGTCAGCCGAGCCCGTGTCAAAGATGACCTTGAACCTCTGAGGGGGCGTTCCAATGCTGATGGTGCCAACGTAGTACAGCTGCCGGGCGCGGGAGGACAGTCAGGCCAGGCCAGGCTCCCCCAGTCACCCCTGTTTCCCTGGAGGCCTGCCTCGATCAGGGTGTCCCTGTCTCCTGTTACTGCTTTCCCACCACCCCAGCACCCAGCTGTGACTCAGGTGGTGCCTTCATTTGAGTTTCCATGTTCCCCTGCTGCTCTCTAAACTCTAAATCCTCACAGCGTTCACAGCCCAGGTGGTGTGCTCCCTCCTCCAGGAAGCCCTCCCAGGTCACCCAGGCCACTGTCTCCCAACTCATCCCCGGTTATGTCACTGTCTCAGGCCCTTTTACTGGGCGTTTATCTTCCTGCAGAATAGGCCAGACCCTCTGTGATCGCAGCCGTAACCACACTGCTGGCGTTTTATAGCCTTCCGCACTGCAGGGCTCAGGGACGCTTTGCTGGGGACATTCTCGGGGCTGCGCAGGCTGAGCGTCCCCTGCCTGGGGTGTCACACTGCAGTCCCCGGGGAGGCAGCGGTGCGTCTTGTTCAGAAGGAACAGAACTGCCCCACCAGCACCTGGTCCGCAGGGCCCAGCGACGTGTCCTTGGCCCAAGATGGGTGTGTGCCTGCCGCCTGGCCAGCACTGGACTCGGTCACCACAGACCAAGAGCCGCGGGGGGCATGCCTTTTCCTGGAAGGGACCCCTGCTCCCCAGCTTTGCTGCCTACAGGAGCCCTGCCCCCCCCCCTCCTGGCTCCCACCCCTGGGTGACCCCCAGTGCCTGGCCAGCACCTAGGGAAGGCTGCAGCTGGGCCCGCCACACTCACGTCCAGGTAGTTCCTCATGGGTTCCAAAGTGCCGCCCTCCCTGCTCAGGAACTTGTAGGCGTGGCTGTAGTGGTGCCGCTGGAGGTAGTCTGTCAGCAGGTCCTTCTCGCGCAGGCTCTCCCGCATGGACTTGATCTTGGTCAGAGGGATGCTTCCGCGGGAAAGAGGACAAATCAGACAGCAGCTCCCACCCCGCGGCCCAGTGTGGTGCCACGCCTGGCGTTGGAGCCGCCCCGCGTCTTCCCCGCGGACGTCCACAGGCCGTCTGATGAGGGGCAGGCGCCCAGCAAACACTGGCAAAGGCCGGACAGTGCGCCCAGGTCTGAGCGCAGGGCCTGGTGCAGCCCCGGGGAAGCCACGTGCCCGTGCGGAGCCTCCGTTTCCCCATCGGAGAGAAGTGGGGTGAGGACAGTCCTCCCGCGGGGTGTGTTGGGCTTTGAGGGAGAGGATGGACCGAAGGCCCCTGCCCGAGGGACCTTGACCCTGAGCCAGTGCTGTCGCCATTGTCATCTGACCGGCTCCCTCTACAAGAGCCCTGGAGGGAGCGGGGTGGGGATCACCCACTTTTACAGGAGGAACCTGAAAGGCAGGTGTTTGTGACCTGGCTGTGGCCACCTGCTCATTGAGGCAAAACTGGGCCCCTGGGACCCCTCCCGGCCCTGCTCCAGGGTCAAGCAGAGGGGAGGCTGGAGGCGGGCGAGGGAGCCAGGAGACGGGGAAGACATTAGGGAAAGCGCAGGACAGAGGAGCAGGCACGAAGCAAAACTGAAGGAAAAACCCACGGGGTTCTGCACCTACAGAGACATGAGCAGAGACGGAGAGACAGGAGAGAGAGACACAGAGGTGGAGACACGTGCACACGGAGACCAGGTAGAGCGGGGGGAGACCGAGCAGCAAATGGGAGAGAAATGCTGCCCCCCATGGGACCACCCACGGAGCTGCTAGGTGGTGCCATGAGCAATCCTGAGGGCCCCATCCAGGAGCCCCCAGACCCGTCTGTGGACCCCTGGCCCTACAGTGCACGTGGCTTGCTCCTCATCAATGCATGGATGTGGCCCTGGCCAGTGTCACTCAATGGATAGAGCGTCCACCTGCGGACCGAAGGGTCCCGGGTTCGAATTCGGTCAAGGGCACGTACCTCGGTTGCCGGCTCCCCCCTGGCCCAGGCCCAGATCAGGGCTTGTGCAGGAGGCAGCCAGTCCATGTGTCTCACTCACATCGAAGTTTCTCCCTGTCTCCCCCCTTCCCTTCCACTCTCCCTAAAAATCAATGGGAAAATATCCTCAGGTGAGGATTAACAAAAATAAAACAATACAGGAGACGAGGACTCTAGGACAGGGAATCATGGCATTCCCTTCTCCACCCCTGGGCGGTGGACGGATAAGGGGACAATGAGAGAGAGGCCGGGAGAGACTGTCCCCATACTCACGTGACCAGGCACTCGGAGAGGGCCACCAGGCTGAGGAACCCGATCCACCTCATCGTGCGTTCTTGCCCGTGTGGAGTCCTCTAGAAGGCTCAGGTTTGGAGCGTGCGGGGTAGGGTCAGCGCTGCTGATATATACGCTCTGACCTGAGCTCACGATCCACTGGGAGGGCTGCTGATGGCCCCAATAAAACACTACAAGCCTCCTGATAAGATCTTTATTCCCATCAGCGTTCTGGATTGGGGGCGGGGTGGGGGGAAAACTTAGAAAAAGTTCGGAATACAGAGATCTCTATCGTAATCTCTTCTTGGGGCATGGCTGGGGGACAAACCCAAACCACATGACCTCCACGGGAGTGGGAGACCCTGCTCGCTCGGAGGGAAAGCACGCTAATCCTGTCATAGAAGTATGTGCTGGGAGTCGTGCTTGCCGTTCTCGGGCTCATGTCCTCCTGTAGCCACCCCGAGAGCTGCGCTTGGTGTCCGCATGGGAGAGGAGCGTGCTGGGAGGAACGGGGTCACCTGGCAGAGGGAAGACGGTGGGGAGCCCACGGATGTAGGAGTGGCTTTAGGTGATGGGACGGAGGCACAGATCGGGGGGCTTGCGATGCAGTCTCCTGCAGAAACCTGGGCTCGAGCAGCCTGACCATCGTGCGCCCCGACTGCAGGAGGAAAGCGGTGCCTGCGTGCAGAGGGCGTCTCCTCCCCCGCCCGCAGTCCTGAGGGCCCGCAGGCTGGGCTGGGCTGGTGCTGGGAAGGCAGAAGGCGCGTGGTCCTAGCCTCCAGGGAGCTGGCAGGGCAGGCACAGGGCTCCTGAGCTCAAGGCCCAGAGAAAAGGGGAGGGAACGGCAGGGCTGGGCGGGCAGCGTGGGCTCGGGGCAGCACAGGCCCATCCCAAGGGCCGCCGGCTCAGCGCGGACAGCGAGGGTGTGGGCTGGTTGGCCACGGTATCGGGGGAGTCTGAAGTCTGGATGATGAAGTGGTCTGCCCTCTGCCCTGATTTTAAACGTCAGCAACTAATTTAAAAATTATTTTCCAAACTCTGCAGCTGTGGGCTGGATGCTGGGCAGAGGTGGGGTGGAGGGGCCGGGGGTGTTGCATTCGCGCCGAGTGGCGAAGATTCGGAAGCCAGGCAGCCATGTCACCCTTCCTTCCGCGGGTGAAGGAAGGACCCCAGCGTCAGACACACCTGGACGGAACGCTGCCCCGAGGGGCCCCCGGCAGGGCCCAGGCCTTGGGGCGAGTTTGTCAAAGCCGTCCAGGAAGGGGTGACCCCTTTTAAAGGGTCTCAGCCGTCCGCGGAGGCACAGGCAGGCCCAGAGCTACTGCTCAGCCTGAGAACAGGTCATCAGCACTTGCCATCCTTCCAGCCGGGCCAGGAGAGGGGAGCGTGCGGTTCCTCCCAGGCCTCCAGCCTCAGGGCCCGCGGAGAGCGTCCAGTGTGTCCCCAGCACGGAGGCTGGCCTCGCCCCAGGCTGAGGGGCAGGTGGCGTGGGCGCTCTGTGCCCGCCCCCTCCCCAAGGCACATGAGAAGTCAGTTTGTGGATTTGATTCCCCCTGGAGGCGATGTGACCCACCTGGGTATAACGCAGATGGAAGGAGGAATGAATGGGCCGGATCTCGAGGGTATATTGATTTGTTTTTTAAAAGGGGTCAGTCCTGGCCGATGGGCTCAGTGGTTAGAGTGTCACCTGAGCACCAAAGGGTGGCGGGTTCCGTTCCCGGTCAAGGGCACGTACCTCAATTGCAGGTTCGACCCCTGGTTCCAGTTGGGGTGCGTGCAGGAGGCGACCAATCGCTGTGTCTCTCTCATGTCACTGTTTCCCTCTCCTCTCCTCTCTGTCTTCTCCGCCCCCTCCACTCTCTAGAAAGTCAGTGGGAAATACCCTCAGGTGAGGTAACGAAAAAGAAAGAGGCAGGAGAGTGTGTGCGACCCGCCGCTTTTACACACGCCCAGACGTGCTCACGTACATGTATGTTTTCAATCAGAAACCATGGAGGAATGAACCAAAACACTAATAACAATTGCAATGTCAGGCGCGGGGCAGGGAGGGAGTGAGGCTTTTCTAGTTTCATGTTCGACTTTGCAGCCGTGCAAATGTGCTACGGAATCAAACAAACAGACACGGGGAACCCCCCTCCCCCACACACACCCCCGAGAGCAGGAAGGGCGGATGGAGGAGAAAAGAACCTCCGTGTCTTCCGGGCTTTGCCCCAACCTCAGCCGCGTGGCCTGGCTGAGCGTCCGCGCCTTCACACCGTGGGCGCCCCGCGGGGCCTGGGCGGCGCCTTCTGCAGGTTCGCTGTGGCCGCGCCATGAAGAGGCGGATGCGGGCTTCCCTCCGCAGGCCCTGCTCCCAGGAGAGAGGTGAGACGAGGGAGGCCGGCGGTTCCCGGGGGCACGGGGGTGGGAGTGCCAGGCATTCCGTTGGGTGGCATTCCCGTGGCCTGTGTTCCTAACGGTGAGATGTGAGCCTTGCCAGCGACCTGCATCCCTGCGCTATGGAACATGGCTACTGGGGGCGACGTGGGCTCTGGGTCTATAAACAAGGTGGAAACGGAAGGAATCCCGGCCTCCGGGGGAGGACACACGGAACCAGACGGGCCTCCGGGGACGTAGCCGCGCAGAGCACGTCGCACTTTGCAGGCTTTCAGATGGCTCTGCTCACAGCCAGGTGTTTTCCAGGGACAGACAGACAGACAACCCGAAGACAAGGACAGCAAACCAGAGAGGGTCGGACCTGCGTGGCCACCATGTGCCCACCATCCAGCTATCATCGCTGACATGTACACCTAAGGAACTGTTGGACATTGAAATGGGGACTCACACATTTTTTTTGTTATATGTTTATTTCTAGTCTGCAATAAATACATAAATAAATAAAACAGAAACCAAAGACAAGGACACGCAGGAAACCTGAACCCGCCCCGCGGCCCGTGTCGGTGGCGCTGCCCCAGTGACATCGACGCCGGGACACGTGTGTGGCAGGCTCACGCAGGCCAGTCACCGCGCCACTGCCGCCTGAAGCAGGATGTTCAGGGAAAGAGATGCAGGTGTCAGACCCGAGGAGGAAACCCCGCGTCTTAGGCCTGAACTGGACATGTCTGTGCTCACTCTTTTTGTTCTAAAAATGTCTACCCCCCAGCCCAGGACTCGCAGGGAGCAGCCTGAGGCCGGGCTCGCGGCCCCCGTCACGTTTCTGCCGGAGGGCGCGGGGGTGGGGGAGCGACGGCGGGTTCCGGGCCACGCGCCACAGCATGAGCCGCACCACCGCGGACCAGAGGGTCGCGGCCGGCGTGCGCTCCGGGATCGGGGCGCAGAGGCTTCCGCTGGCCCCAAGCGGGGCAGTGCGAACATCGCTTTTAATCGCTGGAAACGAGTGAACCGTCTAAGAAGCCGCGCATTTCACAGGATGCACAGCAGCTGGGGCGTGTGCCAGGGCGGGAGGGGCGGTGCGTCCACGTAATCTGATCACAGACAGAGGCAGGGGCACCCTCCACCGCGCTGATGGCTAAATTGCTGCGTGAAGTGCGTTTCACGGAGCTGCGGATCAGAGGGCTGGCGGAGGGGCGCGGCAGCCCAGGAGACCCCGTCCTGCACCCCTAGGGAAGCGGGGTCGAGGCCCAGACCATCAGTGGGTGCTAAGCCCAGGTTGGCAGCCGAAGGAGGTTCGTGGTGAATGGGTGAGCGGGCCTCACCGGGACCCGCAGCCCACGCCCAGCACCTGTCAGGTGGCAGCCAGGGAGGCTGTGCCGCTGGTCGCCATGCGGGGGGAAACGTGTGGCTGCACCGAGAGGCAGTCGGACGAAACGGCTCCATCTCGCGTCCTGGCCTCACGGCCCGTTTTCGGGAACCCACAGCTCAGCCGTGCTCGGCCCCTCTTCTGAGGGCGCATACACTGTTCCCAACGCTCCGCGGCACCCCGAAAACGTGTACTGCTGCTGCTCTGACCTGAAAAGATAGGCATGATTTTGACTGGTTCGCAGCGACGGCCGTTGTGTTGGCTGTGGTGATGGTGCAGACTGACCCTCTGGGAAAAGGGGTCCGGGCTCCCGAAGTGATGGGATGAGTCAGGATCGGCGCTTTCTGGGGGTTGCACATTTTACACGTTCTCGTGGCGCCGGTTGAAAACCGCTGACACAGGTAAAGGCACAAGGAAGCAATCTTCAGGTCAGACACCCCGCCCCCTCCACCTGTCAAACAGGTACAGGCCATAAAAACGGGGGTGGGGGGCTGACACTTATTTTAACTCTTAAGAAACAAGAACCGTTTGAACACATGTGTCCGTTTTCTAGATCCTGCTTTGAATACATAAGCTGTTCAAAGGCATTTTTGGGAGAGTCAGGAAGATTTCAGCCGGGACTGGATCTTAGGTGAGATGGGAGTTGTTAATTTTGTTTGGGGTAACGGAGCATTGTGGCCCTAACAGAGGGCCCCCAAAACGTACGCACGCATTACCAGCTGGTAGCTCCATTGTGAAAGTGAAATGCACTTTAGTAAACACTGCCTTTATCGTCATTCAAAGCGTGGGCTTACATCCTGGGGGACACCTGTGTGTTCTGTGGGGTGATACCCTCTGCTTACACTATCAGAGCAAAAAGGAATAGCAGGTAAAGGCCTGTAAGGGAGGGTCTGGAGAAAACAGGTTTGCAGAGCTGCCGTGCATCGAACGGGGTCCCCCCCCCCCCCCAAGCCATGTGTTGGAGCCTCACTCCCAATAGGATGCGACACGGCGATGGGGCCCCTGGGAGGTGACTCGGTTGAGGTGAGGTCACGAGGGTGCCTGCCCCGGTCCCCGCGATGTGAGACAGCTGACGCCCAGCTCGGCCCCAGGCAGGGGGCTCCCAGCCTCCGGCCCTGGCAGCCTGGGCGGAGAGAAAGAAGGTTGTCCGTTAGATGCCAAATGATGAAACAGAGCCTCGTGATCCTCTGTTTTGAAAGCTCTTACTTTTGCAGTGACAAGAGGTTTAAACACTGTCATTTGGATCTTCTGTCTGTATCGATGCCCCGAGGCGGCCTCCAGGGCCAGTCCGTGAGCCTCAACCTGCCCATTTCCCGCTCCTCCTGACCCAGACCCGCCACCCCCAGGGCTGCGCCGTGGTCCAGCTGGAGAAGTGGGGAACCACGTCAGGGCCTGGAGGTGGGAGGAATGAGGAAACGCTGAGGGAAATCACTGCCTCTCCTTTGCTGCAGGGGAAGGCACAGGCCTGGTAGCAGCAGCCAGGCAGTGACCGCGGGTAGTTGGAAGGGAAGGGGGTGTGCAGAGCCGAGTAACAGAGAAGGCCGCCGGCCAGTTCCCGGGCCTGGGTGGGGAGGAGGCCTGGGCAGGATGGGGTTTGGTGCCCCGTGCCACTGCGCCTCTGGCCCCTGTGCTGGGGCCCCCTGTGCTGGACATAGAGGGGATCGGCGGGTCAGTGGAGCATTTAAAACCATGCCTCATTGCTCTCGCCTTCCTGCAGGCCTGGGACCGGAGCCCTGGTGTTGGCATCCACGCCGTTAAGAGAGGCGATCTCTCACCCAGCTCGGGTTCATGGTTTTGTTTTGAGTAAATATTTTTATTGGTTTGAGAGAGGAAGGGAGAGAAGAGAGAGAAACATCAGTTATGAGAGAACGTCAGCAATTGGCTGCTTCCTGCACGCCCCGGGCATGTGCCCTAACCAGGGATCGGACCGTGACCTCCTGGTCCGCAGGTCGGCGCTCAACCACTGGGCCACCACGCCGGGCCCAGCGCGGGTTTCTATTGAAGGCCCCCTCCAGTGGGTAGCTCCTCCGTATGACGACCCTGTCGAGCCACCGGATCGCGTGGCAGCTGTCCACGGGGCAGGCCCAGGGCCCTCCAGCTCATGATGGCAGTTACACAGCACCTGTCTGCGCTCCATCCCAATCCAGGGCAGCAGCGCCAGGCCGTCAGGGCCCGGCCACCGGGGGTCTGGCCGTCACTGACGCTCAGTGTGGAACAAGTCCCGTCTCCTGACCTGGAGACAGGCTGAGCGCCAACCTATGAACCAGGAGGTCACGGTCAATCCCCGATCAGGGCACATGCAGGAGGCAGCCCATCAATGATTCTCTCTCATCACTGATGTTTCTTTCTCTCTCTCCCTCTCTGAAATAAAGAAAGAAATATGTGATTACAGAGAGGAGCGAGAGGGCGGGGGGGAGGGAGTGGGGCCTGGGGCACCATGGGCAAGGCTGGGCATCACCTGGGTCCCTGCAAACGGCAGGTTGAGGTCCGGCCTCAGGGTCAGGTGCTCCTGCTGATGCCCGTGGCCACCTGTTGGGAAGGAAGAGAGGAAGCAGGTCCCCCCAGGAATGTCCACTCCTGGACCCCAGGACCACACGGGGAGAGGGCACAGTACCCCTGTCCCTGTGGGTGCTGGGCTTTCGCCTGGAGAGCGAGCAAGAGGCCAGTCATTAGTGAGCTGTCCACTGTGCCTTGGGGCGTGGTGGGGCTGCGCCTCCAGCTTATCGGCGCGCCGGGCCCAGGAGAGACACGTTCTGTTCATAGCCCTGCTCTCCCCTCAGGCTGCACGCGGCACGGAGGCTGCTGTTCTGGGAGGGGGTGACTCATTGCTGGTAACTCACTCGCCAAGTGTCTGATGAGGTCACCGTGCGGGTGCCTGTGGCCTAGATGCCCAGTGCGTCCAGTGTGGAAGGACGCCTGGAGAAGTAGCAATTTACTGCGCTTGGTTACCGTGGGCCTTTGCAATCGCCGTTCCCCTCTGGAATGTTCTTCTCCCAGCGCTCTGCATGGCTGGCCCCTTCTTCATGTTCAGCTGTCCTTCTGCACTGCCCCCTCCTCGGTGAGGTCGGCCCTGGCACGCCGGTCCCCGGGCACAGACCATGACTCATTTGAGGAGCCCCAGAGACACTGAACGCATGTTCCCACGGGCTTTGCCTGGGAGCCTTACGGGGTTGAGAATGTCCCCACTTTACAGATGAGAAAACCGAGGCTGGGGGAGTTACATTCCCTTGAGGTCATATGGCCGGTGAGTGCCTGAGAGGTGAACCCCGGTCTGCCCGACAGATTTCCTGCTCTGGAGCACGCTGCCGCTTGGGGGTGGAGGGCCAGGAAGTGATGCCCAGGAGAGAGCGGGGATGAGGGGATGGGAGATGCCAGGGTAACCAATAAGGGGTCTCGTCCTTGAAAACTGTTCATTCTTCTAGTGAACACTTTTTGTTGTTGTGTAAATTGATTTCAGAGAGGAAGGGAGAGGGAGAATGAGATGGAAACAGCAGTGATGAGAGAGAATCACTGGTCGGCTGCCTCCTGCATGGCCCGTACTGGGGATCGAGCCAGCAATCCAGGCATGTGCCCGTGACCGGAATCGAACCTGGAACCCTGCAGGCTGATGCTCTGTACCCTGAGCTGAACCAGCTAGGGCTAGTGAACACTTCTTGAGCATGCTCTAAGTCAAATGCTCGCTCTATATGGGGGAGCCTGGCAGGCGTGAACAGCATGCAGACTGTGCCCGGAACACAGGTGCTGCAGGAAGGGGAAGGTGCCCAAGTCTAGTCGGTGCCCATCGCTGAGCTATGCTCCTAGCCTGCAGCCACTTGGGGGGGTAGATTTTCTGCCGGAAGGGGAGGGACTTCCAACGGTAGGTGAGTGGGTGCCAAGACTTGACTTCTGAGCACGTGGCTGACAGAGGAGCGGGTGGGACCCCCTGTGACTGGCCCTGGCTCTGGCCTGGCCTTGGGAGGGACACCTTTGTCACCTGCTGCAAGACAGAGGGCACTGGCATGCCCCCTGTGGTCAGGGGGCTGTGGCTATGAAGGTGACCACCATGGTGTCTGGACCCTGGGCCCCAGTTTCTTTTTCAGGAACTAAATAGCCCCAAGTCTCCAGGTGGGACGCACCCACTCTCTGGCCTACAGGAGGAGGCTCAAGGTAGTCTGAACTTGAGTTAAGGAAATCCACGACTGTGACCTTGAGGGGGCACAGCACAGCACTTAGGAACCCAGAGCTGGGCTCAGGTCCTCGCTGTGTGACCCTGGGCAGTGGCTTGCTTTCTCTGTGCCTCAGGTCCCGTCCTCAGATGGACAGTGACGGGACCTGATGCGTTAGTGTGTGGAGGGTGCTCAGACGTGTGGGAGGTGCTGTGTGTGTCCTGCATAAAATGAGTCATGGCCCGGCCGGCGTGGCTCGGTGGTTGAGCGTCGACCTGTGAACCAGGAGGTCACGGTTTGCTTCCGGGTCAGGGCACAGGCCCAGGTTGTGGGCTCCATCCCCAGCGTGGGGCGTGCAGGAGGCAGCCGACCCATGATTCTCCCTCATCACTGATGCTCCCGTCTCCCTCTCCCTTCCTCTCTGAAGTCAATAAAAATATTTAAAAATCAATCATGTATTTGGACTCGATTTTGTACCTGTGATACCTGGGGAGCTCGTCTGGGATGTGGGCGTTACGAGGGAGCTGCCTCTTGATGTAATGTCCTATTTCGAGGGACCATCTGGTTGAGTCTCTGGCCTTGCAGATGGAAAATCGAGACCCAGAGCGAAAGGACTTGGGGAAGGTCGCTCTAGACCAGTGGTCAGCCAACTGCGGCTCGTGAGCCACATGCGGCTCTCTGGCCCCTTGAGTTTGTAGCAAAGGCCAGCTTAGGAGTACCCTAATCAAGTTAATAACAATGTACCTACCTATATAGTTTAAGTTTAAAAAATGTGGCTCTCCAAAGAAATGTCAGTGGTTGTCCTGTTGATATTTGGCTCTGTTGACTAATGAGCTTGCTGACCACTGCCCTAGACCAAGGTCATTTAGTGACAGAGCAGGACCTGGGGCTCAGGGAGCTGTGTGAGCTTTGCCACGCGGCTGTCTGGCTGTGGGGTGAGCAGGCTGCTGGGGGGGCCTCCAGGCCTGAGCGGCTGCCTTCCCGCTGGCCCGGGCCACCTGGGGGGGGGGGGGGGGGCGGGGCTGTCCTCTCCTCCTGACATCCAGGGGCCCCAGTGGGCAGAGATGGGTGTGACTTCCTGCGATCCTATGGTCATCGAGGCTGGGAGCGTGAGGAAGGCTCACAGTTCCTGGGGGCCCGTCCTGGCTGAGCACCCCATCAGCAGTCACAGCGCTCCCTGCGTCGCTCTTAAAACACTTGCCTGAGTCTGTGTGGGGAGCGGGGAGGCAGGTGGGGATTTGGGTGCTGTGGGCACCGCTGGGGCAGAATGCACTCCTGCTTCCCCTACATTTAGGGCTCCTGGGCCTCTCAGGCTCGAAGCAGCTTCCCCACCCCCCCCCCCAAAGCCTTGGGCGGGAGGAGGGGGCGGGGAGTTCCTGACAGATGCCGGAGACAGCAGAGGGGTGCGGAGCACTGCGTGTTCTGCGGCCGCCTTCTCCCGGCTTCCGTGTGCTCTGGCTTCTCATGGCGCCTGGAGGACCTTTGAAGGATCTATTGCAATCGCAAAGGGGACCCCAGCCAATGGCGGGGAGCGTGAGAGCCCTGGCCTGGGGTTCAGCACTTGTGAGGTCCCATTTCTAGCGCCCCAGGGTACCTTGTGGAAGCAGGCGGTACCTTGCATGAAGCCACGCCCTGCTGGGCCTCCTCCCTTCTCCCTCCTGCTTCCTCTGCTCCCTCACTCGTGTTTCTGGGAGCCACTTTGAAATAAATCACTGGCACGCGAGGATGCAGCTTTGGGGCGACTTCCGGGAAGCCTGGCCTAAGACGGCCCCCGCTTCAGGCACCTGATCAGGGCAAGGTCAGGCTTCCCCGCCGCCCCCCGCCCCCAGGGGCTCCCGGAGTGTCCCGGCCACGTGCTTTGTCCTGGCCTCATTTCCCAAGCCCAGGGACACAGGCTCCGGAGGGCAGGCCGCCCTGTTCATCCGTTCATAAGGAAGCAGAGAGCCCTCTGGCCACCTGTTCAGACAAGGGAAACGCAGGTTAGGCGTCAGGTGACAGCATTCCTGACTGGCTCAGCGGCTGTAGCCACAGCCTGGATAACGGAGGGGGAAATAAAACAGTTTCATTTCTCTCTCGTTCAAGCCCTGAGGGCCTACTCCCAGGTTTGTTTTAAGTGGGAGAAAAACACATTTCATCTTGTTTAAGTTAGGGTCCTTGAGGCTTTTTGTAACGTGCACCCACACTTAACCCTCATACACTACGTGCTTTAATACGTACAGCTTTAATGTTATTCGGTTGCGTTTCAAACACACATTTACATTTTACGAATTTCTTTCCTTTATCATTTAATTCAATGTATGCATAATCCCACACACGTACTCTTGTGTAAATACAAGATTGTGATTATACACGTGCTTTCTTAAAGCACAGTTTTTGGTTTTTGGGTTTTTTTTTTCTTTTTGCCTGGTTTCCTCACTCATTAACAGCCTAGTGTCCGTCTTTTCATACAATCTTATCCAAATCTGTACCTAGGGGCCCAGAAAGGCCGCCGGGCAGGGCGGGGAGGACCAAGGCAGAATGAAACCTCCACCCGCTCCCCCACCAGCTTTGCCACGACTGTGGAGTTTGCTTTGGCACATGGCCTGTGGCAGAGGAGATGTGTGTCACTTCCAGGTGGGGTATTTTTTTTTTTTTTTAATCTTCACCCAAGGATTTTTTTCCCTTTGATTTTTTTAGGGAGAGTGGAAGGGAGGGGTGGGGGGGGGTGGGAGGAGAGAATCATCGATGTGAGAGAAAAGCATCCGTCAGTTGCCTCCCGTACGCACCCCTCCTGAACCTGAAACCTAGCTGTGTGCCCTGACCGGATTGAACCGCAGCCTTTTGGTGTACACGGTGACGCTCAACCAACTGAGCCACCGGGCCGGGCAGGTGGAAGGAAGCCTTAAGAACCAGAGTCCATTTCCCAGCCCCTCCTGCATCAGCTTCTCCCTCAGTGACAGGAGCAGGGCTCGCTGCCAGCCGGTGCCGGATGTGAACGGGAAAGAAACCTCCGATGTGCAAACACTGGCGTTTGGGGCTGTGCGTCTTCCCGATGTACGCAACTCAGCGCGTGTTCACTGAAACGGGAGGGCACGACAGGGTCCGCCATGGTCTCCTTCTGCCCTTAGCAATCAACCCGTTAGACCCACGCCGCTCCACGGTGCATTCCCAGCCTCCCTTCCATCTACGTGCCCCGTGGCTTCCTTAAAGGCCATGGATGCGGGTTTAAGGATGGCTGACGTCTCTCGCTGCCTTCATGCTTCCCCTTCTCTGGCTCCCGCCAGCTGGGACCAGCGGGGACGCAGGCTGTGATGACAGGGGCGGAGCAGCCACAGTAGCCCCAGATGAAGGCAGAGCAACAAGAAAGCACTCGGCTCCCCATCCCTGCGGAGCCACCTGGACTGCCAGGCACTGATGTTCCACGGGGGACACTTAGTTCTGCGGTCACTCTAGTCTAGAGGCCAGACGGTGTCACGGAAGCAGGCATTCGGTTAGCGGGGGATGGCGGGGGAGAGGGGGAGGTGTCCGCAGTCTGAGCTCAGCCCACCTAGGGCGTCCCCTACATCCTGGGGGTCCATTCGCTTCCTCCCGGCCCCTCCTGGGCTGCTTTGGGGAGCCGCCCGCAGGCTGAGCGCAGTGAGGCACCAGCCCCCTGGCCCGCCCGCCCTGCGCAGGCGCACTCGCCCCGGGCGGCCTGGTCCCCGCCTCCTGGGCGGTGTCCCTCCCGGGGGCGGGGTCCCTCCCGGGGGCGGGGCCAGGAGTCCGTGGGTGCGGCCCCGCGTGGCCGGGAGTGTGTCTGCTGCGGGGGGTGGGCCGGTGCCGTGACTCAGAGGCACGCGGGACACGCAGTGTGGTAGCGGGATGTGGGGCGTGGATCCCGCTCCCAGACCCGGAAGTTGAGAGTTGTCACATCCGGCAGGAGGGGGCGGGCCTCCGGACCCGGAAGTGTGGGCGTGGGCTGCGGTTTCACCCGCGGCTGTGGCGGCGCGGCTGCGGCCCCGGCAGGTGAGCGGGGCCCGGGGAGGGGCGAGGACGGGGTTGGGGGTGGTGCTGCGGCGGCCGCCGGCGCGCCCCCTCCTTTCCGCCTCACTCGGGTGGAGGCCGGTGATTGGGCGCGAGGGGCGCGTGATCGCCGCCGAGGTCGGCTTCCCGGCCCCTCGCCGCAGGAGGGAGGGAGGGAGGGAGGGCGTGAGGGGAGGGCGCGGGCGCCGGCGGCTACCTCCGCAGGTCCGGCCTCCAGCCCCGCCTCCCACCGCCTTCCACCATCTCCCACCATCCTCCACCCCACGTTTGAGCGTTTTGCTGGTCTCGGTTCTGGAGACGTTCGAGGCAGCTCGCCCATTGCACCGGCGGGGAAACAGGCCCCAGGCGGAGTCTGACCTGCGGAGGGCACGCGGGAGGCAGTGGCAGAGTGGGGTCGAGGGTCCCTGATCTCTGCCTCCCTGACACGTGCCCTTTCTCCAGGGCAGTGCTGGGTGGGCTTTATGCCTTGGCTCTGTTCTTGTTTTTTCCTGGACCCAGACTAGGACCAACCGGATCACTGACCAATCCTTATTCCTGGACCTGCTGGGCAAATAGGGCATTGGGTGTGTGTGTGTGTGTATGGGTAGGTATCGACAGATAGTTACACGATAGCGATAGATGCTCCTTGACCTACAGCAGGGTTGCATCCTGATAAATCCATCGTAAACTGAAAATAATACAAAATGCCTTTACTACCCCTAGCGGTTAGGGCCTAACCTGCTGAGCAGTACAGCTCCGCCTCTGCACCTTAAGTGAGCTCAGAGCACTGCCATAGCCCGAGGTCGGGCACAGTCCTCTCACACAAAGCCTATCCCACAGTGAACTGTAGACCCGCTCCTGTAACTGACCATGCCTGTCACTTCCGCGCCATCATAAAGTGCAACGCGGTACGCCGGGCTCTCTGTACCTGCAGCGGGCGCCTGGTCCTCCTGGCCGACCCCTGCCGGTGAGGTCTCATTCCCCACTCCGGGCGGGAAAGACGTGGCCGGGCTCTGCTGTGAGTGCCTGGCAGAGCTCACTCCGCACTGCAGGGCCTCGGCCCCTAGACAAGCCAGTGCTCTCTCCGCCTCGCAGCGTCCGGGCTCCCTCGCCTGAGTGATGCGCTCTGGGAACGTGAGAGTCGCTTCCCTTTGCCTCGGCAGCATCCCAGCACCCAGTCCCGGTGCCAACTCAGGCCTTTTCCACTCCCCACACTGCCCTTGTACCCGGGAGAAGCAGGCACACAGACAGACACCCCCCACACCAGTGCCCTTTTCACCCAGCAGGTCCAGGGAGCCCCAGCCTCCTGTCCCGGAGTCCCATACCCCACTGGTTCACCCACGATGCTGCCGCCCGACTCCCAGGACTGTGACTGACTGTCAGCCCTAGCGCTGGAGGAGACGGTGACAGGGATTTGGGGAGGAAAGCCTTTTTTGTGTGTGTGGCTGCTTTCCAAAGCCGCAGCCATGTACAGGCCTGCGCTGTGGTTCTGGATGGGAGCGAGGAACGTGGGGTGGAACACCGGACACTGACGTGAGAGTCTTCGTTCTTGGCGGTCACAGGGCCCAGAGAAGCTTTCCCCCACATTCCCTTGGGAATCTGGTTTGGTGCCTCAGTGACTGCCATCCGGCAGGACATTTCCCTTGCGGGGCTCTTCACCGGGGCAGCTGCTGGAGGGGGTCTTCAGGGAGCGGCGACCGACTCCTTGCGTGGCTGCACGTGCCCTTGGCACTGCTTGAGGGGCTGCGCGATCCTAGTGAACTCTGAGGACACTTCAGGGCAGGTGCTGATCCCATTTTACAGATGAAAAGAGTCAGAGGCGGTAGGTGATTGGCGAGGGTCCCCTAGAGCCTGCCAGTGGCCCATTTTTGACCTGCTGGTCTCATTTCAAAGCGAAGGTGCACCTGCTGGGCCTTAGGAATCACTGTGGTGCTTATTAAGGACCCAGCCACCCCCTGGAGAGTCTCCCTTAGACTGTCGGCCAGCCTCAGGAACCCGTGTCGTTAACATGTGCTCGGAGTGATTCTCATAAGGCAAGGGTGGGAAGCACTACCTCCAGGACTTTGTAGGTTTGCTGAGCTTGGACGTGCGATTTTTTCCTCCAGAGTATCCTGTTTTTCCTTTTCTTGTTGCTGTGAAATTGGCTAATCAGACCTAAGTCTGCCTTTAAAAAGGCATTGGGGCCCTGACTGGTTTGGCTCAGTGGATAGGGCGTCGGCCTGCGGACTGAAGGGTTCCGGGTTCGATTCCGGTCAAGGGCACACAGCTGGGTTTCGGGCTTGATCCCCAGTAGGGGGCATGCGGTAGGCAGCCAATCACTGATTCTCTTTCATCATTGATGTTTCTATCTCTCCCTTTCTCTCTGAAATCAATAAAAATACATAAAAAAGGGGGGGGGGCGTTGGGGTAACTAGCTGTATGAATCATCTTTGGGCACTGTTGGCCAGGACCCGTAGGGTTTTTCCAGAATCATAATCAGCTCATTGAAGACTTTGTTGTTTGGGAATTCTCTTAGTTTCCGCTCGGGGTCTGGCGTTTTCCCAGGGTTCTGGTTTGTTCCTGGAGCGTTGCCTCATCGGGGAGACCTCTGTAGCAGCTGTACGGGGAGGGCATGCTTGCTTAGCAGGCGCTCCTCCACGGCATCTCTCTCCCCGCTCACAACTTCCCGTCCCACGCGTTTATGTGAGAGCGTGAGCAAGTACCAAACAGGTTTGTTGGGGCTGATGGAGCGGCCCCCGGGGCTTAGGATGGGCCGGAGAGGAGAGACGCACCCCTGTGTGACTAAGAGGTGGCAGGTGCCGTGTGCAGAGCGGGGCCGAAGCCAGAGCGCCCTGGGTGAACCGCCCTGGGTGAACCGCCCTGGGTGAAGTCCAGGCTCCACAGCCTCCCTCCCTCTGACCCGCTGCTCTTGTCTGTCAAAGGAGGAAGACGAGGGACTCCCAGTGGCGAGGGCCCATTGTGAGGGCCACGCGAGCTGAGGGAGAGAGTGCCCAGGGCGGTGCTCTGTGCACAGTGGCTCTGGGCACTGCCATCTTTCTGTTTCAGAGGTGGGACCCCGAGGCTTGGAGAGGGGAACAGCTGCAGGTGGTAAGGCGTGGTTCCACTGCTGCCCTCCCAGCACCCTCCTCTGCTCCGCCTCCCCGCAGCCTGGAACCCTCTTTCCTGCCCCTCGCTGTCAGCTCCTCTGTAACGTTTTCCTTGCTCCTTCTCCCGAGACTTCATCCTGCCCCCCGTCCCCATGGCTCTGTAGGTACCAGGGGTGCCCGGTAGCGTTTCCTATGCAGAGCCCTCCTTCTGCCCTTGGCCTTCGTGAGACTTGGCCTCTGAAAGGGCGCAGAGGAGGGCTGGGGGCGCGGGCCAGGCAGGGAGGGCTGGGATCAGCGGAGGTGAGGGTTAGGATAGCGCAGCGGTCGGCAAACTCATTAGTCAACAGAGCGGCAAACCGCGGCTCTCGAGCCGAATGTGGCTCGAGAGCCGCAGTTTGCCGACCACTGGGATAGTGGTTTTCAAACCACTTTCTGGGAAAGTGCCTGGGGGCCCCCTTGAGCCTTCGGGGCACCAGGGCTCTCCCTCTCCCTTTTTGCCCAGAGAGTGGCCTCTGGTTTGTGCTCTGCACTGAGGGTTTGGGGATAATGTTTGGAAAAAAACAAAAATATTCTCCTTTGGAAAAACAGTCGCGAAGGTTTGGGAAAACAGCAGGAGGGGGTCACTGAGTGGGAGAGGACGGAGGAGGCACGCCCTGCAGCCTGTCCTGATGCTCCGCTGGAGGGGTGCGGGGAGTCGGGAGGGGCGGGCGAGGTGACCAGCTTTCGGGAAGGCAGGGGCTGTTGAAAAGAATGAGTCCCGATGGTTGGCAGGGAGAGACCCTGGAGGTGGGAAGACCCATGTGGCGTTGGCAGAAGGACAGCGATGGAGGCACTCGATGACGAGAGAAAACCTGGTGATGGGGCGTCAGAGGTTCGTGAGGCCTGTGCTCCCAGATGGCCTGAGGGGTTGGAAGTGGGGGTGCCGATGGAGCAGAGGTGGAGGGCGCCTGGGAGGGGTTTCTAGTTTGGGGAGAAGAGACAGACGATGAGAGTGCCCCTCCCCCCTGGGCATGGCAGCCGGGCTCATCATTCCTGGGTCTTCTCCCCTGCGGGCCTGCCTCTGGGAAGAGGGCGGTCGGACGGAGTGACCCGGCGGGCGGGCCCAGGAGCGTTCTGTCGGCGCCCGTCTCCTTCGGAAGCCTGTCCTGAGAGGCCGCGCCCCGTGCACGCCTGCGCACGCGTGTAGTCCAGGGCCTTGGCCTCGATTCCGTGGGGCCTGCTTCCGAGAGTCACACCCTTTGCCTCCCGCTGGGGCCTGGCAGGGCTGTCAGGGGACTCGCACACAGCGAG
The DNA here is from genome assembly GCA_026230045.1 of Corynorhinus townsendii. NCBI lineage: Eukaryota > Metazoa > Chordata > Mammalia > Chiroptera > Vespertilionidae > Corynorhinus > Corynorhinus townsendii. The sequence goes on along the minus strand of JAPDVU010000008.1, from coordinate 2,276,228 downwards.
GCGTGAGTGTGTGAATCCGTGCTCCGTCCGCACCTCCACGGGCCTGTTTAATTCCCACGAAACCCTTACAGCAGCCCGATGGCGATGTGGGGGCTAGCCCCCCTTTCCCAGTGAGAAACGGTCATCTGCCCGAGGTCAAGTAGCTAGTAAAAGGTCACCCTGGGGTTTAAATGCAGGACCGGTGGGCTCCGAAGCTCTGACCCCTTTCTGCTGCCTCCCACGCTGTCTTAACTCTTTGGCGTCGAGGCCGGAGGGGCCTCCACCCTAACTCCAGAGTGTCCCTACGAGGACTGCGCGCTGGAGGGGCTGCCAGGCCAGCTTGTCAACGCCACGGGCGGGCGGGCGGGCGGGCGGGCGGGCGGGCGGGCGAGCGGGCGGTGTTTGGGCCCGGGAGGCTGGCGCGATGGTTGGATGAGTCGTTGCCTCCTGCGCGCAGTCCTGCTCGGCCGCGTGAACCCTGGCTGCTCGGCCGGAGTCGTTCTGGAAAAGGAAAAGCAGATCAGACCAACACGCATTTCCTCCTGAGAAGCAGGGTTAGGACAGTTTCTCCAGCGGCCACAGGTGTTCTTGGCCTGAGGGGTGGGATGGGCCAGACCCTGTAACACCTTGGATTGAACCGGGCGGGTTGCCATGGTAACGACTTCCTCTGCTCTCCTAGGTGGAAGTGGGACATTTACCAGAGACCCGGGGCCTTGACAGCCCTCCCGGCCCTGTGAGTTCAGGCTGGGAAGTAGCGGGCAAAGAAGTGCTGACTGTGATGCCCAGGAGGGGACCGCGCACAGTGAGAGTGGTCATTTTGCTTGACTCAGTATTGACTCCTGAGTCGCCCCTGGTGACCACCTCACCCCCAAGAGGCAGACAGATGAGTATCTGTTCAGTGCTCACCTGGCGCACAGCCCCCAGCGTGGCGCTGCCAGCAGCGTGCCCATCGTCCTGAGCAGGAAGCTGCGGCCAGGCGCCTGGACCCAGGTCACACCACTAAGCAGCTGGGGAGCCCAAGTGCGAGCCAGGGCATCTGCTTCCAAATCCTGGGCTTTCCTCGCTTTCTGGGGGAGAGCGGATCTGACTGTTCTGGGCGAGGGGTGCCCCTCACCATCTCTAGGGCCGCAAGCCTCACTCTGACCCGAGCAGCTCGCGCGTAGCAGGTGCTGCGTTTTGCTTTCTGTCCTCCCCCTCCCCCCCCCCCGCCCCGCCCCGCCCCGAGTTTATTCTTTAAAGGATCTGCTATCAGTTCAAACTGTTTGTTTTTTGAGCTGAGCAGTCCTGGCAACGACCCTCATTGTGCAACACCCAGCAATACGTTGCTTTCTCTCCTTTCCCTGTCAGGACGGGTGTGGAGGGCTGGGCTCTCCCCAGCATCACCTCTCCGCCTGGACATCTGCAGCCCGCCCCCGCCCCGGGCAAGAGAGGACACTGCCTCCGGCCTGAGGGCACCAGGTGCCGTGCCGGCCCCTTCGGGCCCAGTGTCTTCCCCTCGGTCACGTTCCCCGTGGCCCAGACAGGTGAGGTTGAGTCAGGCAGGACACAGAAACGGAAAGAGGCTGTGACCCAGAGAGGCAAGCAGCAAGGGCCAGGGGCCGAAACCTTGTCCTCCCTCGTCGCAGTGTGCCTTGCAAAGGCCCGGGCAGCCCCTGTGCAGTGCAGGCCCCTGCAGTGTCGCCTGGCCCCCTGGCCTCCCCCTGGTCTGTGGGATCTGTCCTCCTGGCCCCGTCTCTCTCGGAGGGCACGTGGGTTTCAGTTAACACCTCACCCTCTAGGGTCTTTGACAACTTTGAATGGGCTGCTGACCTTTAAAGATGGGGGCGGTGGGGGAGTAGCACAGGGGTTCAGATTCCTAGCTTCCCCGGGGAACCTGGCAGGTCTGGCAGAGCAGCCGCCCCCTGCCTGCAGGAGGTTGCCCGGCTGGGCTGGAGGCCGAGCCCTCCAGGGGGACGCACTCCCGCCGCAAGCTCGGCCGGCCGTGCGCCTGCCTCGTCCTTGTAGGCGCAGGCTTGTGACTAGGGAGGTCTGGTGGAGGTGAGCTGCGGAGGAGGCAGAACAAAACAAACAAAGGGGAAGGAACGGCCGGCGTGGCTCAGTGGCTGAGCGTCAGCCCATGAACCAGGAGGCCACGGTTCAATTCCCCACCAGGGCGCATGCTCTGGCCTGGGCTCAGTCCCCAGTGTGGGGTGTGCAGGAGGCAGCTGATCAATGACTCTCTCTTCTTACTGATTTTCCTCTCTCTCTCTCTCTCTCTCCCTTTCCCTTCTTCTCTGAAATCAGTAAAAATACATTTTAAAAAAGGGAAAGAGAAAGAGGAGAAAGCTTTTTTCCTCCTGGGATCCTGTCCCAGGATCAGTGACATTTTCTGGCCGCGGCGGAGGGAACGCACATTGGCGCTCGCCTTCCTTGCCTTTCCGCCTTGTTCCCGTGGGACCTCCTTTGAGTTGGTGGTGTCGCCCCCCCAAAGAGGTGTCGTCTCGATGTGCCTGCACGCCCCCCCCCCCCCCCGCCTTCCTTCCCCACCAGCCTTCTCCCTCTCCCTGCCATGCGGCCCCACGTGGCCCCACAGCCTCTGCCCTGGGCCCTGGGCCCCCTCCCAGCACAAGCAGCCCCTTCAGGGGGCCTGGGGGCTCCTCGGCGCTGTCCACGTCCCCTCCTCACGCCACTGTCCCCACCTCTGTCATGGCCCCTCACCAGGTCGTTGTGAACGGTTTTGTCTTTTAAAACCGAACGGAGTTCCGGAGAATTGCGTCAGTTTGGATACTTTCAGGCCGAGTCTGGCGCAGAGTAAGCATTTATTTACAGCCCTCCGTCCCTTTTATCCGCCGCCTCGCTTCGGGTTCTTGTGCAGCATTGGCGTGACCGTGATGTCTGTCCAGTCAGAGCCTGAGGAAGGAGGGAGGACGGGAACGTGGGAGAAGCCCGGCTCACATCCCCCTGTCTCGGTGGGTCCCCACCGGAGGCGCTGGTTGGCTCCCTCCCCGCCTGTCTGTCTCCTGCACATGCTGTTAGGGGCCCTCCGGGCGCCGCCAGGAACAGTGCGGTGAACAGGCCACCTTCCTGCCTGTGGTCTCTTCTTGCCTCCCTCTGCCTTCCTGTTCCCTCCTTCCAGGCAGCAGACTCAGACACCGCACCCCCTGACCCAGCACCCTCCTGGGCACCTTGGTAGGTGGAGGGGGGTCCTGCTTGGGCCTGGGTGCCAAGAGGCGAGGTCATAGGGCTTGTCAGGCCCTCCAGACACAAAAGCCCTCCACCCCGCCCTCTGCATCAGGACGTCCTTGGTGGCTGCGGCTGCTGAGTCGCGCCGGTTAGGCTTTTGCTGCCAGGTGGGTGCCTGGGAGGCAGAGCCCTGCCAGCAGCAGGTGCCAGGCCTCAGGGCCCCTGCTCTGTAGGCCTCGGGGCAGAGTATCGCCCTGCCCCTTGCTCCTTTTCCCAGTTAAGGACCAGAGGAGTGCTCGCTGCCCTGGGCTCCCTGGCGGCTCTGACTCGGGAAGGAAGGCCCCGCAGCTTCCAGGGGCCGCGCTGCTCACAAGATAGGCATTTGCCTGCGGGGTTTGAGATGTCAGAGGGCCGGGGCGGGGCGGGCGGGGCTTTCAGACCTGCCGTCTCAGCATCTTGGGCTCCTCTCCTGACTCGGGCTGGGACAGAGCGCAGAGGTGCTTGTGAAATTTAAACACCAAAGGGCTTGGCGTGTGGGCCCTTCGGCAGTACTTTTCCTCGTCCTTCCTGGTCTCGCTTTCATCCCTGAATTAGGGGTCATTAAGCCTTCATCCCTGAATTAGGGGTCATTAAGCCTTCATCCCTGAATTAGGGGTCATTAAGCCTCGCGTCCCCCTTACTCACTGGCTGGTTATGTAAGCCGGTGACTTTCCACCTGGTGTGCCGCAAGAATCTCTAAAACGTGCACCGCCTGCCTCTTGCGTCAGGGGCCTGGCCTCTCCTCCCTGCGATTGTGAAAGAAAGGCAACAGCCAGCACGGTAGCCGCCGGTGTGGGTGAATCAGAACTGCACCTATTTTTTGGCAGATCAGCAAAATGTATGGCTTTCCCGGTGTGCCCCCGCCGAAGGCCAGTGGTAGTGTGCGCGCTGTGAGGGGAGAAGGGCTGACATCACTGATGTGAGTTCATGGGAGAGCTGGCAAAGGGCTTTGACCTCAGGAAAGTGACCATCGGGGCTGCTTACCCATTTTACAGGAGAGGAAGCGCGAGCCCCTAGGAAAGAGAGTGTGGGCGTCTGGGTGAGGGGTCCTGAGCACCCCCATGCCAGGAGGGCCTTGTGAGGCAGTGAGAGGAGGCGGCGGGGTGGCGCCTGGCGGCAGGAGCAGCGGGCCACGGGCAGGGTGCCAGGCCAGTGTCCCCTCCTAGGTCACACAGGCAGGTGGCATGGCACTCTGCCTAATGTCACACGGACATGGCAGGCTTGAGAGGGATGTCGATGGAGAAGGCAGAGGCGGTGGGATTAGAGGAAGTGCTCCATCCAGCCCCACTGTGGCCAGTGACTTCGCAACTGAGAGCGTGCTGTCCGGACAGAGGCATTGACAGCTAAAATCCAGATCATGACACCTCCGGGGCGGGGGGGTGGGGGGGGCTGTCCTAGGGAATTTCGGCTCTGCCCAGTGCGCTCTGGGTGGGTGCATGGAGACCTCCCCGGTGTGAGAGTGCGCCTGGACCTGCCAGGCCTGTGCCGTAGCACCGCCCACCGTGCTGCCCGTGTGCGGTTGGCCAGCTGCCCAGCTGCCCGTGCCGAGCTTCCTCTCAGCCGCATGGCCGTGCTCAGCCTGACTGCGGAACGAGCGGATGCCTGTTCCAGCAGGTCCTTCACTGCCTCCCTCCCCCCCCCTCCCCCTGTGGAGCAGGGCTGGGCGCTGTGCCCACGGGCCATCCTGGAGCCTGAGGACCACTGAGTTCTGTGGTGGTGGAGTCTTTCGCTCGCATTTGTTCCAGGGCAGGCCTCACGCTAAGCCGGCGTGCTGCCTACCTCACCTCATTGAACCTGCACTAGCCCGTTTCACAGATGAAGAACCCGAGGCTCGGAGCCCGCGCTTGGGCGAGGCCCTGCAGCTGGTGCGGGGCAGGGCCCGGGACTCGGCCTGCGTCTGCCTCCCCGAGCCCTTTCCCGGCGTGTTTCGTCTTCGGAATGTTGCTCTGCTTGTCCCCTCCTGGGGGGTCACTCGTGCAGCGTCATCTCACTCGCCCTCCGAGCTCAGCTCCTGCGGGGCCTTGCAGCCTGCTGTGCCCTGCCAGCTGTTAGGCCACGGGTTGGGGAGCAGCGGGGGGAGTGTGGGCAGAGTGCGGGTTTGAGTTTACAGTGCCACCTGCAGATGGGATGCTAGCCACCCGGCAGAGTTGGGAGGGACAGCGCCTGTCAGACTCGGGCTACAGCAGCACCTCTTGGAGAGACCCGACGTCGGGGCCCGCCTGGCGCACTGACAGGCACCTCCATGTTTGGCGAGTGTCTCCGGGGCTCGGGCGCACGCCAAAGACGCGCGTCCTTCCCGCAAGGCTGGGGGTCCGCCAGCCTCCGTAGGTAGCGGCCGCCATGGGACCCTGCCTGGGCGGCTCTATAAAAGGGGGGCTGTGCGGAGGCACCCTGTTCCGTTGCGTTTCAGAGGTGTGTGTTTTACAAATGAGGGCAAGGCCCTCCAGCAGCGCGAGGAGGGGTCCCGCGCTTGCGGCACTTGCTCTGTGCGGGGACCTGGAACCTGGCCGCGTATCTCCGAGGTCCGCCTGGGACGTGCGCCTGGAGAGGGGCCTCGCTCACGGCTACGCAGGGACACGACGGGAAAGCAGGCCTTTCCTGGCCTGTGGGGTGTGGTCAGGCCTGTCCACTTCTCTCCTCACCTGTTGTGACCCTAGGAGAGGCCTCTCCCTTTCTGTGACAGATGGGGAAACTGAGGCGGCCCCGGTCCGGGCAGCGCGTTCTCAGTTGCGATGCCACTGGCCACAGTGGGCCTGGATGTGGCACTTCCTCTAATCCCACCTCCTCTGCTTTCTCGGTCGGCTTCCCTCTCAAGCCTGCCGTGTCCACGTCGCAGGTGTGTCCTTAAGGCAGAGAGGCATGGGACCTGCCTGCATGACAGCGGAGGGGACGCCAGCCTAGGCGCCCCGCCCGAGGCCCAACGCTCCTGCCGCCAGGCGCCACCCACAGGAGGCTGCTGTGGCTGTCACCGTGGGCCTGGGCTCCAGAGCACCCCCTTGGCCGCGTGGGTGCGGCCTCACCGGAGGCCAGCACCGGGGCGGGGTGTGGGGGACTTCAGGTTCCCCCCAGCATCAGAGTCTTCAGGACACAAGCAGCCTTGGTGGTGAGCAAGCCGGCACGGAGGCAGGCTATAAACGCCTCTCTGGAGAGAGACGTAAGCACAGGGTCCCGCGAGCCTGGGGCGTTTCTGTGCGTGCTGTCTCCTCCTGCTCCCGGGGTCTGGCTGTGCGCCCTGTGCTATGGACAGTCTGTGAGTGTCCCTGGGCAGTGACAGCTCTGCGCCAGAGCATCCGTCTGTGCAGGTCACTCGGCTTCTCTTCCTCCCGGTTGCCGGGGAAGCCATCGGGGGTGGGGAGGGGGGTTTCCCTGTCGTGATGAAGACGAGGCGTGAACGTGACCGTCTGTCCATCCGTTGTGGCACGTGGGGAGGACGGCAGTTTCAGAGAACCCCGAGGGAGCCCGAGGCTGCGGTGCCCCAAATATAACCAGCGGCGGCATTGGGGGCGGTGCTGGTGCAGCCCGCCAGGCCCGTGAGGGTGGGCGTATTCCTGGTTCCGATATGGAGACGGGCACCTCCAGGGTGGGTGCTGGCGGCGCCTGAGGCCGGTTTCCCCTCCGTCCCCGCCGCAGCGCTCTCCGCCTGCCTCCCACCTGCTCCTCGGGGAGCGCCACCTGTGCTTCCCTCTGGCTGCCAAGGGCGTTGGCACGTCCCGCTGCCCTGGTTGGGGTGGAAGGACCGGCTCCTTGGTCTCCTCGGGGAGAAGGCTGGGCAGGGCGGCAGGAACACGGGAAGTGGGACCCCTGCCCCCCCCCCCCCCCCAAGCCGCCCTGGCGGGGAGCATCCTCAGGAAGCTCGTTGGTCTGCACGGATAACACGGCTCTTCCCCGCCGGCTTCCTCCCTCACGTCACACCGTGCTGTGTCCACAGGGAGCGATGGAGACCCTGAAAGACAAGACCCTGCAGGAGCTGGAGGAGATGCAGAACGACCCGGAGGCCATCGACCGGCTGGCCCAGGAGGCCCCTGAGGTAGAGGCAGGCTGGCGCGGGCCGGTGAAGGCCGCAGAGGGCTCCCAGGCTCTCGAGAGCGCTGGCTGGCTGGGAGTGGGGGTCAAGTTCACCTCCCTTTCTGTGGTCTTCCCCCTGGTTGGGATCCAACCAGAGACTCCCCTGAAATGTCAGCCCAGCTCCCGGGGCTCCTGGGAGTGCAGAGTCCAGGGCCCCACGTGAATCCACAGCCCAGCAGTGCCACACCGTGGGCAGCCTGAACCGGGAGGCGGTTTCTGGGCGCTCGGACACTGATCGCAGCTGCCTATCCCCAGGGGCCCCTGGCCTGCGTCTCCATGAGGAGCCCTTCCCCGGCTGGATGTGGCTCACCTGACACCCATTTCCTGTCGTAACTGGCACCTAACCCAGCCCCTAATCTGCCCTCTGGGGATAAAGGGCACCCTCCGTCTGCTGCCCAGCTGGGACGTCACCGTTATAAAGGGCTTCCCCCGTCATGAGGGCCTGCCCGCCCTCCCTGGCTCTGACCCTGTGCTCCCCTGCCAGGTAGGAGAGGGCAACGCCGGACGTGGCCACGGAGCTCACAGGTGCAGTTGCCCGGGGTGTTGGTGCCACCGGGTGCTGGAGAGGTGTTGTCCCCCGTCTCAGGGTGGGGGGTCTGACTTCGCCCTCCTCTTGGTGAAGACAGTTCCCCGACACACGGGCAGGGCTTCCGGTCACCACAGGTCCAGCAAGGGTTCCTGCGGCTGCCACCTCGGGCTGGTGGCAAGGCCTGGGCTGAGGGCGCAGCGCCGTTCGGCTTGGGGAAGTGCCGTCCAGGGGCAGAGGTTGGCATTAGGTCGCCTGTTGGTGGGGGTCCTCTGGCCGTGGGGACTCCCCTGTAGTTCTTGGGGGCCCCTCTGTCAGCTCCTGTGCACAGTGCTCTGCAGGACACACGTGGCCCAGGGGGCAGGGGCGTCTCCTGAGCCAGTGCCGCACCCTGTCCCTGGCTCGCTCACCCTCAGGGTCACTTACTCTGGGGCCTGTGGTCTGGCCTGGCCACCTCAGTCCACCCCACAGTAGGTCTCCTGACTCTGAACCCTGTGGGAAAGTGGTGGGGCTCTGGGTCCCTTCCCTCCTGCGAAGCCTGTGCCTTTTCCTATAAATCGGCCCTCCCCGTGCTTCCTCCCCCCCGCCCCCCGCTCTGCTGAGTCCGTGGTCCGCCATCCTGGCCTTGGGCCAGCTGTGGCCCGCGCCGGTGGCCCCGTGTCTCCACCACCCGGCCGATGCACTAGGATTCGGGGGGGGCCGGTTGGAGGCCGGCTCAGGTGTGAGCCCAGGTCCTTGGGCTCTCGCCGCGGGCTGAGGATTGCGGTCCCCCCGAGGCCCGGGCCAGCCTGCCGCCTGCGAGTGGGGTGGTTCTCAGCCAGCTGTCCCCTCCCCCAGGTCCAGGACCTGCAGCTGGAGCGGGAGATGGCGCTGGCCACCAACCGCAGCCTGGCCGAGCGGAACCTGGAGTTCCAAGGGCCCCTGGAGATCAGCCGCTCGAACCTCTCGGACAAGTACCAGGAGCTGCGGCAGCTCGTGGAGCGGTGCCAGGAGCAGAAGGCCAAGCTGGGTAGGGGGGCTGACCGGAGCGGGTCCCCGTCAGGGTGGGCCTGGCGAGCTGCTGGGAAGCCTGGGAGAGTGGAGCCCGCTCGCCCCCAGGGCAGGGGGCCCAGTGACTGTGGCCCCACGTCCCAGCCGTGCATTCCTCACTGCCGCCCTGGAGGGTGGTCCCGCTGTGACTCATTTCATAGGTGGGACCAGGAGGCTGTTGGCTGTCCGCTGGGCCAGCTCCGCTTCTGCGCTCCCCAGAGCCCGTGCGGCTTTCTTGTCTGGGGACCCCCGTCCGGGAGGGTGGGAGGCGTGTCCTGGCCTTGACAGTGAGGCTCGGCGCTCGGACGGTGCACTGACTCCCCGGAGAGGCAGAGCAGGGCTGGGGCTGGGTCCGCCGAGCTCCCCAGCAGCCCAGGGGCCTGGACCTGCCTCCAGGGTGGAAGCGGGAGGCACTGCTGAGATGCTGACCCTTGCTCCCTCTGTTCCAGAGAAATTCTCGGGGGCGCTGCAGCCGGGGGCCTTGTTAGACCTGCTGCAGATCGAAGGCATGAAGATAGAAGAAGAGTCTGAGGTGAGGAGGCCTGATACCCCCCGCCCCCCCTGAGCCTTTGTCAGGAGCGCCGGTGTCTGCAGGGGGCGAGGGCGCATGAGGAGGTGGCAAAGATGAGTCACATCTGGTCCCAGCGGAGGCCTGTGGGACACACAGAGCAGGAACCCAGGCTCCCAGGCTGAAGCAGAAATGGGTGAGCGACGGCAAGGTCACGGGCAGCTGGCCGACCAGGACGGACGGAGGGCAGAGCAGCAGGAGCCCCCGAGGACTGGGGTGGCCCCCCTCCCCCCACCTGGGCCTGGCCAGCCTCGCTCCTGCTCCCCTCTGAGCATTCTCAGTCTCTGTGCGCTGGGAGGAAGCTGCCAGGTCCTGCCAGCCCCCGGGCCGGCTGCGCTAGACCCAGTAGCCAGTGTCCACCACTCACTCAGCACATCCGTGCAGCAGCCCCTGGGGCCCCGCACAGGGCCAGGGGCCGGGCCGCGGGGCCTTGACCGGCAGCCCCTGCCCCCGGAGCTGACATTCAGTGGGAGACAGAAGGAGCACATGGGGGCGTGTCAGCAGGGATGTGCCAGGGGAGGTGGGGAAGGTGGGGGGCGGGGCGGCTTTGGTCCCAGCAGGCCCCGTGGTCACCAACCTTGTGCTCCAGGCCATGGCTGAGAAGTTCCTGGAGGGCGAGGTGCCCTTGGAGACGTTCCTGGAGGACTTCTCGGCCATGAGGAGGCTGTCGCACCTGCGCCGGGTTCGCGTGGAGAAGCTCCAGGACGTGATGAGGAAGCCCAGAGCGTCCCAGGAGCCCGCGGGCGCCGGCACCCCGCCTCTCCGCCCGCCTCCCCCGTCTCGCCCGGCCCCCCAGGCGACCCCCCCTGCGGCCGAGGAGCAGCCACCCCCGGCCCCGCAGGCGGCAGGGGTGCCTCCCTACCCTCTGCCCTACAGCCCATCTCCCGGCTTGCCCATGGGCCCCACCGCGCAGGGCGAGCTGCCGCCGGCGCCCTTCCCTGTGATGTCCCAGCCCTCCTTCTCCTACAGCGGGCCCCTGGGCCCCCCTTTCCCGTCAGCCCAGCCGGGGCCCAGGGCTGCTGGGGGCTACTCTTGGTCCCCACAGCGGAGCACACCGCCCCGGCCTGGCTATCCCGTGCCCACCCCTGGTGCCTCTGGCCCCGGGTACCCCTTGGCGGGGGGCCGGGCTCGCAGTCCTGGCTATCCTCAACAGCCCTCCTACCCCATGGCGGGAGGAAAACCTCCTTACCCAACGCAGCCCCAGTTCCCCAGCTTCCCGGGCCAGCCCCAGCCCACAGGCCCTCCTCAGCCTCCCTACCCCCAAGGGCCGGCCCCTCCCTACGGGTTCCCGCCACCTCAGGGTCCTGCCTGGCCTGGGTATTAGGGCCCTGGCCTCGGCCCGCCCCTCCTTCCGCCTGAACCACACTTTGGCACTCCCTCTGCTGAGATTCGAGGTTAGACTGGAAGTGGGGTGGGCTCTCCCCCTGGACATGGGGGCCTGCAGACCCCGGAAAGGCACAGAGTGGTCACAGCGCTGCCTGGCTTCGCCTGTCTGGTGCTGCCAGGCGGGGAGTCCAGTGCCTCCCCGTGGTGTCTGCAGGAGCCGCTGTGCACCAGCGACTGTGCTGTGTCTGCCTCCGCTCTGAACAGTGCGGGCGGCTCTGGGGGCAGCTGGTCTCGGCCCCTGCTCACCCCGCCCGGGTGTGGCATCTTCCATGTGGTGCCCACCCCCAGGGGTGTAGCTCTTTGTGTCTCTGGTCCATTCGAGGATGGCCCACCCCACCCACCATGGTCAGGGCTGGGTCACGGGGAGAACAGTTAGGAAAAACCCTTCTGATTTTAAGTCAAAAAGCCATAATTGACGGGCTGGCGTCGGAGAAACTCGTGCTGCGTGCTGAGGGACAGCAGCCGGGCCAGCACAGTGGGGAGACGGACCGTGCAGGTGGGCCCAGGCCTCTCCTGCGCTGGCCGGAAGTTCTGGGGGTGCCTTGGGCCCTCTGGCTGGACGGGAGGGAGAGCTCTGGCCCCGGAGCTCATGGCCCCATGGGGGCTCCTGTAGGGGTGGGGCCAGGTCGTCTCCCCAGCCACCCTCTTCCGGTTGACCTTTCCCAAGGCCCACCCAGCTGCCCACCCGTCAGTGCCTTGAGTCTCGTTGGAAGCAGCCCCCCCCTCTGGCTCCCTGGATGGAATGCCCCACCCCTGCCCCCTCCCGACACCGACGCCCTGACAGTGCCTCCCAGTGGTGCGAGGACACCGGTGCCATGTCGGAGTCGGGTCTGCACATCTCTCATCCTCAGAATGTAGAGCCACACGCAGCCCCAGCACAGCACATGGGACAGCACGCTCAGTCATGACGTGACCACAGGCTGCGGGGGTGAGCACAGCACGGGCGTGGTGGGTCGGAGGGAGCCAGGTCTGAGGCAGAGCCTGGAGCTGCTATGGGCGGGGGGTCCTATGTGCCTTGAAATGTCCACTGCCCGCACCTGGCGGCGGGGGCCTCCAGGAAACTCGACTCCTGGTGCCCGCGCTCCCAGCCCGCGTGCAGCAGTGGGTGCGCGGCAGGCAAGAGGCCGCTTCTCCACGTGGGCCCTCGCCCGCCGTGCTGCGTCTCCCGCGTTATTTATGAAGAGAGATCACTAATGGCTCTGCCGGTCCCGGTGCGTGGACCTGGACCACGGCCGCGTGTGTGTCGTCTAAATAATTGCCAATAAACTGAGGCGCTCTGTGCGGCCTTATGGATCCGGATCCGGGAGTGACATGCCGAGGGCTGTGGGGGGCGGGGCGCGATTTCTCCGCCACCTGAGGGCCTCCGACTCCTGTCCACAGAGCCCCACTGTTCGGGCTTATCTCCTGTGCTGCCCTCCGCCCCACGGGGCCTGGCTCTGAGCATTGCTCCGCCTCCTGTGGTTTCCCTCCGGGCACGGCCACGCCCGAGCCTGCAGAGGACAGCTGGGATGTGCGGGGCCAGGCCTGCCCCTGCTGGGCTGGCGACACCTGCTGTCGGCCTGTCCGGGAACCCGCCTGGGGGCTGTCTGCCGTCTGGTTTCTCACTGGGACGGAGGGGCAGCGGGCCGCCAAGCTGGCCGAGGAGGCGGGTGGTCCCTGCCATGAGCCCCCTGTCCCCCCCGCCCAGCGCCCCTGCGCTCAGTGGGTTATTGCGAGGCCTTCCGGGAGCCCGGAGACCAGGTTTCTGCTGGGCCTTCCGCTCTGCCCTGCAAGGTGACGAGGGCGGGCAGGCGCTGCGGGCGAGGCCGGATGCGCGGTCGCCTCTGTTGAAAGCCGGCCGTGTGGGTGAGAAGTGTCAGTGTGCCTGTCTGCTTGGGTCCTCTCAGCAGCCCTGTGCCCCCCCCCCCCCCCAATTAAACAAGGGCGGAGGTTCAGTGACGGGGCACACAGCCTAGGGGTGCGGGTGGGACTGGCACCTAGCTCTGTCTGGCCTTGGGGGCCCTGCCCTGCCTTGTGGTGCCACAGCCCCGGGGGACAGAGCCCACGGTGGAGACCCCTTGCACCCCGCAGATGTTCCCGCCTTTGCCTCCTGGAGTCTTGCCTGGCCTTGCAAATGCCCGGGGCTGAGCACCAGGACCCCAGGGGAGCCAGGACAGCCTGCCTGGTGGGAGAGCTGGACACCTCATCACGGGGCACCCTCAGGGCACTTACTCTGGGTGGGTCTGGGGGTGCAGAAGGGAAGTGCCGTGTTCTGAGAAAGGACTTGGATTGGAGCTGCTTCCCCGGGTCTCTCCCTCGCTCTCGCTCTCCCTCTCCAGGCCGCCCACACCCGGGTCTAGCACTCTGCAGCCCCCTCCCCACCCGGCATGCATCACGAAATCACGGAGTCCTCCGCCAGACCACAGCGGGCCTCCTGTGGGCCTCGTGCCGGGAGGGACCCCCAGGTCAAGTTTAGAGCCTCGGAGGGGCTCCCAGCTGAATGAGCAAGGACGCGGCTGAGCGAGCTGGTGCGAGGCCATCGGTGCCTTGGCTGCGGGGTCCCTCCCAGCGGCACACCCAGGTCCCAGGCCTGCCTGCAGGAAGCCGGACGTGCTGGGGAGTCGGGGCCTTGCTTCCCGTGCTCAGTTCCCCTGACTTCACAGGAGGAGAATGTGCTGGCATCAGGTGCACGTGCGCCTGCCTCTGGGCTCAGGGGGAAGCACGGTTTAGGGGAGACGGACACAGGGAGCACTGCCCTCTGGCTGAGGGGCGCCCTGCTCTGCTCGGGCAGTGGCTGTGAGGCAGGAGAGGACCCAGAGGCGCCTGGCCACCTGTGGAGGCTGCCGGCATCCTTTAGGGCCGAGGAGCCGCCTGGGAGCTCTCCCTGGCGATTGGCGGCGTCCTGACCGGGGCTGGGGGCTGGGAGCTGGGGGCTGGGCCCACCCACCGAGGCCGGAACCGAGGGCACTCCCGGCTGGGCCCTAAGCAGACCCTTTTGGAATGCACCACCTGCCGCCCTGGGAAACGGTTCCTAAAGAGGCGTCTGCCCCGGGCAGCTCTGGGGCAGGGGTTCAGGCAGGGCTGCGTGGGCCTGGGGAGGCCAAGCAGGAGATGAAGGAGCTTCCGGCGAGGAGGCTATGGCCGGGCACTTACTGCACACACACACACACACACACCCCCAGCACTGGATGGGCCGGGCTGCCCTGGGATGCGCCCGAGTCCTGAGCGGGGCAGGCGGAGGCCTGGGGGAGGGTGTTGTGGGGCAGAGCGCTCACCTGGCCCTCTGGCCTGAGACTGAGAGCGCCCCTCTCCCCAGCATCCGAATAGTCACCCTGCTCCTGCTGCTCCCGAGTGGCTGCACGCTGGGCCCTGGGTGTCGGCCCAGACCCACTGCGTCCTCAGGCTGCTGCCCGTGCCCAGGGGCTCCGATGCCCGGGGCCAGCGAGGCCCGCCCTCCTCTCGTCCTTAAGGAAACCTAGGACCACGGACTTGCTGGGAGCCGGCCCCGCCGACAGTGAGACTCCCTGGGAGGGGCTCTCTGACCCCAGGAGAGCGCAGCCCCAGCTCTCACTGCAGCAGGCGGGTGGCTGTGACCCTGTAGCCTGGGACTTGCACTGCGGTGCAAAGCCACATCCCACGTCGGCTCGGGTTTACCAGGTCCCCCCTGTGCAGGGTCCTGAGGGGGCCCTGGGCCCTTGGGCCGTGACAGCAGGGGCTGTCGGGGAGCCACGGATGGGGGGGTGCTGGGGCGCCGGGTGAGGTGGCCACGTGGAGTCCAGGTGCCCACACCACGCCCTGCTGCCCACCGCCCTGGCCTGCTAGGCTGGCTGGTTCAGGGGGGCAGCTCTGACCACGGGGGCTGCTCACCCCGGCAGGTGCCCCGCCCTCGGCATCTCCAGAGGGACGGAGGTGACTCTGGACCGAGGAGCCGGGCACTCAGTGGTCAGGAAGCAAGAAAGCCATTATTTACAAAGAACGTGTTAAATACACGGGAGACCTCGGCTCCCACGCCAGCCCCTGTGCGCTTCCATCGGTCCTCGCTGGGCCCTGTGTGAGGAGAGCTTCCCACAGACGAGGTGGGGTTCCCAGGCCTCCCCCGTCTCTACTTGGAGGGGCTGCTTGTTTGCAGGCTCTGCCCTCAGCTGCCACGCGGCCAGCCAGCGGGTCTGGGGGTTTCCCCTGCCGCTCCTGCGGGGAGGGCGGGGCTGGGTGGGGGAGGCCCGCCCTGGTCCATGGCCCGCGGGGCAGGAGGCGGATGTGTTTCCAAGCGGCAGACCTTCAGGGCGTTCTCAGGAACCGGCCTGGCTCCCGGCATTCGCTCCCGTTCCTGGGTCCGTGGGTGAGAAGGACACGGGTCAGAGGCGGGACCTCACCCCCGAGATGGGCTCAGCGTCGCGGTCAGGGCGGCCCCTCTGTCAGGCAGCCCTGGAGGGCTGAGTCCATCAGGCAGCCCCCTAGGGCTCTTCTTGGCGGGGGGGGGGGGCGGGGGGGGGCTCCCGGACAGAGGGAGGGAGGGAGGTGGTGTCGAGGTCGGCGAGCCCTCCGCTCTGACTGGCAGATCAGCTCCCTCACCCACACCCTCGATGCTTGTTCTTCCCTGACGTGAGCCAAGGCCCTGGAGCCCGTCATGGCGGGCAGGCAGGAGGCAGGAGCCCAGCGCTGCTGCTTATCCCAGGGTGGGGGCTCCCGGGCGGCGGGCTCACCTCTCACAGCCGCTGAGCCCCGTGCAGGTCGTAGTCGCTGTCGGAGGAGTTATCGGGCTGGGCGGACACGCGACGCAGGGCGCCCTCCAGGGCTGCGGGCAGAAAGGCCACCGCGGGGCTGACCCACCAGCTACACCAACGGAGGCCCCCCCCAGCCCAGAGCCCCCGGAACCCAGATCCCCGAGCCCAGAGCCCCCCGGAGCCCAGAGACCCCCGGAGCCCAGAGACCCCCGAGCCCAGGCCACGGGCGCGGAGAGGGCCTGGGTCTGTTGTGATCGAATCAGCCAAACGTTGACAAATGACGTTGAACTTGGGGCTCTCTGGGCTTTGGGGTCAGGGAGGTCAGGGAGCTCGCAGCACGGGGCTCCCTCGGCCACGGCGGCTCCGTTCTGCCTGCTGACCATCCGGCTGGGAGGCTCGCCGAGAACGGGCTGTGGGCACAGCCTGGGCCGTGGCCTTCTCCCCGGCTGAGTGGCCCGTTGGGCCGGAGCCCTCCACCCCCTGCTCTGAGCGCTGGGCAGGCCGCTCCCCTTCCCCAGACGCCTTCCCTTTGGGCGACCGAGACCTCTGCCCGGCCCCGGCGGGACTGCCCCGGCGCTCACCTGGGTAGGCGGAGAGCTGGGAGCTCTTGGGAGGCTGGCTGTACTCGTTCTCCAGGCGCGAGGCGGCGGGGTTCTCCACCTGCGACCGGCGGACAGTCGTCCCGGCATCGCGATGGAAAGACACTGAGCAGACGAAGCAGAGACAGCGCCATTACACCTGCTCCTCCTGCCAACGGGGCCCAGAGCTTAAATTTCCTGCTCCCATGGCGTACGGGGGAGGGGGGAGTGGTGGGGGGAGGGGGCCACAAGGGCACCCACAGCTCCCCCAGCACGCCCCTCCCTTCCTTCCTTCTTGGACGGGTGCAGACTAAGAGCAGCTTCGGATTGGCCAGCGAGCTGATGGGTGGGCTGGGCCTTCGGTGGTCTGTCAGTCAGTCGTCAAACATGGGTTAACCGGGAATTGGATGTACCCCCTGCCTCCCAGAGCTGAGGGCCTTTGCTGATAAAAAAAAAGACTTAGCAACACACAGCCTTCCCGAAGGATCTGGCTCCTGACAAAGCGGGGAGCCTGTGGCGGGGAGGGAGGGGGCCCGGCTGTGGCCACAGGAGAGGAGACGAAGGCCGGTGGGAGCTGGGCTGCTTCCTCCGACCTTTCGCCCCTGGCCTCGGGAGCCCAGGAGAGAGGGCGCCTGGTGACAGGAACGTGAGCGACCGCTCTTCACGGGCCCCGCTTTGGAGACGGACAAAGCCAAGCGCCCGTGAAGGTGCCGGCAAGTCCCGAGGTAAAGGGCTGCATTGGGGGCTCCGTGGCTGAGCGTCCACCTAGGAACCTGGCGGTCAGGGTTCAGTTCTCCGTCACAGCACGGGCCCGGGGTGCGGGCTCCATCCCCAGTGTGGGGCCTGCAGGAGGCAGCTGAGCAGTGATTCCCTCTCATCATGGATGTTTCTCTCTCTCTCTCTCTCTCTCTCCCTCCCTTCCTCTCCGACATCAATAAAAATACATAAAAAGAGAACCGGTGTTACATATAAAAACGAACTGTGCCTGGGTTTCTCAGCTCCCGGTCCCCACGTCAATGTGCTCGTGGAGCCCTCCTTCCTTCCGAGTACCCCTGCCAGTCCCCGTCGGCACAGTCACGCCCTAGCGAGTGCCGTGGGGATCAGAGCCCCGTCAGCCACCGGCTGCACCTGAGCCCCATCCCTGCCTTCACGTTCCTGCGGACCCGGGGGACGCCGCCCGGCTGAGGGGGGGCCCTGCCCCCGGGACACTTACTGCTCTGGTTCATCCCTGTCGGGCCAATCCACTGGCGCTGCTTCTTCTGTTGGACTGGGTGGCAGACAGGAAGGGCACGTCAGGTGGGGGCGGGGGCAGGGGCAAGGGCGCAGGGGGAGGGGGAGGTGGCGGCAGGGGCACTGCTGGACTCGACCCCCTGGAATCTCTGGGGGCCTCCGATTCCTGACTCGCTGGGCAGGAAACCACTCATCTCACGCTCGAGGCGCTGGTTGCCCGCACAACCGTTCAGCACCAGAGGGAAGACCTGGGAGGGCGCAGGGACCCGCCAGCCCGCGCCTCGGACCTGCCCTCGCAGCCCCTCCAACCTCACGTCCTGTCTGAGTTTCTCCCGCGCTCTGCAAGACAGGGACCACGGCCCGCTGTGTACATTCCTCACGAGGGGAGCAGCCCCCCCTTTGGTAGCTGGGGAAACTGAGGCTCAGAGAGGAGATGGCTGCGTCACCATCGTGCACACTGGTGGGGCGGCTCGGCTTAGGACACGTGTCTCCTGAGGTCAGCGGCCGCGCAGACGACCCTCAGGGCCTGTCACCGGCTAAGGAATGGCCACGCCCTCCCTTGGGGCGGGAGTGGGTCTCAGCTGGGCCCCCACGTGGGTGAAGCAGCAGCTACAAGGTTCCTGACCTCGTGTTGGTTACTTTGGGCAGAAAAAGGCCAGTGGGGAAGGGGGGAGGGGTGGGCGAGGGGGGAGGGAGAGCAGGGGGGGAGCAGCAGGGGGCAAAGCAGAGGTGGGGCCCTCTTCGTCCCCCCACACAGGGCCTTGAGAGGGGCTGGCAGGGGGCACCTGCACCTACATTTCTTCACCAGCTTCTTGTAGGCCAGAGGCCCGCACATGACCAGCAGCACAGCCAGCAGCACCAGGCCCAGGACGATGCTCATCACCGTGCCGGTGCCCAGGCCCGCCGGGTTGGGGTCCTGGCCTGGGGCGGGGAGGGACAGAGGAGTCAGGACAGCCCATCCCTCGCTATCAAACCTGTCCACTCAGAGGCGGCTGCTGGCTGGCTTCTCCCAGGGAGTGGCCCGCTCGTGCGGACGGCAGGGGTCTGTCTGGCCGCCTCTCCACTGTCTTGGGGATTCTGGCTGCATATTCACCCCGTCGACCTTTTATCACCTAACAGCTGTCACCTGCCACTTCTGTAATCAACTACTGAGCTTTCTACCACTCGCCATCGTATATGGCCCCAGTACATGGTCATAGACCAACAGTCGCTTCTCTCTCTGACGTGTTACCCAGTTCCTGTTCAGGCAGCAAACGCCTTCCCTCCGTCCCCTGCGTGACTATCCGCCCTCCTGGGGGAGCAGAAGACGGGATGGAGCTGTCATTCATCAGCTGCCTAACGATGAAGGCTGGTCCCTCTTCAAGGCTCACTGCATCTGAGCACTCCTGCCCCCTCGGCCCCCATTTGCCATCTCCTTGGGGGCGGGGGGGCTGAGAGTCTCTGTCCAGCTCTGGGGCCTGTTCTTCGGAAACTGGGCCCTGAGGGCAACCCAGGACCGCCCTCCGCCCGCCCGGGCGGTGGCCGACTCACACGTGACGAACACCCGCTTGCAGTGGGCTCTCCGCTCCTGGAGCTGGTGGCACTGGGACAGCTTCTCCCCGGGGCAGACGCGCCCCCGCGTGGCCTTCTCGCCGGCCTCCAGCACCCGGTAGGAGCGGACGGGCCCGCACTGCTGCTCCTGGCACACCTCGGCCCACCGCGCGGCGCCCTTGGCTGAGGGGCTGTGGCACAGGGCTTCCCACTGCCGGCCCTGGCCCTGGCGCACCTCCACGGAGCCCTCGCACACGCCGCTGCCCCCCACCAGGCGGCTCTGCACCTGGGGCTGGAAATCTGGGGGAGGAAGCCACGGAGGAGAGGTGGCAGCTTTGCAGGGAAGCCCCTGGCCCGAGCCTGCAGGCCGGCCGCTGGGGCCCACCTCGCAGGGGGTTGGGCATGCTGTGGATGACCTGTCCTTCCCTGCGCCGGGCATCCTCTCTGGCAGCTGCCAGCAGCTGGCCCTGCCCACGTGGCACTGAGGGGAGAGCAGGGGGAGGGGGGCATGTCCTCTCACTCTCCTCTGCCGGCCGCCATGGGGCTTTTCAGAAAGGGAAACTGAGGCCCAAGCCCTGGCCGATGGCAGGTGGGACAGCAGCCAGGAATGCCACTGCCCCGGCCCTGCGCGGAGGAGGGGCAGGCAGACCTTCCTGCTCACTCTCAGGGTGGGGCCCCCACTGCTCCGTTTGGAGGAGCTGTGATCACCCCAGCTTTGGCCAGTTTCCATGGCAACATCTGCCTTCAAAGCCCTAGTGCATCTCCTACTTAGAACAACTGTCAAAGGCCCGGCCCCTGGGTGTGGTTGGCAGGTTGCTGCCTGCAGGGGGCTGGGAGGCGGGGGACGCTGAGACCCTCGGGGGCTGCTTCCGCCTGGAGGGCAGCGTTGGCTCATTCTCACCAGGCGCCCAATGGGCTGGGGCGCCGTGTGTGCAGGGGAGCCCCGGGTCCAGGGCCATGCTTCCCAGCTCTGTGCCCTCGAACCCCGGGCCCTGCCGAGATAAGGACCCTGAGGCAGCAGGCGGGGCGGGCCTGGGAGTCTGCCTTTCTAACCAGCCTCCCCCCCCCCCCCATGACGTCCCTCGAGTAGCGCGAGGCTTAGACCGCAGGCTCTGGAGTGACCCTGCTTGAGAGAGCGCAGCCAGGCGCTGACATTGGGCAAGAACTGGGACCTCTCTGAGCCCCGCCTCCTCCGTGGTAAAGCGGGGAGCGCAGTGGCACCCACCTCCCAAAGCTGTGGTGAGAAGAAAGTGCGTGGCCCCGCCCCCGGTCCCGCCCCTGACCATCCCTGGCCCCGCCCTTTCCTGGTCCCGCCCCCGGTCCCGCCCTTTCCCCACCCACCCTTGGCCCCGCCCTGCCCATCCATGGCCCTGCCCTATCCCTGGCCCCGCCCCGCCCTTCCCTATCCCTGGCCCCGCCCCGCCCATCCATGGCCCTGCCCTACCCCTGGCCCCGCCCCGCCCTTCCCTATCCCTGGCCCCGCCCCGGCCGGCTCGGACTCCACCCCATCCTCCCTCCGTTTGGAGCTGTATCTCCTTCCCCTCCGTTTCCCACTGACCCTGGTGTCGGGGGGCCCACAGACCAGCCTCATGGGCCACCGTCCCTCGACCACACCAGCTCGCCGTCTCCGCGGGAGGCCCTCTGGGGACGGCTGGGCACTCTCTCTGCCTGCGGTTCCCGGCCTCCCACTCCCACCATCGCTGCGACCTCCTCTGTGTCTGGGGCTTCCCTCCCGTGAGGCTTGTCCTGCTCCGGTCCCGGCACAGCCTCGCCTCCCGCCTAGAACCTTCTCTCCTTCGCTCCACCGCGCTCCTCTCCTCCTTCAAAACCCGCCAGGAGACCCAGCCTCTTCCTGGAGGTCCCGCGGGCCGCCTGCCCGTGTGCCATCGGGGTCAGGCCGTTTGCTTTGCTTTGCAGAGATGCCCACGGCCGGCCCGGGCCGTGACTGCGGCCCCCCGCCCCCGCCCCCGCCCCCGCCCCACTCGGAGGCCGACAGCGCCCTCTACCGCCCTCCTGTTCACACTGCGCCTCGCCTGCCCTGTGCTACACGCAGGGGTTTGGGGATCGCGTGGTGCCTGACCGTCTGGGGATGCCCGTGGGTCCTGCCCGGTCGCACTCACCAGAGCAGACGAGGGCGAGGGCTCGGCCGGCCTCCCAGGGCTGGGCTCTTCGGAAGCACTGCTCCAGGGAGGCACAGCTGGCGTTCTGGGCCATCCATCGGATGGGCAAGGGCCGGCGCGCCCCTGGGGCCGGGGGTCCCGGCTGCCTCGGCCTCCGGCAGGTGCTTCAGGAAGGAGCCACACTGGAGGGCCTCGCAGATGCGGTCCCCCAGGGCCTCGGTGCTGTCCTGGTCCTCGTAGCCCACGGTGCCGCCCAGGCGGCCGCTGTAGAATTCCACCACGCCCGCGCACCGCAGGCCCCCGGGCCCTGGCACCAGCCGCAGCCCGGGGGGAGCTGGGGGAGGGGAGAGGGGTGCGTCTGAGCGCCCAGGGCCTCCCCCAGTGGGCCCTCCTTGCTCCTGGATCCTTGGCTCCAACACAGGGACAAATGAATGACTGGCCGAATATTCCACTAGAACATTTCCTGTCTGCCAGAGATTCGCACCTAACTGGGCACCCTCCGTGTTTCATCGCTAAATCCAGCACCCTTCTCCCCCTCCCCCTCCTCCCTCTCCTCCCTCTCCCCCCCCCCCCTCAGAACCTCTTACCTGTGGGCTCTGGGGTGTTTGTGGGCACAGGCCTGGTGGGAGGAGGGGCCGTCTTCGGTGGCTCTGCAATGAGACACCTGGTGAGGGAGGGGCCGGGCCGGGGCGGGAGAAGAGCTGGGAGGAGGGGAGAGGGGGGATGTGGGGCACTGAGGGCAGCAGGCAGTGCTGAGAAGGACCTGGAACTCACCGTGTAAATGCCGCCTGCCCCACACGTTGTCTCTAAGTCTCCCATGAGTGGGCGGCTCCCGCCCGTTTTACAGTTGGGAAAATGGAGGTTAGGAGGAGACAATGAAGTCAGCAGGTCCTCAGCCTTTTCCATCCCACTGGGCAGGAGCCAGAATCCCTCGCCTTCCCCTCCCAGTTCCCCGCCGGACCCCCTCCCACCTGCCCGTTGGGACCCAGGTCACAGGCCCTGGGCGGCCTCCTCAGGGCCTGCCCAGGCCAGGGAACCCACCTAAGCAGATGAGGCTCAGGGGCTCCCCCCGGCGGGCCTCGCTGGCGTTGCAGTGGGAGAAGGACAGGGGCAGTCCGTGGCAGGCGACGTGGTGCTGGGGGCTGCCGAAGTAAGGGAGGGGGCCGAGGAGCAAGGCTTCCCTGCAGCTCAGACTCCGGCAGAGCGGGGTGGCCAGGCTGGGGTCCCACCGGTGGCCCGGGCCCCGGCCCCAGCTCCGGCTGTCCACTGTGTGCCACCGGTCCTCCAGGAGCACCTCCAGGCGGCCCTGGCACCGCGAGCTGGAGCCGTTGAGTTTCACCTGGAACCCTAGGGGCCAAAGAGGGGGGCGGGTCAGGCTGGGAAGGGTCCCTCACGACCCCCTCACTGCCCTGCTCTCTGCCTGGGCGCCCCCACCGAGCCAGGCTCCTGCCCCCGGGGCTGCCTGCTGGCCCCGGTGAGCGTGCCCTCTGGGGCCCTGCAGGGACTCCCCACAACTCAGGCTGGGGCTGCTCCTGGCCCAGGTGACCCCTGAAGCCGGGTCCGGGAGGGCTGGGGCGCAGACGTCTAGCCAACGGTGACTTGGTCAGTGGGCAGGGCCCTGGGCGGCCAGGCCAGCGGACTCGCCCGCTCTGGGACGTCTGTCTCCACGGGCCCGAGAGAGGCCGGGCGCCCGCTTCTCTCTCTCTCTCTCTCTCAATTTTAAATCAGTTTTATTGGGGTGCGATTTACAGACAGTGAAACGCACTCATTAGAGAGGGCACTTGCTCCGTGGCATTAGACAAGCGCATGCGTGCCCCCTCACCACCCGCTCCAGAAATAGAATATTTCCATCGCTCGGATCCAGCCCCGGGCGACCACCGATCTGCTTTCTGTCACTGCAGATCAGCCAGGCCGGCTCCAGAATGTCAGAAGCGGGGTCATGCGGCACGTGTGTGTCTGGCTTTCCCCGCCTGGCTTCCTCACGCGGCGTCTCCGGTGAGACTGCGTGTGGCTGCGTGTGGCTGCGTGTGGCTGCATGTGGCTGGCTCATCCTTGGCGTTGTGCACCGTGTGGCGAGGCCACAGCGTGTGGTCCCTCCGCCATTTGGGTCGCTTCCCGGTGTGGGCGATTGTGAGCATCCTGTACCCCTCTTGTCTCTGTGGACACAGGTTCCCCTTTCTCCCAGGGGCACAGCTGGACGTGGAGCGGCCGGGTCAGAGGTAGGGACACGCTGTGTGAGGCCCCGAAGCTCCGTGAAGGAAGCCGTAAGGACACATGCTTGCGTCTGCGTAAGATTCAGGAAAGCTTTGCAGGAAGGAATGCGCGGATCCTGCTCGGGTGTGAGGTGAGGAGAGCTGGGGTCAGAGATGGAGAGGGGCTCTCCCCTGTGGGTCTTTCCTGCGTGTGAGGGTGGGAGCCACGCAACTGCATCACCTGCTCAAGGAAGGTCTTCTTACACGCGAAGAGGCCGTCGGTGGGAGTGTGAGGGGGAGCCCTCCCTGGTCTGGAATTGCTGGTCAGGCTGCCTCTTTCTGCCCACCGATGAGGGCCCCTGGGCCCCAGAGCACGGGGCTGGGGCTGGCCCGGGCCACGGGGCTCGTGAGAGGCAAAGGGAGCTCGTCCCACCGCTCACGTAGGCACGGCACAGCGCGCTCACCACCGGAGCCGAACCGGGGAAGCGTTTGCTCCCCGTCTTACAGGGGGGGACACGGGGGCTCAGAGAGGCCACGCGGCTTGCTGGAGCTTGGAGCTGGGATGCCACTGCGCACCGCCAGGGCCAAGTCCCTGTTCCCAGGGTGGCTTCACGAGACCCTGCGGCCACATTGCCCCCAAAGTGCGTTCAGCAGGACGCTATCTCAGGAAATATGCAGGAGCGGGGCTGAGGGACGCGAGTCTGGCGACTGGTGAGTTAAAAAAAAAAAAAAAAGTTTAAGAGGGTCCTTTGTTGCAGGCCTTCTCAGAGCCTTTACCAGGCCCGGGTACACGGTCGTCTCCAGCACGTGGTGTGCGGTGGCCTCCCCTGTGTGGGAAACACCGGCCTCTGGACCTAAAGGCAGGATGCCGGCCACTGCACAGCCTGGGGCGGCCGGGCCCGGCGGCCTCCGCTGCAAAGGTCTTAGAGGAGGAAGCATCGTCAGGACCGGGCGGGAAACAGGACCTCGCAAGGTGCGTGCATGGGTGTGCTTTCTGCACGTGGGAGTGAGTCCTAATAGTAATTATCATGAGAACGAGCATGTGCGTGGTGCCTTATAGCCATGGAGGGCATCCGTGTGCAGGCGGGCATGTTCAGTGTGTGTGTGTGTGTGTGTGTGTGTGCGCGTGCGTGTGTGTGTAGGGGTCTCTCTCTCTCTCTCTCTCTCTCTCTCTCTCTCATTCTCTGGGGGGGTCACCCTGGTGGAGGTGCTGATTTCTTCATTGGCACAGCCCTGCTCCCCTCCCCCGCCGCCCAGGCCCAGCGGCGGCTCTTTCTTACCTGGTTCCTCCCAGGGGGACGCTCCGCGGCCGGCGGGGACTGCAGGAAGGAGAGAGCGAGGTGAGGGAGGGAAGCTCCTTTGGCTCCCGTGGCCGCCGCCTGAGCGGTGGCGAGGCGCCAGGCTTCTCCTGCAACCTGGGGAACCCCTCGGGGGCCGTGAAACCAGCCATCACCTTCTTGCTCGTCCTAAAACTGCGTTTCAAACGGACGTGCAGGGAGACTGACTTGCCCTCAGCGCACAAGCCCTTGGATGTCGGGCCCTGGAGGTCACTGTGCTCACCAGCGCAGCCCAGACCTGCGGCGGCTTCATGGCCCCAAGCGTCCCCGCCCTCCCTGGGCAGCGATGAGCAGTGTCGCCAACACCGACTTTTAAAATGAGATGGACCGGAATGGAGGCCGTCAGAGCGCACTGCGCGCTGTGAGGGTAGGGACGCCTTTTGTGCCTTGGATTGCAACGCACAAACGTCCCGTGTGTTGCTTCCGATCAAAACAGTTTAACCTCCATCACCCTAGGGAACCGGCAATGAGCCCGTGGCCCGGGCCCCGGGCAGACACGAGGGCGCACTTTCTCTTGCGGCTCCTGGCTCCCGGGGGGGGGGACAGCGCGGCTCTGACTTCGAGGGACGGGGACTTGCCCGAGGGGCCTGCTGGCGAGGGAGCCGGGACCGCAGCCCGCGCGCCTGGCCTGCCGGGAACGGGCCTCCCGGCGGCGCAGCCCGGGCCTGGGCAGGCGCGAGTTCCTCCGGAAACCCTGGCAGCCTCGTCCCGCGGGGCCGGCATCGCTGCTTCCCAGACAAGGCCGCTGGCCGCCTGGCGTCGTGTGGACTGAAGTCGGATGGTCCGTTTCCCACCCACAGTGGTTCCCTCGCCCTGGCTGGTTTGGCTCAGGGGCTAGAGCGTCGGTCTGCGGACCAAAGGGTCCCGGGTTCTGGCCAAGGTGGCGGGCTCGATCCCCCGTGGGGGGCGTGCAGGAGGCAGCCGATCAGTGATTCTCTCTCATCGCTGATGTCTCTGTCTCTCTCTCTCTCTCTCTCCCGTCCTCTCTGAAATCAATAAAAAATGTAAACAACCACAAACAAGGATCCCCCTCCTTGTCCACGAACCTCTCGATTTCCAGCGAAGCCCCTCTGTCTGGTGGCCCGTGGGGTGTCCTGGGTCTGCTTTCCCTCGCCCTCTGAGGAGCGGCCCCTGGAAAGCCAGGAACCCCTCTTTCCTGGCAGATCCCAGGCAGGGAGCCGTGTGCAGCCTGCGTCTGTGCCAGCGCTTTGGGGAACACAGGTCCTGGGGCCCCAGCCCTGCGTCTCGGGCCGAGCCCAGATGAAGGGATCGGTGTATGATTAGGAGCTGTTTTGTGTGCGAAACACGCAGAGAATCACACGGGGCTCCCGCCAGGGGGGCGTGAGGACCGGAGCCCGCGGAGGGCGCAGCGGCTTCGGGCCTCTCTCCTCGCTCGCCCGGGGCCGGGGCCAGCGGCCGGAGAGCGAGCCGGTGGGGGCCGAGCGGCCTTCGTCATCTGGCCCACGGCCCTCTCCCGCGTGGCCGGGTGGCTGACTGGATCTGCATGAGTTTCGTGCCGCCCGTGTGTCCCCCCTGTCCCCCTTTCCGTTCAGAGCTTCACATACCCTGAGGCTCGGTCACACAGCGGCTCGCTCTTCCCACCCAGGTTTCTGTGCAGAAGGGACCAGGCTCACCCCCATTATAGGACCAGGAACCCAAGGTTCAGAGAGGCTGCGTGACTTCCCTGAGGTCACACAGCTCATGGTAGAGACAAGACGGAAAAGCCATCAGCATCGCTTGACAGGGCCCCAGGGGCATCTACCACGGGGAGACCCAGAGCCCGCTCGCCCTGTGGGATGGGAAGGGGAAACTGAGGCCGAGAAGGGGGAGGACTCCCGCCACATCTCGCCTAGCTGTGCCCCCAGAGAGTAGGGTGCTGGGTGCCTGTGGGAGGCCTGGGAGGCCAGCCCCAGAGGGTTCATGGTGACGATGGTTACAGAGGAAGCGGCCACACCCGCAGCTGCCGTTCACAACGCAGACCCCAATCCTCCTAACGCGCTCGGCCGCGGGCCTGAGGCCTCCAGCCGCCTCTGGGTGTGATTCCCGCCGGGCGCTGTTGCCGCAGACCTGGCTGGCGGGCTCACCCTGCGTTTCCCTTCTACCGCCTGCAAAACCCTGGGTCCCCAAGCAGCTGGCGGGGTCAGCCAAGGGCTTGTGTCCCCGAGAGACGAGCGCTCAGCACACTCTCTCACCGCCCAGCTCCATGGGGAAAACGCCCCCGTGCTCCCGGAGGCCCCTCTGCCAGGGGTCCCCCCAGGCTGGCCCGCACCCCCGCACGCGCACCCTCCCTGCCAGATTTCCTCACCCATCTCCTCGTGAGGCCCCGGCACCCTCCCAGGCACAGCACGGCCCCCAGCACTCCCAGCCCCACGCCCCGCGCCGCTCAGGACTCCAACCCCCCTCCCCCCGCAGTCACTGGCCACTTGGTCTCGTGTCTGTCCCCCATCACACCGACTGCAGTGTCGGACCCACCGGGCGGGGGTCCTCGTCCTCGGCACTGGAAGCGGTGCCTGGCGCATAGTGGGCACTCAGTCCACACTTGCCTGAGTGGCTGCCAGACAATTAGGTGTGACGGCCTTCCCAGGCTGGGGGGTCCCCACTGTTAGATGAGCACCCAAGACGTGTTCCTGCCAGCTGTGCGCGGCCACGCAGAAATCTGACCCAGATCCGTGCTGCTCCAAGCCCCACGGCCTCAGCAAAGTGCACACCACACACCTGCACACACACACACAGCACGAATACACACACCGTGTGCACATGCCCCCACATGTATGTGTGCACACACACACACAGACACACAGTAGGTGTTCAATCAGTGTTGCCAGGCGGAGTTGAATCCCTCCCTGGTCTGCTGGAGAAAACCCCTCAACAGCCCCTGGCCCCTCTGCCCCTCGCTGGGGCCCCATCCCTTGTGCCCAGTGCCAACAGGGCCCGCTCTGCAGCCGGACAGCGGCCGGGCGGCCTGCTGGCAGCTGGAGCCCGCGCCCTCCTCGCCCGGGATGCCCCGCCCTGTGGCCGGGACTGCCCCTCGTGAACTCAGCCGCTCTCCCCGCCGATGCCGTTCCCTTGGCTGCACTTGTCATGAGCGTTGTGAGCACTCGGGGCTCGCTTTCTGTGCCTCTAACGGGGCTCCTCTGTCAGCCTGTGCCCGGCACCAGGCCCACGAGGGGAGGCATCCTGACCCATTCTGCTTTGCACAGAGCTGGGCACACAGTAGGTGCTCAATAAACACGCGCAGGTGAGAGCAGCCTGCGCCGGCGGGTGGGCTGGGAGGAGAATGGCCAGGCCAGCATGGGGCCAGGCCCCTTCCCGCGGAGGCCCACCTCTCCTCGTTGCTCGCTGACTCTGACGGGGATGACGATGATGGCGATCATTACGATCGTTCGAGCTTCCTTTAGCCCTGGCCCACCCGCACGAGGCCGGCCGCTGCCTTCCCGTCGGCAGGGGACTGACGCTGACGGACAGGCCCGAGGCCACCCAGCTGGCGCACGCGCGGCGGGCCCGAGTCGCACTGCGGAGTCCAGGCCCTTCCCACCCGGTGCTGGTTTCTGGAGGCCTGGGGGCTGGGCCTGCCCGCCATGAGGGTCAAGGCCGCCCCCCACCCATCCCAGCGGGTGAGGCCCAGGCAGCTTAGGGCTAAGGGCAGTGGCGGAGGGAAGCCATGTCGCTGTCACCCCAACCAGGCCACGGGCATCTGCCTGCCCCAAGGTCCCTAAGTCACGGGCACGGCCCAGGGCTGGGGCGGCACCTCCTCTCGGCATGGCCCGCGGCTCCAGCCCTGGACCTGGGCGCCCCAGACCTTGTGGCTGCAAACCCACCGGTGGGGGTTGTGTCCGCAGCCATTTTCCTCCTTGCGGAGCGGCTCTGTGGCCTCTGCTCTCCGCTAAGGGGCCAGAGGGGCCTCCCTCCGAGCAGCAGTGACGGGCCACGTCGGCTGGTCGACTCTGCTGCTCACTAGCTGCTTCGCCCCGGGCTGGCCACCTGACTTTTCTGGACCTCAGTCTTCTCCTCTGAGAAATGGGGACAATGGGCTGGCCTACTTCAGAGTCTATTGAGAGCTGACAAAGGAAAACGGCTTTTAAGATATTTTCTAAGCTGTGACCCACTGAGCAACGGGAATGTTTATTATCCACCAGCACGTGCACATGCACACACACACATGCACATGTGTGCACGCACACGCACACACACACACCGGGACCACATGCTCTGGGGTCCCAGACGGTGCCCATCGTACTCGGGGTGAAGGCGCTGCCTCCGTCTTTTTAACTGTGGGCTCCTTCGGGCCGTGGCCCTGGGTGGTCCTGCCAGGACCTCCCCCGACAATGGGATCAGGTGGGAGGGAGGCCCGTGAAGCAGGACCCCCCCACCCCATCCCCCTGCTCGGCAGGGTCAGAGGCCACAGGTGAAGGGCAGGTGGGGGGTTAAGGGCCTGGTCCTAGGACTCCCCGGGGCCAAGGAGCCCGCAGCAGCTCCTCAGAGGGTCCCGGGAGGCAGAAGGCGCCTCCAGACCTCTGCCCAGGGACAGAGGCATCCTTGCGGTTCCATGTAGAACAGCCACGGGAATGTGCGTGCACACGTGCCCCGTCATGCTCGGGGAACGGTGAGACGCCGTTTGGAGGCACGTCTGGCCCATGAAAACACACACACACACACACACACACACACACACACACACACACCCCTACTTACACACATTCACACACCTGCTCACACCCGCTCACCAGCTTCTCGGCAGCACTGTCTCCTGAGACGTCCCTCCCGCTCCCACCGCCTCTCCCCCCGCTCCTTCCAAACCCTTGAGAAGCGCTCAGACCTCAGCCGGCTCGCCCCCTGCACCGAACAGATGGCAGATGGCGGCAGGAGAGCCTCGGGGACCCATCCTGGGTGCACGTGCTCAGACTTAGAAGCCCGTGCCGGCCCAGCAGCAGGGCGACGGTCGGAGCCAATGACCCCCGGCTTCCTGGTCCCCCCTCTCCTGCCAACAGGAGGTCCGGCTGTTCCCACAGTGGCCTTCGGGGGCGCGGGGCCAGGGCTGGCTTCTGAAGAGCTCACAGCCTGGCCGGTGGGCCTGGCTGGGCCCCCGGACTGACCCAGAGGGACCAGGACTGAGGGTGCCTCTTTGCACCTGCTCAGCGCGCTCTCAGAGGCCGTCCCGCCTGCCGCCGCCGCTCTGCCAGCACCACCAGGCCGACATTCCCGTCCCCCAGGCGCCGGAGCCAGGGCCCTGTGCTCTGGGCAGCGAGGCTGCGAGGGAAGCCCGCACGGGGAGGGAGGACCTGAGACTTGGTTCCATGCTGAGAGCCCATTTAGCATGAGGCCCGCCTAGAGGGTCCCACTAGGGCAGGAGAGGGCTGAGCTGGGCCCCGGGGGCGGCGCAGTAGGGGCTGGGGGCTCCGACGGGCATCCTGGGGACCCCACGCTGCGTGATTCTCCAGAGAGGTGCAGGCAGGCCTTGGCGTCAGACCCAGGGGCGCACTGGCATCTCCTCCCTGCACCCCGAGCCCGGGGACCCTGGCGGACGCCCCCGGGGTACTCACCCAGCACCCCCAGCAGGCAGAGGGCGGCCAGCAGCGGCGGCTGGGACTCCATGGGTACGGCCTCCTCCTGCCTCGGCCGCCAGCTCAGTGGGCGAGGTGCCTGGCTGTGTCTCCCTGTCGGGAGGAGGCGGGGCGGCCGCGTGGGCAGGGTGGTACCGGAGCAGCAGCGGGGCCCCGCCACCCACGTTTGAAGTTGAACTGTCAACTTCCTCCTGGTGAAACCACCTGTCCCAGTTCGCATGGCGGCCTGGCTGCTGCCAGCTTCCTGCCCGAGGCGCCGCCGGGGCTGGGCGGCCTGGGGGTGTCCGGCACTTAAATCCGTTCCTCGGCGGGGAGAGCTGAGGCCTGGGCTCAGGGAGTGAGGACCCTCCTGATAGGTGTGATTGGGGGCCACACGCACCACCTCGCAGGGTTTGGAGGTGACACTGCCGCAGCCTGGAGCCAGCCCTCCCCCCGCCCCTCGCCCCGCGCCGGCCCCACCCCACGGCGTCCTTCCGTCCCGGGACCCCGGAAATCCCAGAATTTTCATTCATTTGTTCGTTCCTTCATTCAGCTCATCTTTGTCCCAGGCCAAGCGCCAGGCGCATAGCGATGAGCGTTTCCGCGCCCCCCCCCCCCGCCTCCCCCCCTCGCGATCCTCCGCCTGGAGACGGGGCGGGAAGCGCTCGCTGGCCCGCCAGCTGCGTCCACACCAGCTGCGCGGTGAGCGGCCACAGCCGGTGCCATGGCGGTCCCCGCAGCCGCCGTCTGAAGGGAGGAGAGCTGATGCTGAGCCCCTGGGAGAGCCGGGGTGGCCGCCCCCAGCCCCCCAGCCTCCCTGCGAAGGGGGTGGGGTTTTCCGTGTCACAAACGAGGAAACTGAGGCTCAGCAGGGACCCCCTTGGCCTGCAGAGTCAGCACGAAGGTCTGAACCCACGTCTCTCCATCCACAGCCCTGGCCCCGCCCTCCTCCCTGCACCTGCCAAACGCAGAGACTGCCTCCTGTGGGCCCTGAGCCTCCCCGCAGGCAAGGCCCCGGCCTCTGGTCTGTTTCACTGGTTTGTTCCCGGAGAACTGGAGGCAGCTCAGGCCTGGGCTGCTGTCCCCGGGCCTCGGGCCTCGGGCCGGTCCCTGCCCATCCCGTGGATGGGGCGCTGGCCTGCCCAAGCCTCCCCCTCCAGCCGCCCCCAGACTCCCTCCTCCACCTCCTCGAGCCCCTCCCTCCCTGCAGCCCACACCCCATCAGTTACCCCTCTCTCCCCGCTCCAGGCCTCAGGCCCCCTGTCCCCACCCAGACCCCAGACCCCTGGCGGGAGTTTCCCGCCCTCATCACCCTCACTTTCCATGACACAAGAGGAAGTCAGCGAGCTGGGCTGGGCTTTCCATGCGCCTGGCCCGGGGTGGAGGCCACGGGCGGGGGGAGGGGGCCCAGCAGCCCCCAGGGCCCGTGCCAGTACCTCCGGGGCCTCGTCTGGAGAGGCGGATCCCGCTGCCCTGGCCGCACCAGGTAACCGCAGAGCGTGTGTGCGTCTGTCAGTGGGACAGCCCACGGCGGCCTCGGTTCCTCTGGGCTCCTCAATGCCCCTGCACACCCAGGGTTTGTCCTCTTCGCCAGGGCAAAGGGGCCACAGGGTTAAGTGGGGAAATGGGGGGAGCTGACGGAGGGAGGGAGGGAGGGAGGGAGAGAGGAAGGCGTGGCGGGAGGAGAGGAGACCCTGGCAGGTGACTGGTGCATAGTAGGACCTCAGTGGTTGTTGAATGAATGATGAATGAATGAATGAATGAATGAGTGGATGAGTGAATGGATGCATGGGATGGTCCCCAGATGCTGGGGTGCCTGGGGCCGAGGAGGTGCCTCTGTGCAGAGATGGGCAGGAAGAGCCTGCGAGCATTTGTTGAATGACTCAGTGACCTGAAGCCTTGAGCGCTGGCACTTGGCAGCCAGGCCCGGGGGTGGGGGCCCACTGCGGGGAGCAGGCCTTGCAGCACCCCCTCCCCCAGCTGTGCTCCGGCTTAGTCAGATCACCGGTGGGGGCTGGGCAGGGGAAAGAGGGGCATAGAACCGGGTCTGGACCTGGATGGGCAGCGGAGGGGCGAGCAGGTGGCGGAGGGCCTGGCCAGGCGGGCACCTACGTTTGAGCCACTCGGCCCCACATTGCCATGTGGCTCTCAGGGCCTCAGCTGCTTATCTGTAACGGAGGGGTTGGGTGACCCCCAAGCCGGTGCTTCTGTCCCAGGACCCCACCCCCAGCCACACTGTGGCATGGGAGGGGGTGGGGGGTTCTCATGGGAGGGGGTGGGGGGTTTACATGGGAGGGGGGAGGGGGTTCGCATGGGAGGGGGTGGGGGGTTCACATGGGAGGGGGTGGGGGGTTCACATGGGAGGGGGTGGGGGTTCGCATGGGAGGGGGTGGGGGGTTCACATGGGAGGGGGTGGGGGGTTCACATAGGAGGGGGTGGGGGTTACATGGGAGGAGGTGGGGGGTTTACATGGGAGGGGGTGGGGGTTTACATGGGAGGGGGTGGGGGGTTCGCATGGGAGGGGGTGGGGGGTTCGCATGGGAGGGGGTGGGGGTTTACATGGGAGGGGGGAGGGGGTTCGCATGGGAGGGGGTGGGGGTCTCTGTTCCGGAACCTGGAGGGTCTCTTGAATGCGATGGTGTCAATGCCAGGGCTCTGGGGAAGCGCCCGGCAGGCAGAGCATTGCGGGGGCCACCGGGCAGGGCCCTGGCTCCCCCGTGGCTCAGTGCGTCCACTTCCCCGCGTCCCAGACAGGGTGGGGCCTCCTTGAGACCTGTCCTCCCCACTGTCCTGGCCCCTCCCGTCCCGGCGCTGCCATCCTGAGAAAAGGCCTCACACGGCACCTGAGCTCCTCACTGGTGAGGGGCCACCGCCGTGACGTCAGCAGGCGCAGCGGACAGTAGCTGGTGAGGGACCACCGCCGTGACGTCAGCAGAGGGAGCGGACAGTAACAGGCGCAGAGAGCATAGCACAAGCCTGGCTGATAGGAAGGGCCCCAGGCACCATAGTTATAACCGTAACCGTAACCGTATCCACATCCACATTTCCGGGTGGGCGGTCAGGTGAAGGGGCCCGGAAGCGGCTCTCCATTCTGACGAGGTGGGTGACCTTGGGCAAGTCATTTCCCCTTCCGGGGCCTGGCTCCCTTCCTATAAGATGGGTGTGCCTTGCAGGGCTTCTGGAAGATTCCACTACAGCGTCATGGAGGGCTCGTGCATCTTAGTGTGCCCCTGGGGTGTGAGGGCTGCTCAGCTCAGGCCTCCCCTCCCCACAGGCCTCCTCCCTGGGGGCTGTGCCTGGAGGCCCAGCCGCTGCCCTTGAACCAACCCGTCACCCCCCTCCCCCCCGAGCCTGCTGCAGGCCCCCCGGTGCCCGGAAGCCGGCGTTCGGGAAGCACGCAGCCCACGGCCCCCGGCCCCACGCGTGTGTGAATCACGGTTTCTCTTCTGTTGCTTCTGTGACTGAGATTGGACCTGCTCGGCCACGGAGCCTGCGGGCTGCCTGAGGAAAGAGGCCGCCGGCCAGGCGGCGCAGGACGGTGCTAACGGCCGTTGTGCAGAGGCAGCCACTGAGGCTCAGGGCCGTTAGTGCATTCCCCGGCCCTGCGGTTTGGACTGAACCCCAGGCCTCCCGGCCTCCGGGCCCCCTTTCTCAGCACGGCCTCTCCTCTCTCCTCGTGGGCTGGGCCGCCCCCGGGGGCCTGGGAGGCGCGCAGACCCGCTGTGTCCTGGGCCCGCAGCCAGCGCCCTGGGAGCCGGCTCCCCTCTGTAAAAGGGGCAAGGGCCTGTCGGGAGGGGCCGGCGTCTCTAACGCCCCCTGGGCTGTTGGGACCTCCCAGCTCCGGCTTCTTTCTTTCCTCCCCCCACCCAAGCCCCCGCTCTCCAGCACCAGCACCAGCACCAGCACCAGCACCTGCTCCAAAGCTCCTTCTAGAACAAATGAATGAATGAACGGCAGGGAGCTTTCAGCACAAGCACGTGGACAGACAGACAGACACTGTCTCTCTCCCCCACCCCCACCCCCCCGCCCAGCGCTGAGCTTCCAGGCCACTGGGAGACCCCCGGCAGGCAGCTGGGACCACAGCGGGGACGCTGCACGAGGGGGGCTGGGCCTGAGGGAGCCCAGGAGGAGGTGCGTCTAATCCATCTTCTGGGAGAGTCAGGAAGGCTTCCTGGAGGCGGTGACATCAGACTGAAGGTGAGTAGAAGTCTGCCAGTTGGGCAGTGGGACGGGTTTTCCGGGCCGAGGACACGGGCTTCTGGGCTGTATGACGGCGATAACCGTGTTACTCGGCGTGAGAAGGGTCTAGAGGTTGGGGACCCTGGGCGTCGGTCCTGACGCAGCCCCTCGCCCTCGCCGACACTGTGCCTAGGTTGGCGTGTCTCTCCCAGGCCTCAGTTTATCTCTGGAGTAAAGGGGCTACCCCTGTTGGTTCCCGAGAGTCCCCAGCCTGGGAGTTCAGATGAGATCTTACAAGAGTATCACTTCGCAGAAGCGGAAACATCCATACGGCCTCTTTGGAAGGACAAAATGGCAAAAGCCACGTTTCCTCTGGAAGCTCACCACGGTGTGACTTTGGGGGAGTTCTCTTACCCCCAGGGCCATGTACCGGGGCCTTGAGGCACGGAGGGACCGTGAGAAGGTGGGGAGACCGGGCCAAAGGCAGGTAATGCCCGCCCCCTCCCCTCGGAGTCGGACCGGGAGGAGGGCGGAGGGAGGGCGCGCTGACGGGCGAGGGGCCCTTCCGCGCAGAAAAGCACGGGCTTTGAGGACCCTCTGTGCACACCCGCCGTAGTTCCGTTCAGTGAAACCACGGGAGCCTTTTCCCCGTCCACGGACCCCGCTCCCAAGTCATGGTCACCGAGGGTCGTGGGGGTGGACGTCCGCCGGGGAGGCAGGTGAGGCGGGGGGTGGGGGGGGGCTTTGCTTGTTTAGGCTGCACTCTGGCTGGCTGTTTTTCAAAGAACGGACGTGACGCTTTTGTGCGGGAACATCCTGTGAGAGGGACCGCCGGAAGCCTTGGTGAGGAAAAGGCCCACGGGTGGCTGTGCAGGGAGACGCCGCTCTGGATGGATTTCCGGGGCAGCGAGAAGCAGCAGGCTCGCGGGGAAAAGCAGCCAGAACAGCCGAGTGGAACGAAAACTCACTCCGCCCCCAATCTTCTTTTTTTTAATTTCGATTCTTCCTCGTCGAGAGCATCACACACCACCCACAGCCCTGCTGGTCCACGCGGCCGCCCGGGCACGCCAGGGAACTTGCTTGCTTTGTGCCCAAGTGGGCATCAGACATGTGACATAAATCTTCATGTGCAGACGCTGTCCGTGCCCATTTTCCGCTAAGATGCAGAAAGGTACACAGGATGGGGCACAGGAGGCTTACGGCTGTTCGTACGGAAAGTAAGACAATAATAAGTAACCGGGCAAGCATACACTCTGTCCTGTGCACTCACAGTTGTCAGCCTCCTTTGGCCCCGCGGTGCGTGCGTGTGTGTGCGTGTGTGCGTGCGTGTGTGTGTGTGTGTGTGTGTGTGGCCTGCGGCCTGCGTTTTCTCTTAAAGTGCATCCTGCGTGTCCTCCCGTGTCGCAGACTCACTGTACACCACGTTGGGAGCGCGGCTGCACAGCAGCTGCTGTGTGAAGCCCTGATGTGTGTGTGTGTGTGTGTGTGTGTGTGTGTGTGTGTGTATGTGTTTGTGTGTGTGTGTGTGTGTGTGTGTGTGTGTGAGTGGCCTGCTTTTTCTCTTAAAGTGCATCCTGCGTGTCCTCCCGTGTCGCAGACTCACTGTACACCACGTTGGGAGCGCGGCTGCGCAGCAGCTGCTGTGTGAGGCCCTGATGCTCCCTGTGCACTGGCCCTTCCTGCCGGGCATTTGCGTTGCTCTCTCCCCGTTTCGCGGGGAAACATCACCCTGCCTGTCTGTCTGTGTTTGGGCACAAACGTCCTCTTTCAAGCTCCGTTTCCTTCAGGCAGGGTTGTTTGAGTCACCCAGCCTCGCTCTAGTAACCCCCAACGCCTGGCTGGGTTTGCTTCAGAGGAGGCAGACCGATGGGCCACCATCACTCACGGCCAACGTTTTCTCGTTCTGGGAGTGGCCCCCCTGACAGCCCGTGAGGGGAGGGCCAGGCGCCCCCGGGAGAGCTAATTGGAGAAACGAAGGCACATTTTTGGTGGTTTGCTGAGTGTCCAGGGCTCTCCTCTACGACGTCGGTTTGGGGATCTGGACCCCGCGGCGGGAGACTCTAAAGAGCCACGGTCACTGGCTCCCGTAGAGACGAGAAGGCCGAGGTCCTGAGAGGTGAGGGATGGGCCCGCGTGCCGGCCTTGGCCTGGAGAAGAAGCAGGCCCCACGGGCATCGGGGGGAAAAACAGCTCTGGTCTGGGGCGGAGGGTGGGGCGTGGCGCCCAGAGCCTTCCTCCTCTGGGGAGCCCTCCCTGGATGGGACCCCAGGAGGCCCCAAAGCTCCAGAATGGGTCCCCTGTCCTCACTTCTTTAAGCCCCACGGAGGGCGGGCCAGGTCGGTTGACCCCACAAGATGGTCCGGAAGCAAACGCCGATTGGCTCTGAGTGTGGAGCTCCTGGCAATGGTGCTGGTGATGGTGGTGGTGAAGGCGACAGTGCTGACGCTGGCAATAACGGTGATGGTCACGGCGGGACGGTGGCAGTGGTGGGTGGTGAAGGTGTTGATGCTGAGGACGGTGCTGACGGTGCTGACGGTGGCAATAAGCTGGTGACGGCGAGGTTTGCGACGATGAGGGGGGTGACGGTCACCCCTTACTAAGGGCCTTCACTGTGCCAGGGCCTCTGGGTACACATTATCTTGTTTTCCCCGACGTGTGCCCACCCGCACGGAATGACTGGAGGAGGCTGGCTCACGGACGGACTTCCTCACGTCGGCAGTTCCGTGTTCGTTCTACTGCGTGGTAATTTAATACACGGGCGGCGGGCGGGAACATCTTCCTGCCATCCATCCTTCTCGGTCTCTCTGGCCGGTCTACTGAGTAAGTCGAAATGAGAGACCTTAGCAGGAGAAAAGGACGACGTTAAGTACATGCACACGTATGGGACTCCACCCGGGGGAGAGAGGCAGAGGCCCCACGTCCAGGAGCGGGTCCGAGGCAGAGAGCTGAGATGAGGCACTCATGGGAATCTGGCTAAGGATCAGGTAGGGCCCTTGAACTTGAGAGGAGAGGAAGGTCATTTGAAGGAGAAAGAGAGCAGGTGGTCAGCAATGAGAAGCTTGCCGTGAGCTATAGACGGGTCATAAAAAGTCACTTCTGGTGACCACTCTTATTATGGCCAAGGCCCCCCTTGTAAATGCTTTAAGGGGGAGGTGGGCGCGTCTCGCGAGCACACAGGGTCTCAGCCACCTTCACCTCCGAGTAATTCCCAAGCCGCAGTGGCACAGGGGGAGGCCTGTCCAAACCGCTCACTCGGCGTGGGTAATGAGCACGCGCACACGCGTGGGTAGTGAGCACACGCACACGCGTGGGTAGTGAGCACGCACACACGCGTGGGTAGTGAGCACGCGCACACGCGTGGGTAGTGAGCACGCACACACGCGCCTGTGGGCGGGAAATAAAGCTTCCATTTAGGTGATTTGGGTGAAACTGCTGATGGATTAAACACTAGGTACTCGCACGTGGCACCCGGATGAGGTAAATCTCGTGAAGGGGGACTGGAGTAGCCGACGGGGGAGCGTGGGGCGGCGCCATTCCTGTGAACCCCGTTCAGCAGAGGAGCGGGTGGGGCTGCGCGGGCATCGGCCCGAGACCACCCCGTGTGCCGGGAGCCGGGGCTCCCCGGAGGCTTCCTGGCAAACACGTTCCAGTTGCATGAGGGCGCGGTGCACGTATGGCGCGGGGGGCTGTGCTGTGGGTCCCACCGGACGGCGTGGGCCTCGGCCGGCGCTGTATGGAGGGGCGTCCCGCGGCGGTTCTGTCTGTGTCCGGCTTTCTTTTCTCCGCTCCACGTCACGCCCCGGAGATCGGGCCGCGTGTCGCGCCCAGCCAGACCTTGTCTCCCTTCACCCCGAGCAGCGTGCCGTTGTGCGTGGTCGCAGGACACGCACCCTTCCACCTGGCCGGACGCTGGGCCACGCCAAGTCCTCCCTTTCTGAAAACGGTGGTGTGCGTTTTTATTGATCTCAGAGAGGAAGGGAGAGAGAGAAACATTCACGACGAGAGAGTCACGGACCGGCTGCCCCGGCACGCCCCCCACTGGGGATCCAGCCACCACCCGGGCCTGTGCCCTGACCGGAATCGGACCGGGACCTCCTGTTCCTAGGTCGACGCTCGGCCCCTGAGCCGCGCCGGCCGGCCAAAGCCCTCGTTTTGTCACCTTGAAGCTGTGCTGCCACCCACAGCGCCCGCGCAGCACAGAGCCACCGCCGAGGCCGCGGGCTGTCGGCCCCCACACACCGCAGGGACGGGCAGGGGCCCCGCGTGCCCAGCTGCTTGCGGCGGGGAGTGGTCTGGACGGTCTTAATGCTCCTCTGTGGCCTCGAACTTCAGACAGCACTTTCCCAGGAGCCTCTCCCACCCCAGCTGGGTGGGGGGAGGGGGGAGGGGGCAGAGGGGGGCTTGTCCCCATGCTGTCAGAGGAGGGACCTGAGGCGGAAGGAAGCGACTCCCACGCCACCTGGCGAAAATGAAACCGAGCCAGGATCCGCAGGGTCTCCTGGTCCTAAGTCCTTGGCTGTTGGCCCCTCCTGCTAGCAGCTGGTAAACTGGGGGGGCGGGGGGGGGCTGCCAGGCGTGGAGACCCAGCAGCCTGGGGTGCGAGTGCCTTCTGAGGAGCGTTTAAACCAAGCCGAGCCCCTTCGTTTTGAAGCGAGAGGCTGCCTTCCTTTGAGCCTCACCCGCCTCCTTTCATTTGCAAAACGGGGGGAGGGTGCCCCTACTGGGGGCGGGCAGCGGTCCCCCTCCCCCCCCTGAGGCCAGCAACCCTGACTGTCGCCCTGGTTGCCCGTTTTATAAGCCCCCGGCGGGAGGTGGCACCGCTAACGGTGACCCGCTTTTCAGAGGTGACGTGACCCCCAGACTCAGGGTGAGTGCAGGGAACCACAGAGACCCAGGGCTCCCCACCCAAGAGGCACCTGCCTCCCGTGACCCTGGGCCTTGTCCCCGGAAAGCCCGCCTCCAGGACCTGGCCCACAGCGGGGCCCTGGGGCCGGAGCGCAGGCCTCCCCAGGACACAGCCAGAAGGGCCGGGCCAGGTTGGGCCAGGGCTCCTTCCTCCCCCCCCCCCCCCCGTTGGCAGACGGGGCGGGGGGGGGCAGGCTGAAGGCTGAAGCACAGAGCACCCCACGCGGCCTGTTCTAGGGCAGCCTCGTGGTGGGCACGGGGCCAGGCCAGGCCCCGCTCCGGTGCTCCCGACGCAGACACCGCCTCTGGGTGTGTGAGTGAGGCTTCAAGGAAGCAGGGCGGACAGAGCTCTGAGCCTGGCACAGACCCCTCGCCCAGCTCTGGGAAGGAGGGCAGCCGCGGGCGGGCGTGTGGCGCTGGGACAGGTGAGCCAACACGCACGTCCCCGGGCTCCAGAAGGAAGGTGTGACTGCGAGGAGCACCGTGCACCGTCAGGGCGGATGCGACCGCACGTTAACCGTGAGGGCAGGTCCTGGGCCCTCGGCTCTGTGACGGGGCCGCTTGTCCGGCTCCCACAGGCTGCAGGGCACCGTGTGTGGTCCCCCCCACCCCGCAGCGCAGGAGCCACACCGCCTGTGGGCTGCCCTGGGGAGGAAGGCCGGGTTAGGTGGGGGGGCAGTGCACCCCGGGGGAGGGCTGG
This sequence comes from Corynorhinus townsendii, assembly GCA_026230045.1. Taxonomy (NCBI): domain Eukaryota; kingdom Metazoa; phylum Chordata; class Mammalia; order Chiroptera; family Vespertilionidae; genus Corynorhinus; species Corynorhinus townsendii. Next base: position 2,236,460 of record JAPDVU010000008.1, on the reverse strand, counting down.
GTGGGGCGTGGGAAGGAGTGTGGGGCGGAAGGAAGCTGGAGCTGGTCCTGCCCCCGTTCTCACCCTCCGCTGGGCCCTGGCCGAGGCTTCCTCCCCCAGGAAGCCCTCCATGGTTCCCACTCTGCCCGGTCTCCCCGTTACTCCCCTGAGCTCCCGCCTGACTCCCGTCCCTGACAGCGGGCTGGATGGGAAAGCTAAACGTCTAACGAACGTTCCTTAACCCCAAGAGCCCCTTGTGCTAAAGGGGTAGCCCTGTGGCCACGGGGGGCGCTGGTTCCGGGTCAAGTCCAGACCCTGGGGTTGGCGGGCGATGGGATATTGCGACGCTGACTGTCCCAGGGCCGCCGGAGGGCAGCCGCCAGCATGGCCACCAGGAGGAAGAAGGGCCCGCAGCCCTGCTTCTGCTTCCTCCGAGCTTGACCAGGCACCAGGCCTGGGGGGACAGGGGCCCCCATCTCCCCACCTCAATGCTGTGCCATCTGCCTGATGCCGTGCGTGTGCCTTTGGGCATTTTTCTGGGGAGAAGACCCCAGGCCTCAGCCCGCCGCGGGGCTCCCTGCACCGGAAGGCTCGGGAGCTGCAGGGGGAGCTGCAGGAGGAGCTGTGGGGGGCGGGGGGGGGGACCCAGGGTGCGAATGTGCTGGGCTCTGCGGCGGCCTGCACCGTCTCCCCACGCAGCCTCCGCCGCTCGGGCCGGGCTCTGTGCTTTGGTCTGTGCCGCTGGGTGCCGTGTGCGTTGCTGGCATTTCTGTCCTCCCAGGCCCCACGATCAAGAGCCTCTGGGGGGGTGGGGGGCTGGCTGCGGGGCCCCAAGGTGAAATGACCCCCAAGGGGCCGCCACAGGCCCGCACGGCCAGTCCGGGATGGCGCCCGGGTCCCGGGTCTCTCCATCCCGTTATGCTCCCGCCGCCCTGCACGCCGGGATCTTGTCCCCGAGGATGGCCACGGCCCGGCGTCCTGGAGGCCAGAACCCCGTGTCCCACAGAACTGTGTCCCAGGGTCCCCATGACCTCTTTCTGCCCAGCGAGGCCTCTCACGCCCCGGCACAGCCACTCATCCCAAGCAAAGCTCCGGCCTCCGCGCCTCGGGAGGCTACAGGCTGAGCAGACCCGCCGGGAGCCCCAGCGGCCCCGAGTTTGGGTTGCAAAGGGCCTGCCTAGGCTTGGTCTGAGGCCCTGGGGATGGGGGGATCTTGGGGGTCGGGAAACGGCTTCAGACTCAGCAACGCTTGGCCTGGCACAGGAGGGCGAGCGGCGGAGCCTCACGCGGGAGGGGCTGTGGCCCCCCAGGTGGGTGGCTGGGAGCAGTGGGTTTGGCAGCTCTTGGGGTGGCGAGGCCCAGCGTCGGGTGGACTCGGGGGGCCGGGTGGGGGCGACCACTCCCAGGTCCTCGGGGGGGACATCTCTCAGAGACGGAAATGAGATCGCCCTGCTATCAGCTACGCAAACGGTGACATGCAGGCTCCCGCCCTGTGCGCTCTGACGCGGAGACCTCCAGACGCCTTCCGAGAAGCTTAGGAGAGAAAGGCGCCGCTCTCGGACCGGGGTGGCCCCCGCCTGGGTCTGAGGGTGCACGAGGGGACCGCCCAGCCCCCGCCCCCCGGCCTGGCAGGCGGCCCTTCCTCCTAACCCTCCACCCAGCCCTCAGCACTCCCGTCCGGCTGACTCAGTTTCCCTCCCCGACCCTAGGCCAGGGAGCCTGGCTTTCTTTCTGGTTCGGAAAATAACGCCCATTCACAGCCCATTTGTACGAAGAGTGGACGATAAAATCTTCCAATAACAGAAAGAGAGAAAATGCAGCAGGCCCCGAACCCCACTCCCCACGGCCCCCGCCGCCCGCCGCCCGCCGCCGCCCAGCCTTCCCTGGCGCCTCTGGCCGCAGCCGTTAACCTCCCTGTCCATTGCAGCTTCGCCTGTTGTTCTAAAGCATTTTTATTCCTGTAGACCTTGCGGCTCACGGAGAAGGTGGGGAAAGCAGAGCAAGGCCCTTTCTTGCCTCTCTGAGGGAAGAGAGGGACCACACACGCCCCGGGCCCGCAGCGGCCACGCGCGCAGCGACACGGGACATGTTTGAGGCGCTGTCTGCGCGGGGAGCGTCGGCGCGGGGCCCCGGCCTGGTCCCGGCCTGCAGCCCTGCGCACAGGCATGGACCCCTGGCACGGCGGCTCTGCCCCGCGGCGCGGCTCCTGGTTTGCCCACGGCCTGGCGAGGGGCTGCCCCTCTTCCCAGGCGGGGTGCCGAGGCCACTGGCCTGAGGTCTGAGCCGGCCGCCCGGCTTCCAGCCTGCTCCTCCATCCCTGCGTGACGAGCCCCCTGGAGTTTTCGTGAGCGCCCTGGCCCCGCAGAGAAGCAGCAAACCACTGCTCGCCATCCAGGGATTACCGGCCCTCGCGAAGGCCGCGCGGAACCCACGCGCGGAATCCCACGTTTATTTCTGGCGTTTGACCTCTGTGTGCCCAGCCACCGTCCCCGTGTCTTTATAGGCGAATGATTCCACTTTGCGTTATTTTCTTCCAAGTTATCTCATGTTACAGGTATTTCCCGAGTCAGCGGCCCCTCCCGGAAGCACGCCGTTTTGGCTGATGGTTTATCAGTCCATCGAGGAGGGCCCGTAGGGCGTGCGATCGCTTCCCGAGGGGGGGATTTCAGGCGGGGCCCTCTCCGAATTTATCAGTAACGCAGGGATCAGTAACTGTTTGTGTTGTCCGTCTCTGTAGGTCTGACTATCTCTTTAGGGTGTATTTCCAGCACGGGATCACGGGTCTCACAGCCCTCAGTCACCGGGCCAGACTCTCTTACAGATGGCGGGGGGCTCTTCAGGCTCCAGCTGTCAGCACCCACTTCATCCCCAGTTGGGTGACAACACCGGTAAAACGGCCCCTCGGTGCGTTTGCGTGCCTTTCGTTCGTCACGAAGCCGAACACTTTACCGTGCCTCCTGGCAATCTGCGTGTCTTCTTTTGTGAGTTGTCTGCGCACCTTCCAGACTTCCTGCAATGGTAGGGGTGGCCTCCGTGACGCCGTCTAAGAAGGCAGGTGGCAGCCGAGTGCGGCTGTGAGCACCTGGCGTGCGGCTAGCTGGACTGAGAAACTGATTTTTACATCTTATTTAACTTACGGATCTCATTAAAATCTGAATTAATTTAAATATAAAGGCAGGTAGCCCGTGGCTCGTGGCCACCCGCTGGCTAGCACAGGCCGCAGTCGCTCCCCGATGGGGGAGGCCGTCTCCGTGGCTGCTTTGTATGGGTTTGTGTGAGCTCTTTGCGTGTGGCGGCTGCCCGCCGTGGGCCGTATGCGTAGCAGACAGTTTGACCTTTGCCTCTCTGTCGGCTGTTTACGGAGCATCAGGACGTCAGCGAAACCCATCGCATGATCTCTGCTTTTGTGGTTTCTCCCGTCGCCGCGGGCTTGGGAAGTCCTCCCCCTCACGGAGTTTGATACACACTCTCATCGACTTGATGTGAGTCTTCCTGTGACCCCCCTCCCCCCTCCCCCGCCCCCCCCCCACTCCCCTGTTTAGCCCTGTCATCCACCCAGACTTAACCTTGCTGTCTGGTAGGAGGCACGGCATGGCGTAGTCCTCTCTGTGTCGGGCCGGTGTGGCTCAGTGGGTAGAGTCCCGAAGGGTCCCGGGTTCGACTGCGGTCAAGGGCACGCACCTCGGTTGCAGGCTCCTCCTCGGCCCAGGCCCTGGTCGGGGCGTGTGCAGGAGGCGGCCAGTCGATGTGTCTCTCTCACATCGATCTTTCCCTCTCTCTTCCCCTCTCTCTAAAAACCAATGGGAACGTACCCTCGGGCGAGGACAAGTACAAATGGGCTCCACACACCTTGTCCCAGACGGGACGCGTGGTGCCTGCAGGTCAGGTTGCGTGGGGGATGATGGACAGGGCGACACTACATAGCAGACACCCTACTCGAAGCATCTGTTTTTAAATCTTGACGTTTATGAGGATTTTAGGGACATCAGAGGACGGCTCTGACTCCATGGTATTTCCGAGGAGAACCGCAAAACCATACTTGCACTGTCGCATCAGCTACTGCAAAATGCAGCAAATGCTGGGAAACGCATTCCGCAGTATCAACCGTGTCGGGGAGGGGGGTTCCCTCCGTGGCCTTCCTCGGCGTTCCCGGCTGGGCCAGCGACAAAAGAATCACCGTGGCTCCACACGTGGCTGACAGGAGGACGCCGGCTCCCCGCGGGCTACGGGAGAATCCCCAGAGGATGCTCGGGTCCCACAGTGGCGCTCAGAGCAGCGACGAGCCCCCCCTCTTTGTGCTTGTTACACAGAGAATTGCTGCGCTCCCGAGGAGCTGGCAGGACAAAGGAGCTGCCGCCCGTGGGAAGGGATCCAGGCGGGGGCTGGGAGCTCCGGCCCAGAACGCACGCCAAGCATCCAGGAGCACGGCGGCGGCAGGATTCGGTGAGCCAGGCATGGGCCTCCGCATTAACGTGGGCGGCGGCAGGTTCCCGTAACGGTAATTCCCGGTAACCAATTAGGCCGCCGTGGGACATGGGGGGGCAGCCTGCCTGGGGCCCCGACAACAGGCATCGTCTCAGGGGGGTCAGCATTGTCCCCCTGCCTCTTAGCGTCCCCGCACGTCACAGCGACTGCCGGGCTTGGTGACCGGAGGTATCAAGCCGGGGCTGGAGAGCCTAGGCCACCTCCAGCCCCCACAGCATCACCGCCAAGTGGGCAGTTCGCAGGCCGAGCTCGGGGCCGGCGGACGGGGGGCGGGGGGAGGAAGGCCCTGGAGGTCGGGCCAGACCAGCTGGGGGCCAGGGCTGAGTTCCCCTCGGCGCTCACGGCACGCGGGGGTCTCGGGCCAGTGCTGGGGCCGGCACTGTCTCTCCTCTCCAGAATAAAAGGGTGACGGCTTTGTGGGGGGCCTGTGAGGATGCACTGTTTTGTCATTAATTACACACGCATGCAGCATACACACGGCATCTAACGTGCAAAATTACACGTACCATAGAAACATGCTTTAGCAACACCCACATAGCTTTTTATTTATTTTAATATATTTTTATCGATTTCAGAGAGGAAGGGAGAGGGAGAGAGAAATAGAAACATGAATGATGAGAGAGAATCATGGATCAGCCTCTTGCATGCCCTCCCCCCCCCCACTGGGGATCCAGCCCACACCCCGGGCCTGTGCCCTGACCGGGAATCGAACCGTGACCTCCTGGTCCACAGGGTGACGCCGGGCCCCACATACGTTTTCAGAAAGCGACATTCCCTCACTGCTGTCCCTCACCGCCAGGCCCCGCCCAGAAGGAGCCACGACGGAGAGTTTGGCCTGGATCTGTACGTGCCTCACCTGCTCACTCACAACCCGTATCGTGTTGTGCCTGCTCTCTGTCGTACACTCGCTCTTCTCCGCTCCGCTTCCCGGTACATCGTGACTTTCCACGGCAGGACCCTGGGATTCCTGCCAGCCTCTTTCCCGTCCGCCCCGCCACCCAGACATAACAGCCGTGGCGTGGTTGACCCTTTTCCGCTCCGACGTGCGCCTGCCCCTGGTGTGAGGCAGCGTGGCCGGCGGGTCTGCGGCGCGTGCTGTTGGCATCCCTTGGGCAGGGGTGTCCGGGCGGGTGTGCTGCTGCTGCGGGTGGAGGAGGGCCTAGCGTGCTGAAGGATGACGCTGAAGTGGGTCTTTTAGGAACGCTGAGCCCTGCTGGTGTGCTCCATGGTGGGGCGTCCACCTGTGAACCAGGAGGTCACGGTGCCATTCCGGTCAGGGCACAGGCCCCGTTTGCAGGCTCGATCCCCAGTGTGGGGCGTGCAGGAGGCAGCCGATCCATGATTCCCTCTCATCACTGATGTTTCTCTCTCTCTCCCTCTCCCTTCCTCTCTGAGATCAATAAATACATATATATTTTTTCTTTTTTTATTTTTAAAGAAAGTTGGACCAGTGGACATGATTCCTGGCAGGGTGGGCGCCCTCTGACGCCCCCTCGTCCGCGGCCTGGTGTCGCCGGGAGTTTGCGCTTTCGTCTGTGGGATGGGCTTGAGCCTCCAAGCTGTCTTTCGCGTCTTTGTTTCTTCAGTCACCAGGAACGCCGGGCGTGTGCTCCGCGCGTGTCTCCTGGGCTGCGTTTCTCGCTGGTTCGTTACCTGTCCGGCTCCCGGCCCGTTTCCCCGGGCCGGCTGCCCTCCTGCGGGCGTGCAGAGCGCTTTCTGTGCGACCAGGCGACCCTTCCTTCCTCTAGCTCACGGGCTGCGACGGTCTGTGCCGTGGCCACGCTGTGGGCAACGGTGTATTCTTAGGCCGTCTTTCCCGTTACAAGTCAAACGTTTTCATGTCGTCGAACTTCTTCTCTCTCTTTATGGCTCCTGGTTCTTTTAGAAATATGTTTTTATTGGAGAGAGAGAGACTCGGCCGGGCGGAAGCCTGGGCATGTGCTCCGACGCAGAGTCAGACCTGTGAGCTAGTGCGTGGGCAGCGCTCACCCCGCTGAGCCGCACTGGCCAGGGCACGGCTCCTGGTTTTCACGTCCTGCTTAGAAACGCCCTCGCTACGGTGACATTATAAAAATTTCCCTTACGTCTTCTCCTGGTCGTTTTGTTCTTTTATTTTATTACACAGACATCTGAATTCCACCTGCTTTTTTCTTCTTTTTTTTTTTTTTTTTAGTATGGTGTTTTTTATGACTTATTTCAATTTCTTCACATTACCTTTAGCCCTGGCCGGTTTGACTCAGTGGATAGAGTGTCCGTCCGCGGACTGAAGGGTCCCGGGTTCGAGTCCAGTCAAGGGCACGTACCTCGGACACAGGCTCCATCCCTGGCCCTGGAGGCAACCAATCGATGTCTCTCTCACATCGATGTTTCTCTCTTTCTCTCTCTCCCTCTCCCTTCCACTCTATCTAAAAACCAATGGAAAAACATCCTCGGACAAGGATGAACAAAGCAAAAATAAAAGCATCTTTAAAGTTTCTATGGAGAATTTTGTTTTTCCCGCTCTGGAAGGGGGCGGGGGACAAATTTATCAATACCATTACTTCAACACCATTGGAAATTCTACACTTCCCCGCACTGGTTAGGACACGGTCACATTATTGAATTTCCTTACTAAATCTGGGTCTTTTTCTCGATTTTTCTCTTCTTTTCAATTAATTCGTTTATTCCCCAAATGGCACGGCCAGTTTTAATTCCTGCAAACCTGTAGATTTAACTGCACTCTCGGTATAAGGAAGGACATTATTTCTTCTTTCTCAAACAACCCTTAGCTCTTCTCACTCATTTCCGAGTAAGGCTGCCGGGCCCCCACCCCAGGAAACCCCATGAGGTTAAACTGCAGTGAGGGCACAGGTTGCTTTGAGGAGGCACCAGTGTGATCATACTGTTGGGCCTTCCCATGAGGTCCGGTATTAGGTTCAATGAAACGAGTGCTCTAGGCCTCCGTTCCCCGTTTGCACAGAGAGGAGGCGGGCGTGGAGGTGAGGTGCCCCCAGGCTCTGTGATTGAAGACACCGATAGCCGTGGTATAGGGCCCACGGCACCTCGCTGGGCGGCAGACACAGGGACAGCCTCCTGAGCCTGGGAGCTCCTCACTGAGGGGAGACGCAGGGCCAGAGCCGGTGGCCAGGACCCCGGGAACATGCTCTGACCCAGGACAGAGGCAGAGAAAGGGGGGAATCAATCGCCGGGCGGAGGCACTGGGAGCGGCCAGCCGCGTCTCCGGGGACGCCTTCGCCAGCCGCAGGGCAATTCCAGGACAAACGGACAGCCGTGCGCCGCCCACATTCCCAGGCATGCCCCCCGAATGTGTCCCAGCTCGGACGGGGGCCGGCTCCGTGTGCTGTGGCCCCGGAAAGCTGTCCAGAGAGGGGAGCAGGCGGCCCAAGGCCCACAGCGTTGGGGCCGGGGCTGCAGGAGGCTCTGGGGCACCTGCAGCTCATCCTCCCCCGGGCCTCGCCATCCTCTACCCCACTCTCCCGGGGCGCAGGGGTCTGTGGGCGGAGTGGGAGTGAGCAGCGGGGGTGGAGATGGGGACTGCCCCCCGGGGGTGAGCAGGTACCCCCTCCTGCTGATCCAGGCCGCCTGGGGAGCCCCGGCTTCTATCTGGAAGGCGCCCGCACAGGCCTGGGGCCTGGCTCTGAGCCCCATCCCTCCGACCCGAGAGCCTCCTGGGCAGATGGCCTCTGCTCCCCGGCTGGCATCCCGGCCACCGGCACGGCTGCTCTGTGCTCCTGGCATCTCGTTGCTGGGACCTCAGTCGGGAGGGGGTGCTGGTGGGTGATGGCGGCGGGGCATCAGGGAGGAGTGGGCACCACAGCCAGCTCCCGCTCCCGGGGGCCAGCTTCATTCACAAGCTCTCGGGATCCACCTCTCCGGTTCCCCCACGAGGGAGGGCGAAGCCTGGGGTGGTCCGCGTCCCCTCTGCCCCAGCCGAAGGCTCCCTGAGAGCTGGGACACCCCGTGTCGCTCAGTCCAGGCAGAGGAGCTCCCCCACCCCAACCCCCCCCCCCATAGCGTCTGCACTGGGTGGGCCGCCCACTGAGAGTGAGACTTGGCCCTAATTACCCCGAACGAAGGCAGGAAACTGAGGTCCTGCACCCTCCCCGCCCCCCTGCCCTCCACCTTGGGGCTGCCCCAGGTGAGGCCACTCCTCCCCAGAAGCTGGTTCCCACTCACCCTGCAAGGTGTGTGTGGCGTGGTGGGGGGGGAGGGTCCGGAAAGGGGCTCCCCCTCCCCCCAGCCTCAGCTCCTGGACCAAGATGTCTGTTTCAGCACAGCGACGTGGGTCGCTCTGTGCGTGGCTTGCTCAAGCGTTCATTCCCGCATCCGTTCGTTCCCGCCTGGAGTAAGGGTGCAGTCTCACCGGCCTTCCCCCTGGGGGTGCAGGGTGGGGTTTGGCCAACCCCCAGGCTGCTTCTTGGAGAGGCCGGTCCGTCTGGGGGCTCTCACATGGGGTGCGCTGGAGGGGAGCAGGGACACCATTGCCTGTGGCCTTGGGCCCGCTCTTGCTTCAGACCATATTCCCTACAGCAGGGCGCGGCGTGGCGACCCCGCTGGGCCTCGGGGGTCACGGGCACATGTCATCGAGGATGTGGTCGGCCGCACCGAGGACCAGTGGTGGCCCCAGAGCTGTGTCTGCTGAGTGAGCCTCTGCTCTCACCTGGGGGGAGGGGAAGGGGGGGCGACTCCCCTCCCCCAGGGCAGGAAGTGGTTCTCGGCTCCAACGCTCAGCGGCTCAGCACCGGCCTGGGGGGAGGCAGGGCCTCCGCTCACATCGCTGGACGGGCGGTGCCAACCTCGCCTGCACACGGCAGGGAGGCCGGGAGGCCGGGAGGCCGGGAGTTCAAACGTGCTTTTCTCTGCAGGCGCGCCCTCCGTGTGACTTAGGGGAGCAGGGTCTGTGCTGGTCGCAGTCCCTGTAGGCACAGGAAAGACTGGAAAAGAGGACCAGAGACCTCACTGACCAGAGACCAGGCGGTTGACGTTTCTGGTGGCATCTTCCCAGACGCCGCTCCGTGCGAACACGCACACCTTCTAACAAAGAAACGGGCTCGTGCAGCACAGGGTTTTGTGCTTGTGCCGCGCGGGGGGAGCAGGACTCGGGGCGGGGGCCGGGGGGCTCCTCCCTCCGCTGCCGCGTGTCATGGGGCCTCAGCCCGGTCTCCCGGCCTGCGCGTCGAGGATGCTGAGGGGTGCAGGGGTTCGCACCGGTTGGGACAGTGATGCCGAGGCTCCTGGCAAACTGCAAAAGGCAGGACGGGTGTGAGGGTGAGAGAGCAAGAGGCACCCACGGGTTGAAGGCGAGGAGAGGGGAGAGCCATGGGCACCTAGGGGACAGGGGGACCCACTGCCCACCTGTGTGGGCTGCAGAAGGGTTGCTGTTCTGAGCTCCCTCCACCCCACACTGAGCAGAGGAAGGACATGGGAGCCATCTGCCCAGCTCGGGCCCCCCAGAGAAACGAGGTCCCTGAGCGTGGCCTCCAGGGTCAGCTCCAGGGAAGCGGCCGATTCTTTGCGGCGCAGGCGTGGGCCGGGGCCAGGGCCTGTGTCCACTGCGTGCCCGCCGCGGCCTCGTTTCCCAGCTGCCCGGCAAGCCGGCCCGCGATGACGGGGAACCAGGGGGGTGGCAGCCGCGTTTCGCCGGCAGGATTCACACTCACGCAAAACCGTCCCTGACCAAGACGCTCGTCTTTCGGTCACGCAGGTGAGCTCCGAAACACCCACTGGGAAAGATTTTTAAAGAATGGCGTTTATTTAACTTTTATGTGTAAACACACGCACAGAACCACGGCCCACCTCGAGATCTAGAACATTCCCACCCACATTCCCGGGCCTCTTCCCAGCCACAGCCCGGCCTGCGCGGAGCCCAGCGACTCGGCGATGGATTGGCTCCGCTCGCTGCGCCTTCCCGCGCGTGGCGTCCGAGCGCCTGCTCCCGTGTGTCCAGTTCTTCCGCTCATGGTCACGGCCGGGAAATTCACGCACGTGTTTGCGTGTGGCGTGGTGTGTGCGTGTCTATCGCCGCTCCCCCGTGTCCCATTGCTGGACCTCTGACTTGTTTAACGTTAGTGATTCTGCCCTAAGCAACATGGAAGCCTGGATGCTTGTCTTTCTCGGCACGGAGCCCATGTGAGCCTGGCACCGCGTTTGTCCAATAAATGAATGGATCGTTCTTCCTCCTCCAGTGGCCATCGGCCAGGGCCGACCCCCGCCCCAAAGTGTGCCGTCGCCCCGTTTGCTGGGAGGACCCGCCCAGGACCAAGTAGCTGCTCATGAAAACCTCTGGGAGGAGGACACGGCATCCATCCCCGTCCCTCCTCCTGCTCCATGGGGAGCGTATCCCCCCTCCATTGGGCACAGCAGACCCCCAGCCCCTTGTCCCAATCCCGGGCCGGGGCTGCTCGCACCCCTGAAGCGGGCCCTCGGTCCTCCCCTGGGGAACGGGAGGGGGCACCCCACAAAACACAGCGGAAGCGGGCTGCAGACTGGATGCTAGAACCCTGCTGTGTGGCCGCGGCCACACCACTGCCCGCTCTGGGCCTGGCTGCCCTCGTCTGCACGAGCCTCTGGCTTTGGCCCATTTCAGGGTCTCTGCCTGCCGGTGCTGCCGCAGTCAGCTGTGGGCGCCCACCGGTGGGGCCCGCGGGGGGCGTGTGGATGTCCCTGCTCTGGTGGCTGCAGGGACGGGCGGGCAGGGCCCCGCTGCTGTCCCAGAACCGCTTCTCCAGGCAGCAAGGCACGGCTCAGCCAGGCAGGTGGCTGCCGAGAGGCCCCAGCCCTGCCCGGCCTGGTCTTTGATGGTGAGATGTGAAATCAGGAAGCGGCTGGCTCGTGAGTGAAGTTGTATCGAAATGAATCCTTCAAGGCAAACGGGATCTTGATTTTCTTTTCTGCTGCGAGGCTGCTGCTTCCTGCGTGGAACGTGAGCGATGACGGGGTGCTTTCGGTCGAGAGCCAAGGCCTCGGGGGTAGCGGGGGGGGGCGGGGGGGGATGGAGCAGGCGTTGGTGGGAACGTTAGACCCGGGTCTGTGTGCGGCCCCGGACCGCCTGCCTTCGTACACCGGGGCGGGCCCGCGCAGTCGTCATCCGGGGATCCAGAGGGGAAGAGGCTGGATGTGTCGTCTCCACGGGCAGCAAAGGTGCGACACACATGGACCACTGCCTGCCTGTGCCCAGAGCAGACATCACTGGTCGATCACAGCACTCTTTCCTGCTGCATTCAGATCCACTCCCAGCGCACGCACACGGCGTTTCCTGCCGTGAGGGGCGGGATTCTAACGGAGATCCGTTTGCTCACTCCGGTCTAGGCTGCCAGCCCGTCTGTGCCTGCTGCCTGTCTGCGGACTGGGTCCCAGAATTGCACACGTCGGGGGCTCGGCGAAGTGGAGACGGATCTGTCTTTCTCACGGGCGGTGCCGGGGGTGGGGGGAGAGGCTTGGCCCCGTCGCCTCTCCCGTGGGGGCTGGCCTTCTCCCTGCGTCCACCCAGCCTTTCCCGCGCCCCTGGTTCCACCCAGCCTTTCCCGCGCCCCTGGTTCCCTGCTGCCTCCATTTGAAATCAGAGCAGGCGGCGGGGGGTTGGGGCTGACCGTGAAGCACAGCTGCTGAGCACCCCACGGCCCGGCCCGCCCTTGGCCTCCTTCCCCCTGCGGTGGAGTCTGCGAACTTGGGGCTGCAGGGCCTTCGCGGTGACTCCCAGGCGCTCCCTCCTCGCGGTCCCTTGGCTCCTCGGGGCTGTTGGAGTTCTCTGGGGGCCTCTGTCATGCTAGGAGGCGTGTCCTGACCCCAGGAGAACGCCCAGAGGCTCTGCTCCCCAGCGCGGTCCTGCGGGCGGTGCGGGTCTCCCGGCCGGGCCCGCCTCCCGCAGTGCCCTGGCCAGCCTTCCTTCCAGGAGCCGCCCGGGGGCCCCGTCCAACAGGAATCCGCCAATCACCACTGCCCTCCCCACCCTGCACACCCCTCTCCCAGCTCTCCAGCCCCTCGCGTCCTGGACTCCACGCAGGTAGTGTCAGGGAGCTAGCCGGACCAGCCAGGGGAGACCTCAGGGAGCGGTGGGGCCTGCGGCGAGCTGGGGCAGGAGGGCGGTTACACCCCATCCACAGAGAGCCACCCCAGCCTGGCAGTTGCCACGGGAGGACAGAGGCGCCGTGTCCCCAGATCCCGATTTTCCACACGACCTGGGAGCTATGTCTATGAAATCTCCTCTTTTCCAATGCTGACTCCTCGTCTTTATTTTTTTAGATATCTTTTATTGATTTTTTACAGAGCGGCAGGGAGAGGGACAGAGAGCCAGAAACATCGATGAGAGAGAAACATCCATCAGCTGCCTCCTGCACACCCCCTACTGGGAATGTGCCTGCAACCCAAGTCCATGCCCTTGACCGGAATCGAACCTGGGACCTTTCCGTCCACAGGCCGACGCTCTATCCACTGAGCCACACAGGTTTCGGCTGACTCCTCTTCTTTACAAAGCTCCTCAGGGGCCACCAGCCCAGCCTCTGTGTGGGCCGCGCCCCCATGTGCCATGAGCCCTGCTGTGCCACGCGCTCGCGAGGTGCGGGCAGGTCCTGTGAATGCCACGTTCTTTCGCCTCCGTGGCTCCCCGCGGCCTGGTCCCCGCACTACCCTGGCAGGGTCAGCGCGCCCTCCTCACTCCTGCCCACTCTGGGACGTCGAGCCAGATGAGGGCGCGTCCTGGTGACTCCGGTCCCTCCTCCGTCAGGTGGGAATCACAAGGCCACCTGCTCCCTCAAAGAGGGAGGGGAGGTCACGTGAGTCCGTGACCTGTGAACGGTCGCACCCGCCTGGCATAGTGTCGGCGCGGAGCAGGGTGAGCTAACCTTCTGCTCTCGGTGGCCACCTGCTCTGAGAAGCCTTCCCAGACGCTCTGAGGACAGACCGCCCCCCTCCCCTGGTCCTGCAGCACCTGTGCACCCACTCCCCAGCACCCATCTCCCTGTAGGAATTGTGGGCTTCTCCGTCACCCCAGACTGGGCGCACCTGGAGAGAGGGAGCTGTGTCCTCCGTCCCACTCGGCCAGGGCGGCCTCTGGAGAGGCGGATGAAGCGGGTGGGCCGTGAGTGCATGGAGGCGGGGGGCCTGCCAAGCCAGGCCAGGGGTGAGGCGTGGGGGACCCAACGCGGCCCCACATCGCCTCTCGCCCAGCAGCAGCCCTGGACATGGAAGCAAAGAAACAGGAAGTGAAATTGACAGGCACGGAGCAGCCCCCTTCCCTCCGGGTGTGAGTAAAGGGACCGAGCCCCTCGGAGGTGGGAGGGGGCGGGCGTGAGTCACCGTGTGTCATGGAGGCTTCTCTGGAGGCATCTTTCCGTTTCAAAAGCATGAAGCCCTCTTCCTACGGCGTGAGAACCTGGAGCGTCAAATGACTGTGCCCGTGGGCCGTGGGCCGCGGGCCGTCTCGCCTGGTAAAGCACCTGGGAGTTTTCTCTGCTCCCCAGGCTGGCGGCTGGGCTGTGGGCCTCACGGCCATGGGACGGCTCCATGCAGGCGTGTTCCTGCGCCTCTGAGCCCTGGCTAATGCTTCTCCCCTTTGAGCTGATGTTTAAAAAGAAGAAGAAGAAAAAAAACATATCAAAACCCTCTGTGGTCAACCAAGATGTGCTGATAGCCTTTGAGCCCGAGCCGCACCCAGCCCCCTCCGGCACGTTTCAGGGGTGCTGCGAAACCCCATCGGGCTGCCTGTCACCAGAAGGGAGGCGAGCGAGTGGGGGGGAGACAGTCAGATCAGCACGAGTCCCGTTTCTCGCCGCGGTGCACGCCGGCGCTCGCCGGAAGCGGCCCCGTGGGAAGGAGCGGGGCTCTGCGAGGGCCTGGGCGCGGCTTTGCTGGGAATGATGGAGGTTCTTTCCGCTTTCTCACTTTCCGTTGCTCGAATACAGTCATGACCCGGGACTTTCTGTGTGTGGGGTCTGGGCTGCGTGTTTGTGATTTTCAGGAGTTCTGGTAGGAGGCAGGCGGGGCGGGCACGTGGTGAACCTGAAACTTAGCCCACAGTTGCGTCCGATGCAGCATTGCCAGCTACCCTCCCTCATGGCGTGGGTCACATGTTGGAGAGACGCGTGGTGTGGCTGAGAGCATGTGGGATTTAGAGTCCACGGGGCTTGGTCCCTCCCGGCCAATGTGGTTGGTCAGTTCCTCCACCTCCCTGAGCCCCCAGTCCTCGTCCCAAGGCATCTGTGGCGCAGGATTAAAGGGACCGTGTGCAGAGATGGTCCTGGGGCAGCGTGGGCGAGACGTGGTTGGTGCCCTCGGCTGCCGCTCCTCCCACTCCCCACACTCCAGGCAGGTTGACCTTGAGGCCGGCGAAGGTCAACCTCAGCGGCATTCGCTTACACGGACCCTTTCACGGCCCTCGGTCACGTCTTACTTGTTTACTCGTGGGCCCCACATTATGTGAGCTTCCGCCTGATGAAACCCGGTCCGTCCCCGACCCTGAGCCGCGGCAGTGGCGACCCGGCTCTGTGGACGGCTAGAACCCTGGCTTCCTCTGTGGGGGGGAGCCAGCCAGGGATGTGTGTGCGCATCTTGTTTGCAGTTGCCGTGGAGTGTTTACTTAACACCCACGTGGGAACCACACCGGGGGGAGCCGGCCACCTGAGGAGACGGTGGCTGGACAGTCCCTGCTACACGGTGACGTGCGTTTGAACCGGCTTGGGTGGCGGGGACAGCGGCGGGAAGGGCTCAGTCCCAGCTGGGGGTTTCTCAGCCACAGGGACCTGCATCCCTGATGCCACAGGAGCCACAGGCAGGGCTGCATGGACCACGCTGGCTGGGGGCAGGGGGAGGGGGGGTGCAGGGCGGGGCACTCCTGTCCCCGTGGGAGAGCACTTGTACTCGGCCGGTCTTCAGCGGGTTCCTCGGGCTGGTTGCTCTGTCATTTAGGTGCCATTTCGATTCGGTCCTGGGAGGAGCTGTCACTTCCGCTCACTCGGCCGCCATCTCGGACCCCTCCCTCCCGTCGCCTTTCCGCTGGTGCACGGACGGACCCGGAGGGGCCTCGCCTGCGCTCAGGTCCTCCCTGCCCTCAGAGGCGAGGCTGGGGTTCACACCCAGGTCCTTGAAATGCGGGGCTCTTCCCACTGCCGCCACGCGGCTCCCCCAAGAGGCCACCAAAGACCCGGTGGGCGTGCCCGCAGGTCTCTGCTCTGGACGGAGTGACCTCGCTCTAGCTCTACCCGCCACGGGTGGGCGAGAGCCGACAGGACCGGGGGGCCCAGCAGTTGGGGCCAGGGGAGAGGCGCTAGCCCTTCCCCACCCGCTCCCCTCGACTGCCAGGTTCAAGGTGAAGCTGAGGAGGGTGGCAGGGCTCCCCCTCCCATGACGCTGCTGCCCAGGGCACAGGCTCTGGGGTCTGTCTGACCCGGGCTCCGTCCAGGTTCGGACTGAACCTCTGTGAGCCTCCGTTTTCCTATCTGCGGGAGGGGTGCAATGGCACCAGTCACTTTAGAGCCGAGGCCTGGCGACCAGCCCAGAGAATGCCCGGGAACCTATCAACATCGTTACTAGGCCCTAGCGGTGTGGCTCAGTGGGTAGAGCGTCGGCCTGCGGACTGAAGGGTCCTGGGTTCGATTCCGGTCAAGGCCACAGGCCTGGGTTGCGGGCTCGATCCCCAGTGGGGGCGTGCAGGAGGCAGCCGGTCCATGATTCTCTCTCATCATGGATGTCTCTCTCTCTCCCCCTCTCCCTTCCTCTCTGAGATCAATAGAAACATATAAAAAAGAAACATCGCCACCCCCATGGGGCTGGTGCCGAGTGCTCGGAATTGGTTAGCGGGGGCCGACGGGGAGCAGGTGAGTCTAAGGCAGGTGAGGTCGCTGGCGGCCCCCCGACTGACCGGGGCGATGGGCAGTGGTGGGACCTGCTCTGGGGCATGAAGCCCAGTGCCGGCCCACACGCCCAGGAGCGTAGTGTCGCAGGCCTGGGCCACGTGGGGGCCGGGCGGGGTGGGCCGGGCGGGGTGGGCCGGGCGGGGTGGGGAGGCCCCGCGGCCCTCTGCCATCTCCTGACTCTGCGCTTGTTGCAGGAGGGCGTGGGTTCCGAGTTGAGTGGCCAGAGTGGGAGGTGCGGGGGCCGGGTGCACGTTGAGATCCAGCTCAGACGTGTTTTCCCAAGAACCGCTCCGCTGTCAGGGTGCAGAGGGGACGAGGCAAGGGAGGCTCAAAGCAGGTGAGCTTGCCGGGCCGGGGCGCACGGGGCATGCGGCCGAGGGCGCTCGGCAGGCCGTCCCGGGGAAGCACCAGATCGCGGCCGAGCTCTGAGGGGCCTGAGACCCCGCCTGGATCCTGTTCGGCCCAGCGGCTCCCCGCCTTGGTCAGAATTCCGGGGAGCTCAGAAAACCCCTCTGTCCAGGCTGAGCCCCAAACCACTTAAGTCAGGATTACCAGGTGGCCACAGATAGCAGGATTCTTTTTAAAACATGATAATATTATGGAAAGGGAACGATGAGGGAGAGAGAAACATCAATGAGGAGAGAGAATCATGCATCGGCTGCCCCCTGCGCGCCCCCTATTGGGCATGGCGCCTGCCACCCAGGCACGTGCCCTGACTGGGAACCGATCCGTGACCTCCTGGTTCCTCGGTCCATGCCCCACCCCTGAGCCGCCAGCCCGGCCGGATAGCAGGGTCCTGTGGGCTCTGAGCTCAGCCGTCCTTCTGCATCGCGGTGATGTCCACCCTCGGCCTCCTCTGAGCCGCGGGAGGGTCACGGCGAGGGCGAGGGCGAGGGTGAGGAGAGGGGCCGGCACTGAGGGCAGCCGCGGGCAAGGCGCCTGCCTAGCGACTTGCACCGTTAACCCGTTTAACCTGTACGTCCTCCGAGGCGAGGCTGCTGCCAGGGAAGAGAAAGCTGCAACGTGTAACTCGGCGTTTTTAACTGGAACAATGCTGAACGTGTAACGTGGACATGTAATGCCAATGTAAAAACACCGGTTGCTAATGATCCGCTAAAACGAATGTTTGTACCTAACCGGTCCCTCCGCGGCGGCCCGGGGGCCGTCACCGGCACCTTGCTGAGTGTCCTCGGATCCTCACAACCTTGAGGCCGTTCCCCTTCCTGGCCCCATCAGCGCACAGATCAGGAAACGCGGGGACGCTCGGAAAAGCAGGGCCTCGGAGGAAGCATTACATGTCTCGGTGGAGAGCTGGGCGGTTACATATGTTTTTGTGTTTGGGCATTTCTCAAGTGTTAACACGCGACCGTACAGGGAAGGGCGACGGAGAAACACGGTCCCTCCGTCCTCTCCGGGCCAGCGCCGGGCCGGTGCGGCAAGCTGTAAAAGACAGATCGATAGGAGAAGGCCTCCTTGGCCCGAATTTATAAAAGTGAGGACGCCAAGACGAGACTAGCCTGGCAGCTTCTCCACCGTTTTGACGAAGGGCGGTAAACCGGGAGCAAGTCACCAGACAAGGACGGGGGGCGGGCTCTGGGGCCCTCGGCGGGGGTGGGGGGGGGCACCGGGGGAAAGGAAGCGTATGGGGAGCTCGGGGCGGACACGGGCAAGGGCGATGGAGCGAGGTGCGTCTCGCAGATGGGCTGGCCCTTCTGCCCCGGTGAGGCCCTGTCACGGCCGAGCCGCCTGCTCTTCCCGGTGTGGGGGCGGGGGCACCTGTGCCCTGCGGCTCACGGCCGTCACGGGAGGAAGCGGTGCCTCCTTTTAGGGAGAACAGAGGAGAGAGCAGAGCTCGTGGCCGCCAACCCAGAACCATTTCTACGCCAAAGCGCACGGCGGGAGTGGCACGCTCCACGGCGCCCAGCTGTGCGTGACGTTTAACCCGGGGGCGGGGGGAGCGTGACTGCGCTTCTCGTTTTAAAGGCACGAACTGCAAGGACGCCATGTAAAGGGGACGAGCTGTGCGTTGAAATGTCCGCTGCAGGCCCACGTGCCCCGACGAGTGACGGAGGAAGGGCCGCAGGCCACTCGGGTGAAGCCTGGACAAGCCGGGGGGATGGTGGCTGAACAGCCCAGGGAGTCCGGGGTGTGGCATGAGGTGGCGTGTGTGTGGCATGGTGTAGCATGTGTGTGGCGCGTGTGGCATGTGTGTGGTGTGTGGTATGATGTGGCATGTGTGTGGCATGGTGTGTGGCATGGTGTGGTGGATGTGGCATGATGTGGTGTGTGTGGCATGATGTGGCGTGTGTGGCATGAGGCAGAACCCATGAGGCCACGTTGGGAAACTGAGTCACGGGGAGAGGACCGGAAGGGCAGGCTCGGGCGCCGTGGCCTGTGGGGCGCGGAGGGGCGGTGGCTTCTCTGCGCTGGCTCCTGGGGGTCTCGCTCGTTCTGCCGTGAAACGCGGCTGACCCCCGGCAGCCGGATCAGTCCGTTGGTTTGGAAAGGCAGACAGACACCACACGACACGCAGCTCCCCGTCGCAGAGCTCCTTTCACCACCGAGGAAAGGAGGCGGAAAGGGTCCTCGTCCCCGTCCGGAACCGCGGGGCTTGGTTTGTCAGAGAAACCGAGTTCAGCCCAGCCTGCCGTGGCCGTGGCCGTGAGCGTGGCTGTGGCCGTGGCCGTGGGGTGGCGTCGGCAGCCGGGAGGAGCAGGCAGCACAGAGCCCCAGCACGAGGCTGCAGGGAGCGCATGTGCCCACCAGGCACTGGGCTGGGGGGGCCGCCCGAGGACCCGGTGGTGGCGGCAGGTACCGGGCACTGTGAGCAGCTGGCACTGGCTGTGGGCAAGCCTGCTCCAAGCAGATGGCACGTCCACCAAGGGTCACAGGAGATGAGAAGCGGAGACCCACGGAGGAAGCAGCAGCCCCACCCAGACAGGCCCGCGCCCCCAGGAGGAACCTGAGGCCGAGGAGGCCGAGCGACGGGCTCCAGGCCACAGGCGCACACCAGGCGGCGGTGGCTAAGGAGCGTGTCGCTGGGCGCGCGTGGCGGTGGTCGGCAAACTGCGGCTCTGTTGACTAATGAGTTTGCCGACCACTGGGATAGGGGCTCCAGCACAAGGAACAATAGCAGCCTGTAATTATTGGAATCGAGAGTCTAGGTCAGTGGTCGGCAAACTCATTAGTCAACAGAGCGGCAAACCGTGGCTCGCCAGCCGTAGTTTGCCGACCGCTGGTGCGTGGTCTTCAGGAGCGCTGATGTATTTATCTATTTTTAATGTTTTCAGAGAGGCAGAGAGAAACATCAATGATGAGAGAGAATCACGGCTCGGCCGCCTCCTGCACGCCCCTCGCTGGGGATCCAGCGGGCACCCCGGCAGGTGGCCTGGCCCAGAATCGCACGGCGACCGCCGGCTCCGGGGTCCCGGAGGAGAGCTTGCCATGGGCTGCCGGGCCGGGCCGTGGGCTTTGCTATCACGAGTCGAACCACGGGCAGACGCTGCGGGTGGAGAACGCACCGTGACCCTGTGCCAAGGCCAGGTCTCGGCACCTGCTCTGGGCGGCAGGCGGCAGAAGGAAGGGCTGCCCTCACACGTCGCCCAGGGCCTGGTGCCGCCCCGCCTTGTGGCGTGTGGCTCGAACGCGGACGCAGGGAGAGAACTGAGTGGCTTCAGCATCAGGAAGTTCCTGCCCGTCCGTCCCGTCCGGCCCTCCCGCGCTGTCTGTGAAAGGAGCACACACGTGCCAACGCCTGTTTTAGCAGGAAATAGTACCACCGTGGAGACGGTAACCACGTGGGGTGTCCACGCATGAAGAGAGAGAGACGTTCCCTATAAAATCTAGCTTTCGTGGCTCATAATTGTTTATCAAAATTGCCACACCCGTGTCGTTCTGATGTGTTACTCATCATCATTACAATAATTATAACATACTCTAGGGGGCATTTTTTTTTTTATCAGAGCCACATGACCACAGGGAATGGTGAAGTCTGAAGATTTTAATTTCTGTCGGTTTTTGTTCCAAAGCGTGATTACGGCAGGACTTCCAAGCAGGAACATATGTCAGGGTCTTCGTATGTGGAGGGAGCAGCACGAGGGCTGCAGGCGGAGAGGGCGGGTGTGAAGTTGTTCCCCGCGAAAGCACGGCTTACGCACGTCTCTTTAACACGGCCTACGGCCGCCTCTCCAGCTCCGCTTGCGTGGGTTTCTCCCTGGGCCCGGACAGGGGACAGGTTAACGAGAGAAACCGTGCCCATCGGCGCACGTGTCCCACCGCCCGGGGCCCTCCGGAGGATGAGGACCCAGCGGCAGGGGCACCTCTGGGCTGTCATGGCGGTGGAACCCAGAGGCGACCGTGGAGAGGGAGCCGAGCGGTGGGAGGCCGAGGGGACAAGGACCAGGGTGCCAGGCTGCGGCTCGGCGTTCTCTCCGCCTCCGCGTGGCGTCCCTCGAGGCCGCGCCCTCCTGCGCGAGGGGAACGGCTTTCGCGTGGGAATTCATCTCCTGCTTCTCAGAACGAGGAGGGAGGTCAGCCTGCTTTTCTCGTATCTGCTGTTTCTCAGGGCCTTTAACCCGGGGGGCATGTGACCTTTGAGGGGGGCCACTCGAGAATGAGTTACTCACAGCGAGCTTTTTGCATTTCTTCTGGTCCTGGGGGCCTCAAGTACAGAATATAAATCCATATTGTGACATTTGTGCATTCAGGTCTCTCTTATGTTTTGAAACTTTGCTATTTTTTCCTACCACGTCCTATTATCACTATTTTTTAACCATTTCTTACTGACTTCCTCCTCGGGACCCCCACTGTCCTTGCGTTCTTTGATGTTTGTCCTTCGTGGACGCCCTGTTCTGTGGAGGCTTGTTTAGACCCAGTTCATGGCCTTTGGCTTCCTCCGCGTGAACAGGGGTTCGCTTTTTGGATAATAAGAATTGTATGTCACTGGGGTGGGGGGCGTCAGGATGTTGGAGACGCTTAGGTGGGCGTGGCCAGAAAAAGGTGGGGGCCCCTGCTTTAACTCAAGCTAATCCTTTGCCAAAGGGGCGTGTTCGGGGCTGGTCCATTCTGCCACCCGTCAACACCCCCATTCACCGCAGCATGAACAGTGGCTGGAATGTGGGTGCAGCCCGGCCGGCGTGGCTCGGTGGTTAAGCATTGACCTAGGACCCAGGAGGTCGGGGTTCGATTCCCGGTCAGGGCACAGGCCCGGGATGCGGGCTCGATCCCCAGTGTGGGCCGTGCAGGAGGCAGCCGGTCCGTGATCCTCTCTCCTCACGGATGTCTCTCTCTCTCCCCCTCTCCCTTCCTCCCTGAAGTCAGTAAACATATATATTTTTTAATGAAGCAGCAGTCCGTGTGTGTCCCTTTCACACCATTTCCTGTGAATGGGCGAATGTGGCCGATCCTTATAGCGGGGCGTTACCCAGCCTTGAAGGGAGGGCGGTGCCGACACCCCCCACAACACGATGAACCGCGAGGACATGACGCGAGTGACACTGACCAGGCGCAGAAAGGCAGGGTCCCAGGCTCCCGCTTCCCCGAGGCGCTGAGGGCGGGCAACGTCGCCGCGACGGGAAGCGGGACGGTGGTTTCCAGGGGCCGAGGGCGAGGACTCACGTGGGAGTTACTGCTCCACGGGGAGAGTTTCAGTCTGACGGGACGACGGGGTCCTGGGGATGGATGGCGGGGACGGGGCTGCACGCGTGGCAAAGGCGGCCGCCCCGCTGAGCGCACGGACGCGTGGCCCAGGCGGTCAGTTGTGGGTTGCGTGTATTTCACCACAACAAACAGTTCTGAGCACAAACCAACATACGACAGACAGTGACAAAGGACGCGGGGGGCGGGGGGGTTGTCCAAGCGCCATCGCCAGGTTCATTTAAAGGAGGCCGTGGGCGTTTTCTGTAAAATGTCCGCCTGTGGCCCACGGCGCTGCTGTACACTGGCCTCCCGCCCCGCCCCGCCGAGCAAACAGCGTGCACGCGTTTGAGAGAGGCCAGCGCCCCGCCGCCCGCGGCCTGGGGCCACGCATTCCCGGGGGTGGAGCGGGGGGGGGGGTGAAACCGTGAGAGAGAGGCATTTCCTGTGAAATCAGCCTTGGTGCCTAGTGAGTGTTTATCCACACGGCAATGCCCGTGTGGCTTCCGTTCGTTGCCAGCAGTAATTGTGATCATTACAACCTCCAGGGAAACTTTTTACCAGAGTCTATGGCCCCGGGAGCTGAGAATGGCTCTCATATCTTTAAATGGTTGGAGAAAACGTAACCAGGAGCCTATTTTGCGGCTTAAAAATGGTGTGGAATTCCGATTCCGGCCTCCAGAACGCGCGTGGTGGGCGCAGCCCGACTCAGGCTCACCGACCGCTGTCTCGGCCCCGGGCAGGGCGGGTCGCTCCCACGGAGACCGGGCTGGAAAGTTCTGGAACGCTGGCCGCCGACGCTGCCCTGGACCCAGACGCAGGAAGGCGGTGCTGGCCCCGGCCGTGCCCCGCACAGGGACCAGCCGTGCCCGCGCCCGCCTGGGCTCCGGCCGCGGGGACAGCGGGCGCTCTCCCAGCGTAACACCGGGCCCGCGGAGCGCCCGCACCGGGCGGCGGTGGCCGGCCCTCCCGGCAGCAGAAAGACAAGGTTCCGCCCCTGAAGGGGCAGCCCCTTGGCTGAACTAGACGGCGTGCCCTACATGGCAGGGTTCCAGGCACCGGGGTGGCAGTGGGCACCCCGGCATCGCGCCACCTCAGGGTCTGTGGGGCGCAGACGAAGGTTCGCACAGACCAGTCTGTCCAGGCACAAACCCCACACCCTCCCCGGAGGCCAATCCCGGCTCCCGCCAACCTTTCCGGGCCCTGCAGACAGACCCGGCACTGAGGTAAGCGACCCCCTCCCCCCCCCCGCCCCCCCGGGCCAGGCTGGCTGGCTGGGCACAGCCCGTCTGCTTATCCCCCTCCGGAGGGGCTGGCAGGGAGCCGTGGAGATGCCAGGCCAGGGACAGGCCACCGCGCAGGCCCTGTGTTCCCAGCGCCCGGGGAGGGTACAGAGCCACCCCACCCACTCTGGGGGCACAGTCAACGGGAGGCGGGGAGGGCTGGGCATTCAGGGGCTCCCTTGGCCTCTCCCCGCTTCCCCCGCCAGGCGGCCGGCTGGTCTGCTCCCCCGTGGGTCCACCATGGCCAGGCCAGGCGGCTTTCCGGGAGGGAGGGGCTGGAGGAGCGGGCTGGGGTGCAGCCCAGGGCCACCGGGTCCCCAGCCCGGGAGCCAAGCCACCGGGGCCACCTCCGAGGGCCGTCCCGTCTCTCCTGCTCCAGCCCCAGCCCACTGTAGCCGGTCATCAGGGCTCCAGGCCTGGGGTTGCCAAAATTTCCAGTTTTTCCAAAGAAACCAGGAATCTGGGCTTGCTTATGAAATCTGGTTTTCAAATGTTGGCAGCTCGTTTAGAAACACCGACTGGCCTTCGGAAGCGCCACTGCAGACGCCCGGCCGGCGTGGCTCAGCGGTTGAGCATCGACCTACGGTAGGAACCAGGAGGTCACGGTTCGATCCCCGGTCAGGGCACGTGCCCGGGCTGTGGGCTCGGTCCCCAGTGGGGGGCCTGCGGAGGCGGCGGATCCACGATTCTCTCTCGTCGTGGATGTTTCTCTCTCTCGCTCTCCCTTCCGCTCTGAAACCAATAAAAACGTGTCTTTAAAGGCAGCTGCAGGTGAGCTGTGGGCTTCAGGCTCCGGGCGGAGACCCGTGGGAAGGAGACGCCTGACCTCTGGCCCCGGCCTGGGACTGGGGTCTCCCCCGGGCCCCGACCGCGTGGCCCACGGCCCATCCCGGCAGCCCTCTGGGCACGGATTTGTTTTTTTAAATTATGTGTGTTTGATTGATTTGAGAGAGAGGACGGGCGAGGGCGAGTGGGATAGAACCCTGATCGGCTGCCTCCTGCACGCTCCCTCCTGGAGAAGGAGCCCTGGCCGGGAACCGAACTGGTGACCTCTTGGTTCTGGGGGCCACACTCAACCACGGAGCCACGCCAGCCAGGCTGAGCATGGACTTTTTCATCCACAAAGTGGGGACCGGCCCAGACTTCGCCAGGGCTACGCGGCTCTTCTCCCAGGGAGAAGGACATACGTATGTGTGCGTGTGTGCATGGATGTGTGCAGCAGTGTGTGCGTGTGTGCATTTGGCAGTGTGTGCGCATGCGTGTGTGTAGCAGTGTGCGCGCGTGTGTGGCAGTGTGTGTGTATGTGTGTGTAGCAATTTGTGGGTGGGTGGGTGTGGCAGTATGTGTGTGTAGCAGTGTGTTGTGCATGTGTCAGTGAGCACGTGTATGTGCGCATATGTGCGTGTGTGGCAGTGTGTGCGTATGTGCGTGTAGCAGGGTGTGTGTGGCAGTGTGTGTGTGTGTAGCAGTGTGTGTGTGCATGCATCAGTGTGTGTGCACGCATGTGTGCGCGCATGTGTGTAGCAGTCCTCACGGATATCCCCCTTTCCTGGCTTGGAAACGGCCGTGTTTTCGGGTGAAAGAAAAGGGAAGCGCCGGGTTGGCTCAGTGGATAGAGCATGGGCCTGTGGACCGAAGGGTCCCGGGTTCGATTCCCGTCCAGGGCACGCACCTCGGCTGCAGGCTCCTCCCCGGCCCGGGCCCTGCCCGGGCCTCGTGCAGGAGGCCACCCCATCGACGAGTTTCTCTCACGTCCATGTTTCCCTGTCTTGCCCTCTCTCTTCCACTCGGGAAAGTGTCCTCGGCTGAGGATTTGAAAAGAAAGAAGAGGAAAGGGAGGCTGGGGGCCGGGGGCCTGCCGCTGCTCCTGTCTTTGCGTCTGGAAGGCTCAGAGCCGGGACGCACGGTGGCTAAGGTGCCCGTGTGGGCGCTGCCAAAGACCTGTCTGGCCCCTCCACCCACCGCCCACCCCAGGAAGCCTCTCAGACGAGGATGGCCGCCATCCCGCTGCGGGGCCTGGGAGGGCGGTGGCTGCGATGGCGCTGATAACCCCGTGGCACGGCATGCCAGGATGCGCTCCCTCCCACGTGGGCGTCTTCCCCTGGGCGGGCGGCGGGCGCCGGGCTGGGCGGCGGCAGAGCGCAGGCCCTGGACGCCGCGATCTGGGTTTGGACCCCATTCTGCCGCGGTCCCTGCTGTCCCCCAGGGTTCCCGTTTCCCACCGTAGGAAGGAGCTAGGGCCGCCGTGAGCGCCCGGGCTGTTCGGTTAAAGGCGGTCCGGGGTGTGAACGCCCGGCACGGAGCGGGCCCGGGGCGGAGGGTTGGACCGGGAGCGGGATCGACGCGTGCAAACGTCACGGGTGCGGGGGAATGCGCCAGGGCCGCCACCCTGAGCCGCGGGCCGGGCGCGGATCACTGGTCTCTGCTTTCGGAAGACGGTGTGATCCCCTCCACGGGCCCCCAGGCTGGCTTTCTCGGCGTGTTCACCTTTTCTTCCTGCTTCACGAAAGAGTCACAGACCGCCCGGCCAGCGTGGCTCAGGGGCTGAGCATCGGCCTAGGAGCCAGGAGGTCACGGTTGGATTCCCGGTCAGGGCACAGGCCCGGGCTGGGGGCTCGATCCCTCGTGGGGGGCGTGCAGGAGGCAGCCGATGGCGACTCTCTCTCATCGCTGCTGTTTCTGTTCCTCTCTCCCTTCCCCTCTGACATCAGTGAAGACATATGTGTACTTTAAAGCCACATACGAGGGGCTCCCGTGTTCAGAGGTGTCACCCCTCTCACACAGGGCTCCATGCTGAGTGAGGGGTCCGCTGGCCTCCACAGGCAGGGCCTGGGCTCCCCACAGCACGGGGCTCACTACCAAGCAGGGACCGACGGGGGGAGGTGTCTGGGACCCTCAGAAAGCCTGGGCACGCCCCACGGGGCCTCCATGGGGCGCCGGCAGGGGCACGGGGAACAGGGAGGACCAGGCTGAGCCCCTTTGCGGCTTTACGTCAGGGCAGAAGCGAGGGATGAGAGTGACAACCGTTCACAACCTTTTAAACCCTTTTTGGGACACAGATGTTCGGGTTGCGGCAGATTCTATTTATAGACACGCACGTCAAAGAGTGCGGCTGCCTCTCAACAGACAGAAGTCCCACCGAAGGCTGCCCGCGCCACGTCTCCCGCCCCAGGGCCACGCGTGCCACCGGGCCGCCAGCCGGCCGGGCCCTCCGCCCCGGCCCGCCCCGCCCCGGGGAGAGCAGGCCGCGTCCAGGCCGCCCTGGGAGCCCGAGCCAGGGCCGGGGGGGCCCCCCACCCCCATGGCCGTAGGCGGGTGAGACCTGCTCTCCTCCTCCCTGCAGCCGCCGGTATCTGCACTCGCCTCCGCGGGATGCTGCCGCGTGGCGTGAGTCTCAGAGCAACATGCAGCCGGCTCCCTGGAAGGCGGAGGGGCAGCAGGAGCACCAGCGCGCCTTCACCCCCTTTGGTGGGCGATTGGGGTTCGGCCCCGAAGGGCGTGCGGAGGCGTCTGTGTGTGAGGGACATGAGGGCCAGAAGCTTGAAAGGCCCGGGGCCAAAGCTCTGAGTACCGTTCTCCCTCCCAAGAATTATTCCTTGTGTTGCTTTTCTTCTTTATTTCCTGGTGTATTGTTTGTTTGTTTGTTAATTCTCACCTGAGGGTATTTTCCCATGGATTCTTAGGGAGAGTGGCAGAGAGAGGGAGAGACAGAGAGACACATGGATGTGAGAGAAACTCATCGGTGGGTGGCCTCCTGCACCAGCCCCGAGCAGGGCCCGGGCCGGGGAGGAGCCTGCAGTGGAGGTACGTGCCCTGGACGGGAACCGAACCCGGGACCCTTCGGTCTGCAGGGCGACGCCCTGCCCACTGAGCTAACCTGGCCAGGGCCCCGTTTTATTGTTTTTCTTAGGGGCGTTCTGCCAGAACTGGGGGACGGGGAGGAGAGACTAAGAAACACGTTCAGGCCCTGCCCTTGAGGCGCCTGTAATCCTGGTGAAGAAACTGTGAAGCCTAAGGAGGAAACATGGTCTAAAGAGTGAAGGGAGTGGGCGGGGCACGAGCGGGTTTCTCGGCGCTGCGGGGGCGGGTCCGGATGAGTGAGAGGCTGGACTGGCCGCTGGTGCCGGCTCCAGTCAGGCCTGGCCGCGGGCTCAGGGTGACCTCAGTGCACACACGGGCGGCACATGTGGAGGTATTTGTGGGTTAGTAAGTGTGCATGGGTTATTTACACACACACACACATGCACGCACGCACACGCACATGCACACACACACACACGCTGGCGGGAGCTCTCGATGGCCAAAGCTGCACAATTTGCACAGCAGAAGAAGCCCACAGCCCGCAGGACCCCTGAGCGGGGCAGAAAGAGAGGGAAAGAGGCCGTTCTCCCACGCAGGACAGTTCCCCAACGCGTGGAGCGCCGGGCGGCTGCAGGAGGAGGAGAGCGGGTCTCACCCACCTAAGGGCGTGGGGCGTGGGCTGCACATGGAGACTTCCTTCGAGCGAGCACCAAGAATGACGTCAGGTGGGGACACCGGCCAGTGACCAAGGTCGGCTCCGGCCGTGAAAGGTCAGGTTGAAGGATGCGCCACGGATGGGGTGGGCCGAGAATGGCCCTTCACCTCTGCGGGCTTCCTCCCCAACCACAGCCCCCGCCCGAGCACAAGAGGAACGCCAGCTCGATCGGAGCCGGGTCGCTTTCTAAATACCTGACGAGCTCTGCTCCACACGGCGTGGTCGCCAGGAGCCACGCAGCCTGAGGAGCTGGCACAGCCAGGGAGCCAGGAGGCTCGGGAGCCCATGTCACGTGTGCTCAGGGCAGGGTCCTGGAGAGAAGGTCCAGGAAACATGACAGCCTCTGACTAGTGCAGGGACTTTAGTCAATAATAATGTGCCAATCACCCATTGTGATACTTTTAATCAATAATAATGTACCAATAACCCATTGTGATACATTTAGTCAATAATAATGTACCAATAACCCATTGTGATACATTTAGTCAATAATAATGTACCAATAACCCATTGTGATACATTTAGTCAATAATAATGTACCAATAACCCATTGTGATACATTTAGTCAATAATAATGTACCAATAACCCATTGTGATACATTTAGTCAATAATAATGTACCAATAACCCATTGTGATACATTTAGTTAATAATAATGTACAATTGTGATACATCTAGTCAATAATAATGTACCAATAACCCATTGTGATACATTTAGTCAATAATAATGTACCAATAACCCATTGTGATACATTTAGTCAATAATAATGTACCAATAACCCATTGTGATACATTTAGTTAATAATAATGTACAATTGTGATACATCTAGTCAATAATAATGTACCAATAACCCATTGTGATACATTTAGTCAATAATAATGTACCAATAACCCATTGTGATACATTCAGTCAATAATAATGTACCAATAACCAATTGTGATACATTTAGTCAATAATAATGTACCAATAACCCATTGTGATACATTTAGTCAATAATAATGTACCAATAACCCATTGTGATACATTCAGTCAATAATAATGTACCAATAACCAATTGTGATACATTTAGTCAATAATAATGTACCAATAACCAATTGTGATACATTCAGTCAATAATAATGTACCAATAACCAATTGTGATACATTTAGTCAATAATAATGTACCAATAACCCATTGTGATACATTCAGTCAATAATAATGTACCAATAACCAATTGTGATACATTTAGTCAATAATAATGTACCAATAACCCATTGTGATACATTTAGTCAATAATAATGTACCAATAACCAATTGTGATACATTTAGTTAATAATAATGTACCAATAACCAATTGTGATACATTTAGTCAATAATAATGTACCAATAACCCATTGTGATACATTTAGTTAATAATAATGTACCAATAACCAATTGTGATACATTTAGTCAATAATAATGTACCCATCCCTCCTTCCCTCTGTCTCTCTTCTACCTACCTACCCACCCATACACACACAGATTCTTTTTCTGAACTATAGGGTGTCCCCAAAAATGTATAATTTGAATAATTACAAAGGCCGTGTTTGTTAAAATACATTTCACTCTCAACATTGAGCTGCCAGCGATTACAGTGCATACACATTTTGGGGGGGACACCCCGCATTTAAGAATAGGTTGTCCCTGTACATCTGAAGCGAATACACAATGACATTGGATGTAAACTGTAATTAAAAAATAAAAAATGCAGACATCCCTTCGCTCTGAATACTCCCATTGAAGGTATTTTGTCAAGTGGCTCGAGTTTCCTTTTACGGTAAATGTGAGTTTTGAAACACGTGAGTCCATTGCCAGGAAAGCGATTAGGCGGGCAGAGAACAATGGTGCACAGAAAAGGCAAAACCGAGGTGTGGTGTCAGCCAACTTCGTTCTGCCCTGACTGGCATCCCCCCCGCTAAGGGTTCCCCACAGCTGGAGGCGCAGGATGGCCTGGCTGCCTCTCCTCCTTCTGCACTGGGGCGCGGGGGGTAGTGGGCCTGGAGGGGGGTGGGAGCCAGGAAGGGGCACCTGCTCAGCCAGGTTGGGGCTGGGTCCTGGCAGGGGAGGGGGCCCAGGGCTACCCTTCCCCAAGAAAGGAGGTCTCCCACTCTCCCCTGAACTCCATCCCTCTCTGGCTCTGAGCCTGCGACCTTCTATCTCCTTCCTCTCCTCCTTCCTGCCTGCTCTGTGCAGCCCTACTGTGTGTCTGGCTTCCAGGGTCCTAGCTGAGTGTCCCTAGTCCGTGACTTATCCGGGCTTCACTTTTCTTTTTTGTAATCCCCGCCCGAGGATATTTTCCCTTGATTTTCAGAGAGCGTGGAAGAGAGAGGGGAAGACAGAGAGACACATCGACTGGCTGCCTCCGGCATGTCCCCTGACCAGGGCTGGGCCCCGGGAGGAGCCTGCAACTGAGAGGTCCTTGCCCTTGACCCGAGTCGAACCCGGGACCCTTCGGTCTGCAGGCCGACGCTCTATCCACTGAGCCACACCGGCCGGGGCTGGGTTTCACTTTTCTTACCCAGACAGACGGCGACCGAGACTCGGCCCCCTCACTGCCCTGAGGGTTGGAGGACGGAGTGAGCCACACACTCCGGGGTCCAGGACCGGGCCTGCTGTCTCGCCCAACGTCTGCCCAGACGCACACGGCCTCGCTTACTTTCCTCCATCTCGTTTCTCCCCTCTCTCTCTGTCTCTCTCCCTCTCCCCCCCGCCCTTTGTCTCTCTCTTCTTTGTCTTCCTCTGTTGCTATTTCGGTCCTTCCTCGATGATGCGGGTGCGGGCGAACCTCTTTTCATGTCAGGATGCAGAGCCCGTCGGGCTGGTAAACAGCCGAGGATGTGGTGGGAGATGAACTTTCCATGAGGCCACCTTGAACGGGTCTCCCCGCGCCTCCTCCTGTGGAGCCTCCGACCACCTTCCCGCCGCCGGGAGGGGGCCCGGGCCACGCTGAGAGGGGTCCACACGGCGGCCCAGGTCAGCCACCTGCCCGTCCGAGCCGTCAGGCGCGCCGCAGGGCGGGACGGAAGTGGGAGCCCCCGAGGGGGCGAGAGGGAGCCATGGGGGCCGAGCGGGGGTCTGGGACCCCCAGTGACACCCCCAGTGACACCCCCAGTGACACCCCCAGTGACTGGCAGCTGTGCCTCCGAGGGGAGGTGTCCAGCCGGAAGGTCGGGTACCAGCAGGGGCGCCCTGCCTGGGCGTGGGACCTGCGCCCCAGCTCCTGGACTGGCCGCCACGTGGCCCGGCCCCGTCTGCGCAGCCCGGCACAGGCGGTGGTTCTGGAGTCCTGGCCTCCGCGGGCTGCCCGGCGCCGGGACGCAGCCAACAGGCCGCGTGCGAAGCAGGCGCGGTGCTGCCCCGGCGGGCGGGTGGGTGGGCAGCGCGGGAAGGGCTCCCGCTGGGCCTCACAGATGCCCCACGCCCACCACCGCCCCGGAACGTCCCGGAATGTCCCGGCCCGTGCCCCTCCACCCGAACGTGCGGTGTGCGAACAGCACTGAGGACTCGGGAATGTGAGGCGCCAGAAGGGCAGGCGGATCCCACTGAACCTCTCTGGGCCTGGGTCCGCCCCTCAGGGCTAGTGGGCCCGAGAACTGACATCCCCTTCTTAGGCTGGGTCCCCTTTGACCTCGTGAACCCCAGGTTTCTGATTCGCTCTTTGATAGGCCGTTCCCGGGGCTTGGACTGCCCTTCCCTCTCTTTGTCCAGCGCGAACTCCTACCCATCCTTCGCAGCCCCCCTCGGGCATCACCCCCCAGGACGCCTTCAGGAAGCCTCCCTCCAGCGGGGCGGGGCTCCCCGGGCCCCTCAGCCCCCGCGCGCCACCCTCTCCCCGCGCTCGCACAGCTGTGAATCGGCTGCACCGTCTCTGTTCTCGGGTGCAGCCCCTCCCGTGTAGGTGTCTGACATCGGGGCTCAGTATGGCCCCTGGTCCCCGGAAAGCGCGGCTCTGCTGGTGACTTCCCTCAGGCAGACGGTCCGAGTCCCCTGGAGGCACAGACATTGGGGACCCCCCACCACCACCACCCCACCGAGGGGCCGGCTCTGGCGGGTGCTGGTACCAGCCCTCAGGATGGCCCCTGCCATGCGTGCCCGGGTGCCTCTGGGCTGCCCGGGGCTGGAGGGGCAGGGAGTCATGTCTCAGGAACCCCAGTTCTCTCATGCTGGTGTGGGGGGCAGGGGAGGGGGCTTTGGTGAGAAGTGAGGGAAGAGGGCGTCACCATCTTCAGGGAGGGAGGGGACTGGGGGGAGGGGGTGGGGGTGAATTTTGACTTGGCTGCTAACTCTCAGAGTGGCCCTGGGGCAGGCCTTGCCCGGCCAGGCCTCAGCCTCCTGATCTGGCCAATGGGGATGGGACAAGGCGCCCAGTGAGACTGTCTCCTCCCCTCTCTCCTTTTAAATATAATATATTTTTTTTAATTGATTTTAGAGAGGAAGGGGGAGGGAGAGAGAGAAACATCAGTGAGGAGAGAGAATCATGGATCGGCTGCCTCCTGCACGCCCCCCACTGGGGATGGAGCCTGCAACCCCGCAGGTGCCCTGACCGGGAATCGAACCCTGACCTCCTGGCTCCCAGGTCAGCGATCAAGACTGAGCCCCACCGGCCGGGCTCCGCTTTCTCCTTTTAAGGAGATCTCTCACCTATTGATTCACAACGAGAGGGAACGGGGATCGATCGCCGAGACTCCCCCTCACCATCACCTCTGCGGTGCCTCCCCCTGCCTGCGCACTTTACCGGCACGCTTCACGGCAAAGGCGCAGAGATGCTGAGTGACTTGCCTGAGACCACACAGCCAGGACAGGGCGGAGTCGGGACTTGAACCCAGGCGGTCTGACAGACCGAGGCTTCCACAGAGCCTGGGCGTCTGTCCCCGCCCACCCAGCACTGGCTCCGCCCCCAGGAATCCCCCTCGGCCTGGGGAGGGGCCCAGCACAGCAGCAACCACATCCTGTGACGGTTGCCCTGGGGGGAGCCAGCGCCTCCACCTCTGGGACAGGTGAACAGACACAGGCCCCTCAGCCCTGAGAGCAGGCCCACCGCCAGCCCCCCGGCACCCCGGCACCCCTGCCTGGGAGGG
The DNA here is from genome assembly GCA_026230045.1 of Corynorhinus townsendii. Classification (NCBI taxonomy): domain Eukaryota; kingdom Metazoa; phylum Chordata; class Mammalia; order Chiroptera; family Vespertilionidae; genus Corynorhinus; species Corynorhinus townsendii. The sequence continues at coordinate 2,203,617 of JAPDVU010000008.1, read as the reverse complement.
CCCAGAGGACACTGGGCTCCAGCCTCGCCCTCAAGGCCGAGGAGGGGCATCGGCCACAGCAGCAGCTGAGATGCCAGTGCCTGAGCTGGCGGGGAATTCCTCTGAGCCCTGTCCACAGCCCCTCCATGTCCACAGCCCCTCCCTCACCCCCAGGCAGGACCCACTCAGCCACAGCCCCAGGCCCAGTGCACCAGGGCTGGGCTGGGAGGTCAGGGAGCCTGGTGGCTGCTAAACGCTGAGCCACTGCCGCCGCCGCCTCCTCTGGGGACAGGCCTGCGTCTTGTCCTTGCAGCCCCGGCGTCTGTCAGGGCACAGGCCACAGCACGTTTCCCAGGTGCCTCGATGGATAGACCTGAGCCCACCAACACACGCACGCACATGTGCACACACACACACACAACACACACATGCACACGTGCGCACAGCCTGGGTTCTATAGGAGGTCAAGGACTGGTCACTCCACGCCTGGTTTTACTCAGCAGTTTAATCCCAGGCTGCCCGGCCTCCGTGGAGGCTGCCCCGGCCTCCGTGGAGGCTGTGGCCGTGCTCAGGGCTCTGGGTCTGGCGCTGCATGTTCACAGGCTTGTCGGGGAGGCTCCCGCCTGCCCAAGCAGGCAGACGGGCACGTGGCCCCTCCCGGCCGACACCTTGTGCCTTCGCCCTGAGGGACGGAGCCGCGCTGGGTCGTGCGGGCCGGGGCGCTGTAAGCTGTGGGAGGCTCAGATTCGGATCCGCTGCGGGAATGGCCCCGATGGGCCCGTGTCTGCCCCTCTCGCTACTTCTGGGCTCTGGGCTGCCTGGACTCGGGGCACCGAAGCGCCAGAACCCGAGGTCGGGGTCCCAGGAGTCACCCAGACCAGTCCTCGGTGCAGCCCGCTGAGAGGGGCGGATGCGTCCAGTCCACCCGAGACCCAGAGCTCGCCCTCTGGGGGGGCTGCGCCCTGCGGGTGAGGGGCGGGCAGGGGGCGGGGCAGCAGGTTCTGTTTGTGGACCAGACGGAGGGGCCGCTGCCTTTCCTCTCTCCGGGGGCCCTCAGCGCCGGGCAGGGTCAGGTCCGGGAGGACAGGGCGGGACAGGGCGCGGCAGAGCCCCGGAGCCTCACGGCCCGGCTAGGCGGCGCCGATGTCGTCGTAGTCCTCGTTGTCGGTGGACGCAGGCTGCGGGCTGGCGGATCCTGCGTGGCCGGGAGGCTCAGGTCAGCGGAGGCCCTGCCGGTGCCCCGACGGCCCACGGGACAGAGCTGAGTGGCCGGGTGCACGCCCCCCTCCCCACGGTCCTGTGGGGGGCGGGGGACAGGAATCCCACCTGGTCCTTGTCCTCTGCCATCTCCCTCGCTCGGATGCCCGCCCGGAGGCCAGAGCCGGACCTTGGTCCAGGGCTGTCCTGCCTCCGCGGCCCCAGACCCCGGGGACCATTGAGGCTGGGAGCCCCTCTGCTACCCCCGCTCCCCTGGGCCACCCACTGCTTCCTCTTGAATGCCTCTGCCAGCGGGGAGCCCACTTCCCCTCCAAGCCCCGTTCAATGTCTCTGTCCCATTCTCCCCCCCCCCTCTCCCCACCCCCGTAATCCCTTTGCCTCTCTTTTTTCTCCTTGGGCTGGTGGACCCAGCGGATCCAGATGTGCCCCACTCATCCACTCCCAGCCCTCTCTGCCCCCCTCCCAGGATCCCCTCCCCTGCCCCTGGCACCTGGACACCCAAACAGCTCCTCCGGAGGGGGCGGGGGCAGCGGCGGCGGCTGGAAGTTCTGGTACCACTCCCCGGAGGAGGTACTGGAGCCGTCATCAGCCGAGGGCCCTGCGGAGACCCCAGAGCCAGTCACCCTCCCCTGGAGGCAGCCAGCCCGCACGCTGCCGGGGCTGGGAGGCCTCGGGACTCCGCTGAGTCAAGCCTCCAGTTCGATGAAGGAGGCAATGAAGGCCCAGCCCGGGGAGGACCCTTGCCCAAGGTCCCACAGCGAGCGTCTGCACCCGCCCGGTTCAGGGCCTCTAGCTGGATGCGTTGTCCGCCAGGTTGGCCGCAGGATGGGAGGCTGGGCACACGGAGCCCTCGGGGCCCAGCTTACCCAAGAGGGTTCCCGGGGAGCCAGCCAGCTCCAAGCGCGGGGGCTGCTCCCGGAGGGGGCCCCACCGGGGGGGCCTGCTGCTGGGACTGTTGCAGTAGTCCTCCCCGGATGACGTGCTGGACCCGCTGCTGCTCTGGGGGCGCTGCCGGGGGCCCGGGCCGGGGGGATCTGCAACGAGGTCCAGGGTCGGTAGGGGGACCAGGGAGGCACGCGCCTCTTCCCCGGCCAGGAGGGGAGGACGGCGAGCAAAGATGAAGGCTTTGGGTTAGACTTGGCAAGGAGCTGCCCACCATGGGGAGCTGTCCACACCAGGAAGGGCCTCTGTCCACAGCCCTGTCCACAGGGGGGGGGGCTGGAGGGGAGCTGCTGGGGCTGCCCGGGGGAGCTGAGCTGCATCGCCCCCGCTAACCCACCTTCCTCCACGGGGGGCATCCGGAACCGGCTCTGCTGGGCCTCCTCCTCCGTAACCCGGTATCGCTGGGAATCTGCAAGCAGAGGGTGGTCAGGAGGGGCCGAGGCTCCCTCTCCTTGCCCCCTGAGCCTGGAGGAGGCCTGAGGCTGGACACGCGGGAGGACTACCCCAGGGCACGGAGGGACCGTCCGGGCTCACGTCCTGGTCCAGGACACCAGGGTGGGGACAGGCTGCCTCTGGCCAGAAGCCCCCGTGCCGTCCCCCTTGTCCCCAGCTGCCCCTCCTGCTCCTTCAGAGAACCTCGAGGCGGGGGGCCTTCCCCGCAGGAGGGCAGATCTGGGCAGGAGACGCCAGTCACGGCCCTGGAGGAGCATCCAGAGCGTAAGCTGGAGGGCCTGGGACCCTCCACAGGCCCCGGCACCTTCCTCCAGAGCCGGGGAGGCAGGCCCACAGGAGCCAACAGACGCAGCGTCTGAACCTGCAGTCGGCTCTTTCAAGCCTGGTACCCCTGACTCCTGGCCTCCCGGCGTAGAGGCCTGGCCTCCGGCTCTCAGCTCCCAACACCAGCGCAGGCGCCCGAAGAAGTGGGACCATTTGCATCCCAGAGGCCCTGGCGTCCCCAAAATCCACTTCCCCTCCTGTCGCGGGAGACCCTCTGCCTTTATCAGGCCGCACGGCGGCCTCGGACAGAGGCTCTGTCTCCCTGCCTCTCTTGCGGCTGGTGGGTCCAGTTCCGGCTGGCGAACCCTGAGTGGCAGCCACGTAGGCATCTCCGGCCTTAAGGGGAGGGCGCGCCCCACCTTCCGACCCCTCTTCCCGCTAGCTGGGATGCGGGCGTGCTGGGGAGCCATTCTGGACCGCGTGGACGAGGGCAACACCTTAGGGACTGCGGAGCAACAAGAGGGAAGGAGCCTGGGCCCTGGGCCCATGTCTGAGGACACTGTGACTCGGGGTCTCTGTCACACACAGCCAACTGTCATCCTAACGTACGTAGCAGATGCGGGGCAGGGCTCAGGAGTCTGCCAAACGCTCCCAGGGATTCCACAGTGGGTGCGGGATTCTCTGCTCTCCTTCAGTCCCCCAGCTTTGCCTGGGCCCTGCTACCCCGGAAGGCAGAGAGGGGAGCCAGAGGAGCCGGAGAGCAGGTGGAGCTGGGCTCAAGGTGGAGGTTGGGGGTGGGGGAGGCCGCCGGAGAGGACGGGGCATAGAAAGAGCGTGTGAGCGTGCAGGAAGCCAACTAGACGGAGTCTCCCCTGACTCCCTCGTGTCGCACAGACACAGCCACCTCGGGTGCGTGGCGGAGGACAGGCCTGAAAGCCCTGCGTGGCCAGAGGCGAGCGTGGGCGGGAAGGAGGGGGGAGGCAATGCCTGGAGCGTGGCGATGCCTCCAGAGCCACAAGCACTTTGAACCTTCAGTGTGGGGCCTCCGACAGTGGGGCTGGGGGGCCACAAGGGGGCTCCACCCTAGCTGTGCAGGGGTCACCCGGTGGGACCTGCTGGAGGCCCCCAGGCAGCCGGGCCTCTCCCTGGCTCGGGCAAGAGGGCCGTGGGGCGCTGGCCCAGGCACTCACTGTAGAAGGTGGTCAGGGCCACGGGAGGCTGGGCGCTGAAGTCATAGTGCTCGTAGTCTGAGTCGGAGCTGGAGTCCGAGTCCGCGGGGGGCGGAGCCGGGACCGGGACTGGCAGCTTGGGCACTGGGGAGAGAACAGAGTGGGGGCCGTGGCGGAGGGTGCAGGGAGCGGCGGCCGACAGCGAAGAGGCGGGGGACAGAGAGGCAGGGAGAGCGCCAGGCAGCCCGTCTGCTACCAGACCGCAGGCTGGGCTTTCCCAGCTGTTACCGCCCGTGGCGCACACGGGCCTAAAGGACACTCCGGTGACCAGACTCACGGCCGCGCTGCCTGCCCGGCGCTGGCCTGACGCTTACAGATATGACCTCGCTGAACCCGCACAGCGGCTTCGGGAGGAAGGGTCCATCGGCGGCCCCGTGTCCAGCTGAGGACACTGAGGCACGGGGCCCTCACCCTGCCCCTCGCCCATCGTGCTCAGAGAGTGGCCGCCCTGAGCCCAGCCCTGCTCAGGGTCTGCATTCGCGGTCTCCTCTCAGGCACGTGGTGCTGCAGAGCACATGGACGCCTGGCGGAGCGCCGCGCGCCTTTCAGGCAAAGGCGATTCCACAGTCACGACACCCTGTGATCAGACGCCAGCTCTGTGAGCAGAGCGCCGAGAGGTGTGACCCGTATGTCACAGGGCACGGGCGCGCGGTCCAAGTGTTTGCCTTCGGAAACACCGGAATGAAACCATGCCCCAGGAGAATCGTGACGGGGCCCGCGGGGAGGCTGAGTGGACAAGCCACCGAGAGAGGAAATGCAGCCCTGGCCGGTGTTGCTCAGTGGGTAGAGCGTCAGCCTGTGGATTCAAGGGCCCCGGGTTCGATTCCAGGGTCAAGGGCATGTGCCAGGCTTGCATGCTCGATCCCCAATTGGGGGGGGGGGGCGCGTGCAGGAGGCAGCCAATCCATGATTCTCTCTCATCATGGATGTTTCTATCTCCCTCTCCCTTCCGCTCTGAAATCAATAAAAGTATAAACGTTTTTTAAGAAGAGGCAATGACATTGCAACCTGCTAGCCAATCAGCAGAGCCGAGGTTTGCCGGGAGAGCAAGGTCCTGTGTTGGTCCCGAACACGGAAGCCGAGGGGCCTAGAATGACGGCGCTACCAGCTCCCCATCCAGGTCCGGCGAGGCTGGCGGGGGCCTCCTCCTGGGGGGGCCTCTCTGGCGCCCTTCCTGCCGCCCCAGCCTCCCCACCCCAGGGGCGTCGCACCCTACCTTCTTCTTTGGGGACGGTGCTGGGGACCTCCTGGTAGCTATTGACCCCTGCTGGGGCGGCCGGCCGGTGTTGGGGCGTCACGGCAGCAGGGAGGGCTAAAGGAGGGGCGGAGACCCTGCAAGTCATTGCTGGTTCCCTTCCAGTCTGCCTGGCCCTGTCCATCCCCCTCCAGCCCGCCCGCCCCCCCCCCCCAGGCAAGGCGCACACACACGGTCTGGTCCTCCCACGGGGCCACATCCATCCACTTCTGTGGGCATGCTGGGAAAATCCTTCCCATCAAGGGGTTCTCCCAAGTCCAGGGCTGAATCCCTGCTACTCCTGCTGGGCTCCCCCAAGCTCCCCTCCCTCCCAGCGGGCTGCACCCCGGGCCCCAACCTTCCCTGCGGCTCCCCGGGGCGCCGCACCCACCGTATTTCCCTTTCACCCGCCAGAGGAGGACCAAGATGCTGATGAGCGCGCCCAGCAGGAGGGCTCCCAGGATGATGCAGGGGATGAGGAGCGCCAGCTCCCGAGGCGCCCAGTCCTCCGCTGGCACCGTCACCGCCGGCTCTGGAGGCGAGAGCCCCGGTCAGGGAGGAGGAGGAGGGGACGTCGGCTTCTCCTCGCCCTGCTCCTCGCCTCCCCGTCCTGCCTGCGGCTCCTCCTCCCTTGGGTCTCCCCCCTGACCCAAACCCCCGCCGCCGGGTGCCGGTGAAGAGCGTGCTCCGCACACGCATCTTGAACGCGTCACCGACTGAGTGGCACCTCCTCCTGCCCCCGCCCCCCGAGCTCTCTGCGCAGCTGCTCCTGAGCGCCCGCTGCGTGACCAGTGTCCCGGGCTGCCAGGTCTCTGTCCAGGGGGGGCGATCCACCCACCCACTCAGCCCAACACAGTGGGGGACCGCTCTGCTGAGGGATGGTGGGGGCTGGGGGCCCGAGGCCCTGCCGGGGGCATCTGACCTTCCATGGGGGAGGCAGGCTGGCCTCCGGGAGAAGGGAACGCTGAGCCAGTCCCGCCGTGGGCATGCGGGCTCCAGGCTGGACTAACTCATCACAGAGCAGCCGATGGCCACACAGCGCCACCGGGGCACCGCTCCCCACGCTATTCTACACGCTTCACACAGCTTCATCCCCCGGCGCCCAGCAACACAGGGTCCTGCCCGCTTCCCCGTCCCACGCCCTCGCCAAGGCTCTGCGCGCAGAGAGCCTGAGAGCCGCCGCCATCACACGGCTGCACGGCCCGCTGGGGCTCCAGCTCGGAGTCTGCCCGAAGCCGGCCACGCTGCCCGCCGCCAGCGACAGGCCGAGCGTGGATCTGGGCTTCAGAACCTTGGGTGCAATTCCAGCCCCCCTGGCTGGCTGATCCTCTCACCCCCTGAGCCTGGCCTCCTTCCTCCGTGGAAGGGTTTGGCCCAGGCCTCCCCGGGCGGCGGCTGTGAGGGTAAAAGGCTGGGAAACAAGGACGGCAACGTGCTGGGCCGGTGCCCGGAACACGATGAACACGCTGGCTGTTCGCCTCGCGCCCCCACCATCCGGCCGTGTCAGACCCGCTCGGCTCTCCAGCACTACCCTCCTGCCTGCCAGAGCTCACGGGGTGGGGGCTGCCCACGAAGCAGCAGGATTCGGGGAGCTGTGGAGCTGACGAGGCAGGGGGTGGGGGGAGGGGGCCCGAGAGCCTGGGGAGGCAAGTCCAGTGTCTGGAGGTGGACAAGCCTCGATCAGGCCCCATCCATGCAGACACACATACGTCCATACACACACACACACGTGCACCTATGTCCCCGAGCCTCTGAGACACTCACCTACGGTGGCCGGCTGTGCGCTTGTAAGAAGGTCAGACGTGGACCCATTGAGCAGCTTCCGAGAACCTGTCGGGAAGCACCACGCATTCACTCGGCACCTGTTACTGAGCACCTGCTGTGTGCCACGACAGGCAAGTGACCTGGAACAGGGGCACGGTCCCAGGGGGGCATGTGGCTGAGGAAGCCATCACACACACACACACACACACACTAAGGAGAACATCATGGATGACACGCTGGGCGCGTCCCTTGGTTAGAATGTGTGGCTGATAACAGAATGCGCTCTCCCTCCTATGCAACCTGCTGCAGACCACAAACCCTTTCCCATTCGGCCGGGTTTGCTCCTGGGGGGTGGGGGGGGCCTCAGGAGGGGAGACGCTGACACTCGTCATGATCATAAGCACTCGGCAGGTAAGGGAGGGCAGGACCCCAAAGTGCGGGGCGGTGCTCCGGGATTTCCCAGCCGCCCGGGCGTGGCTAGCGTCAGATCCACCTGGCCTGAAGCCGCAGGCGTGTTTCCTCAGGTCTAACGCTCTCGCGTTCACCCTAACACCCTGAAACCGGGGGACGGCGTCAACCACCGCAACTGACGACGCGTCAGGGCAGTGTCGGGCAGCACTCTGTCCGTCACGGTGCCTACAGCAGCCACGGCGCGGCCTCTCGGGGCCGCCTCGCGGGTGTTGAAGGTCAGCGGGACCCAGGTCCCGCGTGGGAGTGTGGCTTTGCGCCAAAATAAGACAGACCCAGGGCTTGGCGAGGCCGGGCCCAGGGTCAGGGCTCCAGGCCCTGTCGGCGCTGTGACTACTGTCCGTGTCTCCTGGTAGGGTTTTCACCGTGATCGCCAGCCCCGGGGTGGCACGTCGCTGTCATCTCCTGAGCCCACGCCAGCCCCCAGGACCCGCCGACCGGCACGGAAAACGCATCGTACGGTCCGGTTCACGGTCCTGAGGCTGCGTGGAGGGTGTGTGGAACAGACGCCCTGGTTGCCTAGCAGCGTCTGCGGGGCCTGGAGGGCGGGGGTCCCACGCTGCGGGACTCGGGCTGCAAGGCCTCAGGCTGCGGGTTCAGGTGGGATTCCTGGTCCACACCTGGGGCGGGGGGAGGGCGGGTACCTGAGCAGAGGACCCTGGCTGCCTTTGACTGGCTGCACAGGTTGGAGTTGTTGAATCGCCACGAACAGTCCGAGAGGGTGGGCTCGTCTCCCCGGCACGAGTAGTACATCCGGCCCGACAGGGAGTGGGGCCGCCCCCGGGGCGTGGCGGCCACGGTGCCACAGCCCAAGGCCCGGCAGAGCACCTGGGCCTCCGATGTGTACCACTCGCTGTCACACACCGTGTTCCAGACCCCGTGGAAGTGCACCTCCACCTGCCCCTCACAGCGGTCCGCGCCCCCGGTCAGGTGCCAGGACTGGTGCTCTGTGGGAAGCGAGCGGGGGGGGGGGGGGGGGCGGGGGGGCGGAGTCCGGTCAGGATCCTTTGGGCCCAGAGTCCCACCAGCCAGGCCCACAACTGAAACGGCCACCGCCAGCCCGTCTCCGCGCGCTCGCCCTCCAGCGTCTGCAAGCCCCCCTCCTCAGCCCCGTCGCTCCAGCTCCTCCGTCTTGGCTGCTCAGAGTGTGGTCCACGGACCGCAGCATCCGCGCTGCCTGGGTCGTGATGGGCAACGAGCAGGCTCCACTTCCATCATCCTAGTAAACGTTAAACCCAGCTGGGGACTCTAACCTGGTGTTCCCATCAACACCAGAGTCTGCGTGTTCCGGTTTTCTCAGTATAATTTACAGATCGGCAGCTTCAGTTCCTGAAGGAACCCACGGAGCAATCGGACCTCAAGGCCTCCGGAAACCAGATGGCCAGCTCGAGGATGCTGACCATGAACATCCATGTTGGGACCAGCAAGGACACTGCCAGCCTGTCCACAGCCCCGCCCCCTCCTGCTCTCCTGCTTCTGCACTCCCTCTGCCTCCTGATACAGCCTCTGCCCGCACTGAGGTGTTAGGATGGGCTTTGGGACAAGAGTTCCCCATCTTCTCGGGTGGCCGGCACTTGAATAAACTCATTTCCTTCTCACCAGCACCTGTCTCGCGAGCTTGGCTTTGTGGAGACAGGCAGCTGCACCTGGGTGTGGTTACAGAGTCTTGTTAAAAATGCAGAATCTCACGTCGTGTCCCAGAACCAGGGGGTCAGAATCTACATCTAACGAGACCCTCCTTCTCCCCCCGTTCCTGTGCACAGTATAGAGAAGCATTGGCCGGACCAGAACTTCATGGCCTCATCTGGACTGCCAGCGGCCTCCTCAGGGCCTCCCTGCCTCTGTTTTCCCATGCTGTTCCGAACCAGGTGGCTACCTCCCACTCAGGAAGAGCCTCACCCTAAGATGTGGGCGGGCTCATCCCTCCAGCTCTGGGTTGCCCGCTGCCTAGAAGCTTCCCCTGGTTTTCTCTCTGGGGGCGTGTACCACCATTGCCTGGGGTTATGCTGGTCTGGTCTCATCTTCCCTCCTGGACAGTGACCATGCAAGGACAGGGACAATCTCTCCCGCGCGGACTCTAGGCCTGGCGCCCAGTAGGTCTACAGTAAGTGTCGGTGGAGGACCGGGGCTCGGAGACGTCACCCACTGACCTGAGCACACCACGCCGGCGTCCTCCTTGTGGCCACAGTAGCGCTCTCCGGGCCGCCCTGGGCAGTCCCACAGATAGGCCTCGGTACCAGAGCAGTTCACCTGGTCCCGGTGGATGGGGCCTTGGCCGGGGGCGAAGTGCAAGCCCGGCAGGGCCTGGATGGCCCAGCCGCAGCTCAGCTGCCTGCACACCACCTGGGCATCCTCCAGGTCCCACGTGTCGTCACACAGAGACCCCCACTGGCCGTGCTCCAGCATCTCCACGCGGCCAGCGCACGGGCTGCCACCATCCACCAACCGCAGGTCACGGTTCTCTGGGGCGGGGGGGAGGGAAGAAGGGGTTATGGGTGAGGGCAGGGAAGAGAGAGAGGAAAGGAGGGGTGGTCGGGTGGTAGGGACTGGGCCAGGTAGTTGCGGGCAGGGCTGTGGAGCTGGTGGGAGGGGCTAGGAACCTGGAGCGAACTGTGGGCGGGGCCTGAAGAGCAGGGGCCCAGGCCTGGGAGCCCTGCATATTCATGGGTTTTGGGGTCAGGGGTGGGGATAAAGGAGACAGAGGTCCAGAGAGGGATGAGGGACGGGACCAGCGAGTAAAGCCTGCAGACACCGTGAGGACTGGACACTTATGGGAGCAATGAGGACCAAGAGGGCCAGCTGGAGTTGGCGAGGGCGGGCGGGGGGGGGGAGGGAGGGAGGGGGGGCTGCAGGCCGATGAGGACAGGCTCAGAGCTGGAAGTGAGACCAAGCTGCGTCCTGGGGTGTGGGCACCAGTTGGGTTTCGATGGGGAGGGGGGACGTCCAGAGGGCAGCTTGGGCCCAGTGCCCAGGGCTGGGGGCAGCTGGGAGGGCAGTGGGGGGACGGGGAGGTGGGGGCTGGCATGGCTCAGCGGGCAGGGCGGGGCGGGGCGTGGTACCTGCACAGGTGACCTGGGCCGGCTGCCCGTCGTGGATGCACGGGCCCTGCTCCACCCTGCAGAGCTGCCACTCGCTACTGCTGCACCAGACCACGGGCGCCAGGGCCCACGTGACGTTCGGGGTCCCGCTGGCGTTCCCCAGGGCACGGTCCAGCGGCAGCGGGGTGGGCTGGTCCGGCCCCCGCTCTGCCCCGCCGCAGTCCAGCGCGCGGCACGCGGCCTCGGAGGCGCTGTGGTCCCAGAGTGCCCCGCACGGGGGCTCCCAGGACGCGCCGGCCCGCACCTCCACGGTCCCGCTGCAGTGGCTGCTCCCGTTCACCAGGCGGACCTCCAGCCGCTGCCCTGCAAGCACCAGGCCCGGCTGAAGCCCCGCAGGCCCTGCTGGTGCCAGGACGCGGGGGGGGCAGCGGCTGCGAGGGCCCCACCCCTTCCTGCCCCCTGACCAGGTGATACCCACCCAACTCCGGGCCTCGGGGCGGGACTGGTCATCCCCAAGCCCCCCTTAGGCCTGACCCCTGCTTCTCCTTAGGTCAGGAGGAGGGGCTGAGGGTGACTCTAGGGGTGAAGGAGAAGTGGGCCTGGGACCCAGGGGTCCGGCCCCCAGCGACCCTCCCCTCTCACCCCTGCCTCATGGGCACCTTGTGTAAGGGTGGGCAGGGGCCTGGGCTCAGAGGCCCCTGGTACTGCGGGGCCGGAGATCCCCCCAGGCCTCTCTCTGTCCTGAGGGTACTGACCGCAGTGGAGGCCCTGTGACCTGGAACCCGCAGGGCAGACGGGGGGCGGGGGCAATGGCGGGGTGACGGGGTGTGCGGTGGTTCTCCCTTCCCCAGAGCCCCTCCTTGGGGAGCCTCCCCAGCTTCACACCCCAGTGTTAGCGCTCAGCTTGGCACAGAGTCGGTCCTTTACAAATGTCTGTGGAGCGCACCTAGGGCCCACCTGGTGGGACCCACCCCCGCCCCCTCCCCACACCCCCCACCCCACCCCATCAAGGCTTTTTAGCTTCTTCTCAGCAGGTCCCCTAAGATGCTCCCTGCGCCCTGGCCCCCTGGATGTGACTTCCCAGTGGCCTCTCAGATGGTGGTTCCGACTCCGAGGAACCTGAGGAGGCCCTGCAGACACTGGGCGCAAAGGAGGGTGTGGTCTGAAGTTAGGGAGCCTTCCTGGCAGCCTACAAGTCCATGTCCCCTCCTGTCCCCCCGACACGCCTGCTGGGCCTCGGGACGCTGACCAGGGCCCAGGAGGCAGGTCCTCACCTGGCTCCTCCGAGGGCTGGCTCTCGGCACGGCTGGGGCTGGGCTGGCCGGATGGGGCTGGCGACGGGTGACCTGAAATGAACCAGCAGCAGCCGCGGTGGGTGAGTGACCTGGGCACGGAGGGCACAGAGGCGGGGGCGTGAGGGGCAGGGGCCCTTGCTGGAGCCGCTGCGGCGGATGGGGCCTGCGGAGAGACAGGGCCTGGGCCTGGGGCGCCTTCGCCTCCCCCGGGGGAGGGAAAGTCTCACGCTTTGGAGCCGCAGCGTCCGCCACGTCACAGGGTAAGGGCGTGCGTCCTCGGGAGCCACAGCAGAGCAGAGAGCAAGGGCCAGGCGTGGGGCCAGACCCCGCACCCACCGCATGACCCTCCCCAGCCCGGTCACCCTCCCTGCCAGAGCCCAACTCGCCGGCAGAGCTTAGGAAGCTGTTGTGGCTAAACGGGTATAATCTCTGTGACACCCTGACATTCCAGGAAACTTGAGCCCTAACCGGCGTGGCCCCCTGGGAAGAGCGCGGGCCTGCAGAGTCCCGGGTTCGATGGGGTCAAGGGCACGTACCTCGGTGGCAGGCTCCTCCCTGGCCTAGGCCCCTCGGGGCGCGTGCAGGAGGCAGCCCATCGATGGGATTCTCTCATGGGTGTTCCCTCTGTCTCCCCCTCGCTCTGCCCCTCTCCCTAAGCATCATGGGAACCTAGCCTCGGGTGAGGAGTAACAAAAAAAGAAGCAGCTTGAAAACCGGCGCTATTGTGAGAAGGGACATTTGGGTGGGAAGTGGGTCCCAGGGACTCATAGCAGACCCGAGGGGAGCGAGTGCGCCGGGGCTGCGAGCCGGGGACGCGCTGCTTCCAGGCGGAGAGCTCGGCGTTTGCCGGGGGCCGACCGCGGGTCTTCGCGTCTGTGAGTGTGTGTCCCGTCCCCGCGCAGGGAGGAAGGGTCAGCACCCGCTCTTCACCAGTGAGGAAGGGGCCGAGGGACGGAAATCGGTGCCGGGCCGGAGTGCCGCCCCCCTGGCCTGGGGCGGCCGACCTGCTTGGTCTAAACCTGCGTCTGTCTGGACCCCTGGCCTCTGTCCTGCGGCCAACGGGAAGCCCCAGGGCGACGGAGGATGCGGGTGGGGGGGTCATGGTGATTACTCCTCTGGCTCCATCCCGGGAGGCCCTACAAGCATCGGAAGGTCATCGTCCCTCTCGAGTCTCGCTGACCTTGCCCAGACCTTGTGTGCGGGCCCAGAGGGGACAGCGCAGCACCCCGAGCTCCCAGGGGGGACGGGCAGCACCCCGAGCTCCCAGGGGGGACGGGCAGCACCCCGAGCTCCCAGGGGGGACGGGCAGCACCCCGAACTCCAGGGGGGATGGGCAGCACCCCTAGCTCCCAGGGGGGACGGGCAGCACCCCCAGCTCCCGTTACTGCGTATCCTTGTGAACGTGCCTTGGGAATGAAGCCCCCGGAAACTTTCACGTTCAGCATGCCACCTGCTTCCTGTGAGGATCCTAATGACACGCAGCCCGTGGCCACCCACCAGCCAGTGGCGGGGCCAGCATCTGAACCTGTCTCCCAGGAACCGGCCTGCGGGCGGGGACACCTGGGGGATCCGTCCGGAGGGAGAGCGGGGCAGGGCCGCTGCGCCACAGAGGGGCCTCCAGGCCTCCTGTGCCGAGGCCGGGCCATCAAGGCAGGAGCCTCCCTCCCTTCAGTGGCTCTGAGGCCCGGGCTCCGGAGGAGAGGACCTTACGGAGCATAACGGTGGGTGCTGTGTGCGTGCGTGCTGGCCCGACTAGAATGCTGTGTGAGTGCGAGGGGACCGTCGTGGTGCCAAGACGTGGAGGTTGGGTGTTTGTCACCACAGCCTGGCCTGGCCGGCCTCACTGCACCAGGCCCAGTGCAGGCATGGCTGCTACACACTCTCAGCCTCGCCGGAGAGACTCCGGGGACCCACGTCCAGAGGAGTGCTCCCATGCGCGCGCACACACATGCGCACGCACGCACGCACACGCACGCACACATGCATGCACACACGCGCGCACACACACACACACACGCACCCTGCAGACACAGCTCTCCCACCAGCACCCGCCTGGGCCTCCATCACTCAGACAGGAAACAGTGCGGCCTTTAGGGCCCGGCCTCGCCGACTCCCGCTGGGCTGCCCGGCCGACCCTGGAGGAGAAATGGCCCCGATCCGGGGCACCCAGTCCATGGGAGTGAATACTCAGAAGAGGGCCCGGACGCCCTGCATGAGGGTTCTGGCATCCGGGTTCCCCCGGCAACAGTCCCAGGGCTCCCATGCGGTTTCAACATTCCCACGTGGGCCCTTGGGTGGTGGGGGGGGTGGGACGCTGGCTGCAGTGCGTGCCTGCGTGCATGTGTGCGTGTGTGTACATGCGCGTGTGTGTGTAGTATGGGGTGAGTGTATGTGTGTGTGTGTATGTAGTATGGGTGTGTGTGTGTGTAGTATGGGATGTGTGTGTGTAGTATGGGTGTGTGTGTGTGTGTGTGTGTGTGTGTGTAGTATGGGGTGTGTGTGTATGTGGTATGTGTGTGTGTGTGTGTGTGTAGTATGGGGTGTGTGTGTATGTAGTATGGGATGTGTGTGTGTGTGTAGTATGGGATGTGTGTGTGTGTGTGTAGTATGGGGGGTGTGTGTATGTAGTATGGGATGTGTGTGTGTGTGTGTGTGTGTGTGTATAGTATGGGATGTGTGTGTGTGTGTGTAGTATGGGGGTGTGTGTATGTAGTATGGGATGTGTGTGTGTGTGTGTGTGTGTGTGTGTGTGTGTAGTATGGGGTTGTGTGTATGTAGTATGGGATGTGTGTGTGTGTGTGTAGTATGGGGTGTGTGTGTATGTAGTATGGGATGTGTGTGTGTATGTAGTATGGGGTTGTGTGTATGTAGTATGGGATGTGTGTGTGTGTGTAGTATGGGGTGTGTGTGTATGTAGTATGGGATGTGTGTGTGTGTGTGTAGTATGGGTGTGTGTGTGTGTGTGTGTGTGTGTAGTATGGGGTGTGTGTGGGGGGTGTGATCCTGTGTGCACCATGGTGTGTGTGTGTGTGTAGTGTGGGGGGGTGTAGTATGGGGTGTGTGTGTCTGTATGTGTGTGTCTGTGTGCATGGGGTGTGGGGGGGGCTGTGATCCTGTGTGCACCATGGTGTGTGTATGTGTACATGCATGTGTGTGTGCATGCACACATGAGGTGCACGGGGGGTGTGTGACTGTGATCCTGTGTGCACCATGGTGTGTGTGTGTGTGTCTGGGGGGACTCCGGCGGTCTGTCTCCCTCTCTCTGGCTCCGGGAGCCACTTTGTCCTGCTTAAGGCACACCGGTCCCTGCTGGACCAGGACGCCCTGCAGGCCAGGGCCGGAGGCCGTCAGCCTGGGAGCCCAGGCGCCCAACTCGGTGTTTGTGGCTGGACGGGCCGAGCGTGAGCAGGAGCTGCCAGCCCCCAGGCCCGCCGGTGCCAAGGCAGTTTGTTAAAGTAGACCCACGCAAAGGTTCACTTCCTGTCGCAGGCGCGTGCGCACACACCCACACGCACGCACACACATGCACACACACACCCGTCCCCGCGCTGGGAAGGGAGCCTGGCTCTGTGTCCTCGACTTCTGCGCGGCCGGAGCAGAAGCAGACGCTGCCTCCCGCCCGCCTCCATGCCGGCGCCGGACGATGGTGAGCGCTGCTCTTTAAAAAAATAATCCCCTTGAGCCCTAGCTGGTGTGGCTCAGTGGAGAGTGTCGGCCCTCGGACTGAAGGGTTCCAGTTCAGTTCCCGTCAAGGGCATGGACCTCAGTTGCAGGCTGGGTCCCGGCCCTGGTGGGGGCACGCGTGGGAGGCAACCAATCGATGTCTCTCTCACACACGGTGTTTCTCTCTGAGTCTCTCCCCCTCCCTCCACTCTCAAAATCCGTGGAAAACACCCTCGGGGGAGGAGTAACAACAGCCACAAAAATGTGCCCTTGGTGTTGCTCACGGTGAGCCCCTGGCACACCGCTGTGATTGTCCACCCAACGGTCAGCTCCCAGGGTGACTGCTGGCTTGCCCGGGGGCCAGCTCTGCTCTGTCCTTGAAGGGCCTTGGGGGGCGGTGGCCGCCCTGGGCTGAGCTTCCTCTATTGTGAGCCTTGGGCTGTCCTGGGGGCTCCGCGGGCCAGTGTGGGCCTCACTGCGGGGGGGACTGTCCTGGGGGCTCCGCGGGCCAATGTGGGCCTCACTGGGGGAAGGGGGGCTGTCCTGGGGGCTCCGCGGGCCAGTGTGGGCCCCACGGCGTGCTCTGGGGGCACGTGGACACTGTCTGTGAAAGGCTCAGCTCACGGGCCACGGCCGCTGCCGCTCCGGCCCCCACACCGAGGCGCTGCCCTGCTCCCTGCTGCCCAGGCCTGAGTGAAAGGGAGGCTGCTGGCCACTGACCACACAGCTGACTCTGGAGCCACGTGGGGGTCAGAGGTGCCAACCCCCCGGGGCCCCCCACGCAATCGAAAGTCTGCGTAGAACGTTGGACTCCCCCACAACTTAACTACGGTGGCCTGCTCACTGCTAACGTGCACAGCCAGTGAGCACGCATGCTGAGGCGGTGTGTCTCCTCTCCTGGGCTCTCACAACAGAGCAAGCTGGAGACTGGACACTGGTGTCAAGGGAATGGGGAGGAAGAGGAGATACAGGTAAGGGGCTTGCTCTTTTAAATCCACGCGTGAGCGGACCCACGCAGTGCAAACCCCTGTTGCTCAAGGGTCACCTGCATCTCCCTCCCACCCGAGGCATAAACCGTCCGTCCTCAGCGGCCACAGGGCCAGGCCCGCCCCCTCCCCGTCTCTCCGGGGAGCCTCAGCAGAGCTGCCCCCACTCCCAACCTGCAGCTCCCTTCCCTGGCTCTGCACTGAGCCCTGCGGTCCAGGAGACGAGCTGGGGACGGCAGTTGCCATGGAAACGGGTGTTCCTCCCAGAGCACAGGCTCCTGTGGCGCTGGCCCGAGGCTCACTCGGGTTCCCGCCCCAAACTAGCCCTTCTCTGTGGCTGCCGGGCGGTCAGATGGCGCGCCCCAGGCTCAGAGGGCCCTGAGCCGCTCAATTCAAACCCGACGGTACGTGCACCCGCCCCCGGGCAGGGGGCGCCGCTCCGCGCCCGTTTACCGAGGACTCTGTCTGTGCTGCCTCGAGCTGCCCTCCAGAACTTCCTGCCCACCCCCTCCTTCCAGACAGAGGCCGCGCACTGCGAGGGTGCTGGGGCGGGCTCCTTTCAATGTGGCTCCCGCCCTGTGCACACAGCAGGGCGACTCATGTGCACGTCACGCCTCACCTTCAGCGGGAAGCGGGTGGGAGTGACCCTGAGGGAGGGCAGAGCGGAGACCAGCTCTCACGATGACCCTGGGTAAGTCCCTGCCCCGTTTCGGGGCCTCAGTTTCTCCAGGGGACGTGGGTGAGTGGACCCGTGGGGGTCTGGCTGCGGGGGGCGGGGGCCTCCTCTCTGAGGGCTTCTCATGTGAGGCTGCCGGCCAGACTGTGCTCGCCTCCCTCCCAGCACCACCCCTCCCAGCACCACCCCACGCTCCGCCGACTCCCCTCCCCCCCAGGGGTCAGCGGTCCCTTTAGGGCCCCAGGCTACCCGGCGCTGCATCGCCCAGCAAGCAGGTAATTCCTTTCCTAGTTCTTCGGTCCCCGAGCTCACAGGGCCTTGGCAGTGCTGCTCGGCCTTTGACCCCTAACCCCGTTAGCAAGGGCGCCGACTTGGGCGTGGCGGGCGGGCTGGCTGGCTGGTGACACAGTCCTCAGGGTCTTACTTGTCTCTGGGAATCTCTTCTACTAACTGGAGGCACGCTGGCCTGAGGTCTGGGATAGTGATGGAAGGTGTCGAGGTTTAAATAAACGTACGTTAAAAATGGGGATTTGGTAAAAAAAAAATATTTGCTAAGTAACAGGGTACACGTGAAGGCAAATCAGATCACATTCTTTTACACATCAAGGGCTTCCCGTTTCCCCTGCCTCAGTGCCAAGCCCCGACGTGACCTGTGGTCCCTGACTCCTGCCAACCTCTACGCCCCGCCCTGCCCTCTGTAATCTCCTCCAGGGGCCCAGCCTCACCCCTGCCCCAGGGCCTTTGCACATGCTGTTCCCTCGGCCCTGAATGGCCTGTTCCTCCCGGCTAAGCTCATCCACGTCTCCCTGGCTTGGCTCTGTTTTCCTTGCTGCCCATGTTCCTCTGAAATGCTATGACTTCCCGGATGTGCTTGCCTGTTTGCCCATCGGGATAGACGCTCATTGGCGCCCGGGCCTTGTCCCGTGTCCTCAGCGCCCGAAACCAGTGCCCAACACCTAACAGGAGCTCGGCAAGCCAACGGCGAAAAGTCTGAAGAGGGAGGGAGGAGGGCCCCGGCCGCAGAGAGGACCCCGACCGAGTTCCAGAATCTGAGGGAGGCGAGGCCGGCTGTCCGTCCGAGGAGCCCACGCCCGCGCCCCGTCAGCCAGCGCCGGCAAGGCACTGAGCCGACCGGCTCCCACCCACGGAGCCGCCGGGAAAGCCGGCAGCCGGACGGTGGGCGGCGTGACTGCCTGCGGCCGGCATCACCCGTGCGACAGCGGGCGGGGAAGGCTGGAGAGGCCTTACATGTTCCCCGGGAGCCTGCCCGCACGTTACACGCTAATTTAAAGGAGAACGGAGTAACCGTGCCGAGCTGCCAGGACCTCGGCCAAGCAATCGCAGCCGGATGACCAGCGACGGGACCCGCGTGTTAAAAACAACAGGAGCGGAGCCAGGGCTCCTCCCAGAGGGACTGCCCTGCAGGTCTCGCGCCTCAAACCTTCGCAATATCAGAACTGAGCCAGGAGCCTTGGACCGGGCCCAGTGCCCTGTCTCCCCGGACTAGCGTTTGTAGAGCTCACAGGAGGGCGGATGTGGGGGCCGCCGGGCTGGGGGTGAAAAGCAGCTTCAGAATCAGGATGGCTGAGTTAGCTCACCTGCACCCCGGAACCCCTTCCTTCTACAAGTGCCCCTGGCCTTCGCCTCCCACACGGGGTCTGGGTTTCTCTCTGAATTAGTGCTTCCTGAGTAGCTCTTCTCTGGGATCTCAAATAAATGCCCGTGGCCTCTCACGCTGGCCATTTGTTTATTTATTTACTTATTTATAGTTTTATTGATGTCAGAGAGGAAGACAGAGAGAGAGAAACATCCGTGATGAGAGAGAACCACTGATCGGACGCCTCCTGCACGCCCCACCCTGGGGATGGAGCCCACCACCTGGACATGTGTCCTGACCGGGAATCAAACCATGGCCTCCTGGTTCCTAGGTTGATGCTCAGCCCATGAGCCACACCGGCCGGGCTGGCCTGTTCTTTTTAAGTAAGTCCCCGGCGGGTCCCACGTGCCTCTGCATGTGACGCACGGGGGACACAGCAGCGCGTGGCTGAGCATCGACCTAGGAACTAGGAGGTCAGTGATTCTCTCTCATCACTGACACTCCTGTCTCTTTCTCCCTCTCTCTCCTCTCTGAAATCAATCATATATATATTATTTTTTAAGTTAAAAAAAAGAAGGCAGAGGTTGGGAGGGGTGGGGAAGCTGCTGAGAGGGAGGCCAGGTGGGACCGAGCCTCCCCTGCATCTCCCATCGAGGGGGCGTGGAGGACCACCTGGCTGGCCCCGGCCCTGCCACACCCTCACCGCCTGGTGACCTTGGGCGTGCCCCTCCCTGCACCTCAGTGTCCTCCTCTGAGAGACAGGAGGCTTACACACCAAACCTGGGGGGTCTCCCAGCTCACATGTCCTCACGGAGTTTCTAGAATATTCTATCTGGAGAGAGCAGCCCGCGTCACCAAGGAGCGGGGTTCCTTCAGGGAGGTGCTGACTTCACTTCAGTGAAGGGAGGAGAGGAGGCGACTTCTCGCCAAGCAGAGCGGGGCCTTCTGCCCCTCCCAGGCTTGCTTCCCGGCCTCGGGCCCGCCCGGCCTGCTCCCAGGCACCCTGGCCACGGTGAACGATTACCTCATACTGACGCGAACCCCACTTAGGAAGGCGGCTGGCGGGGTGGCTCGGTGGCCAGAAGCCTCCGGTCCGGCTTCATCCGCAGCCGGCCGCCTGCGCTTCTGTAACGCGGACAGGGCGGCGCTGGGCCTGGCGCATGACTGCGAGCCCTGGCCCAGGGCTCAGTAGGTGGCTCCCGAAATGGAAGTGGGGTGCTCAGATGGGAACCCCAGGACCCCTGGAGGAGCTCCGAGGTTCCTCCTCTCTCACGGCCTGTGTCCCCGCGGGCCCCTGGCCACCAGCGCTGACCAGACTCCCGGGCATCCGCCAGCACCGCCCAGCCTGGCTGGATCATGATGCAGTGGTTGGGTGGCCTGGACACTTATAGGCTGGACCTGCTACTGCGCCCCCCACCCCCCAGCACACGGCGCAGACCCAGGGGCGCCTCCCTTGCAAGGGGAGGAGAGCAAGGGGATCGCTTCGCATTAGGGGACCCCAGGCCAGCACCTCACAGCTTCCTCCTCTCCCCATGGGCCCTGCCCCGCTGCCCGGGCCGGATTCCTGGAGGCCCCCCGGGGCACCTGCGGGCAGAAGGCCGTCGGGTCTAGGACATGTGGGTGGGAGCCGGGCTTCCCGCGCTTCTCCCTCTGCTGTCCCCAGGAGCTCCTGCCCCGACCCCCGCCGAGCAGCAATGGTGGCCACGAGGCTCTCTAGCACCCCGAGGAGCCCTGTGCTTCCCCGCGTACCTCACAGCCCACGTCTCCTGCAGCCCCACCCCAGCCTGGGCCCTGGGGTTGGCCATCAACCTGACTCAGAGCTGGGGAAACTGAGGCCCACCGTGGACACGCGGTAAGAGCACCGAACTGCCAGTCAGGACACCTGAGCTCAAGTCCTGCTGCGTGCCAGCTGCAGGCCTTGGGCAGGTCTCTCAGCCTCAGTTTCCTCATCTGTGCAATGGGCTTGTCATGTGGGTGAACAAGCTCAGCATGCAGAGGAGCTCCGTTCAGCACCAGGCCTGCGCCCCAGGAGGGCCCTTGTCCTGCCGCATGGCGCGCATGAGCCGGCACCTGGAGCACTGCGGGCTCAGCAGCCTCGGGCGCGTCCTCCAGGCTGCCTTTCCCCGCGGCAAGCCGGGATGCTTCCCTGCCGCTAAGCAACCGTTCCTGGACCCAGAGCTGGGCCGGGGAACCCACGCGGCCTGGCCCCCCAGAACTGGGCCGGGGAACCCACGCGGCCTGGTCCCCCAGAGCTGGGCCGGGGAACTCACGCGGCCTGGCCCCCCAGAGCTGGGCCCGGGAACCCACGCGGCCTGGTCCCCCAGAGCTGGGCCCGGGAACCCACGCGGCCTGGCGCCGGGATTTCCGGGTCGCGCCCACCGGCTGGGCGTTTCTCCCGGTTGCGAGCCGTTGGTGGATGTTGGCTGAAATGTGACTAGAACTTTTAAGAGAATTTGACAAGGTCCGTGCACACTATCGGGACATTTACGAGAACCTCATATTCACGGGGTGCATGCGTTAGCTCGCTAGGTCGAAAGCACCCTCTGGCGCCCTTGGGAAGGCTTGGGTTCTTAGCGGCGTTTGGCGCATTTGTAAGAAAATCCCGTCTGTCCCTCTGCAGACGCGGCTGTGCGTGTCCCAGGCGGTGCTGGTCCCTCTGCGCACAGCCAGGGTGGGGCCCAAGCGGGTTACAGCTGTGCGTCCGAGACCCACAGAGCTCGTCCTCGTATTACTATTTACCAGTTGTTGTGCTATTTTCGGTGGGAACAGCTGCACGCTTCCTTCTGCCCCGCTACGGGCATCGCTTTCCCAGGAGCCCCGTTGTACCAAGGGACGGGTAAGACAGCGGGGCAGAATCGGCTGAGCCCACAGATCCAAACACTGCCGTTCACCCTGTAACTCCCACGGACGTGACTGCCCAGGCTTCACACGGTTTTGAACCACAGCCTCCCGCGCAGTCCCCGCTCGCTACACCGCATCTCGGCTCAGACCTCTGCCCTCTCAACGCACGTCCTCGGGGGCCACTGGGCGCACGCACTGACCTCACGGGGCCAAGACCTGACTTACTGGCGTCGTAACGGACACAGTGCAGGGCCCTGGAGAATCGCTGCTGAGAACGGCCGGGCGGATAACGCCATGAGAAGTGTCTGGTGAGCTTCTAAGTTAAGGAAAATAGATTTTTTTATTATTATTATTATTATTATTGCTAAGAAACCACAATGACTTTTTAAAGAAACCACGGATCGCCCTGGCCACGCGCACCGGCCGCCCTGGGGGACCCCAGCGACCACAGTCCAGAGGCCCCGGAGCCCCAGCCTCGGCACCGCCGGGCACGACCGGCCTGGCTCTGGTACCGTGTCGTACACAGAGGTCAGATCTGACCGAGCCCTCAGGGATTGTCTAACCAAAGCACCGCATTCCGCCGCAGGAACCCGAGACCCAGGGAGGAGAAGGAGCACACGGTGAGCCAGAGGCCCGGGCCGGGCAATACGTCCGTCCGTCCGACCCCACCCTGTCCTCCCAGTCATGGGCTTCTAGCTCCTGCCCTCCGCCTCATCCCCCGGTGGCTGATCAGAAAACAGAGGTGCACGGAAATGCAACTGAGGCCCAGAGCTGGAGGGTAGGTGCTCCCAGGCCTCCAGGGAGCACCAGCCGAGGACTGGGAAGTGGCTCTCTAGGCCTCAGGCTCCGCCCTGGTCACTCACTCAACGGCACAAGCCAGGCCTGACGAGAGGCCGGCCCAGAGCCCGGGCCAGTCTGGGCGGAGACACCGCGTGTGAGGCCCGACGGAGCCGAGAGCGGGGCCCGGGAAGGGCAGCAGGACCGAGGAGTCCTGCTGGGCAGCCACAGCCACGGCCAGGTCTGCCAGGGCCCCGAGGGCCAGGTCTGCCAGGGCCCCGAGGGCCAGGCCCCGGCCGCCTGCCGCCCAGGGCGTAGCCTGGTGACCCCACCAGGCCGCACACGGCTCCCGCTCCCTTTCCTCGCTCTCCTCCATTGTTTCCCTTCCTTTCTTTCCCCCCTGGAAGTCCTGACCTCCTTTCCCCACCCCGGCTGCCCAGGGAGGAGCGCAGGCAGGCCTGGCTCCATCACAGGGGTCCCGGCCTGCTGGGCCAGGCGGAGGGAGAGCCGCCCAGGCAGCCGGTCACGTCTCCCCCCCGTGGGCTCGCCCTGGCCGCACCAGGGGCTCCTCTGGGCCCCTCTCCTCCTGGGGGGCGAGGCCCACAGTTCCCTCTGCCCGGGAGGCCCTTCCTGCCCCCATGTGTCCCAGCAGCGGGAAGACACCCCTGGGCCCGCGGAGGAGTCAGGGAGCAGCATTTACTGCCATTAAACCAAACAGCGAGCAGACGGTTTCCCGCTGAAAGGGGCTCGGCCCGCCCACAACACAAAGTCGGGAAAAGCTAACAGTTCGGGGCCAGACGCCTCTGTCCTTCCCCTCAGGCCCCTGAAGCAGACGCCAGGGCGGGCGGGCTCTCCCGTCCTTTGCACGGTTCGGTTCCTGGCGAGAACTTGGTTCCACCACCGCCCGCTCCTCTGCCGGCCTCACCTCTGACGGCGCGCGATGTCCGTTTCCCATTCGCGACGGCGACATCGCTTCCCTTGAACGCTGAGCGTCGGCCCCGTGAGGCCAGCAAACACACACGCGGTTCTGAAAACACGCAGTGCGCCCCGGCCCCGAGTGGAGGGTGAGACTGGGACCGAGTGGAGGGAACGCGGCTCCGAGCGAGGCCCCTTCGCTCACCGCCTGAGCCCTGCCCAGGCCGGGCTTCCTGCTTCCCGCCAGGCACCGGCCAAGGTCGGTTCCTCCGGCCCGAGCACCGAACCACGGACCTTCAGACCAGACCGCATGCCGGGCCGAGGCCGGTGGCCGGGCCGCGCGGAGGAGCACCGAGAGCGGGGAGGACGGAGGCGGGGAGGAAGGGGGCCACTCTGACCGTCTGCCTCAGCTCAGGGCGGGAGGCGGCCGAGCCCCAGGTGCGCCCGGTCCTGCGGGAGGGCCAGGCTGACCCGCACAGCTGAAGGCACTCACGTGCCCACTCCCGGAGCTGAACGGCTTTTCCGGACCCAGGGTGAGGTCCGGAGCTCGGGGAGGCGGCGGGAAGAGCGCCCAGGCCGCCAGCTGCCTCGGATGCCCTGCCGTGGGGCCTTCCTGGGCCTCCCTGGCACCAAACTGGAAGCACCTGGCGCCCCGCTGCAGGTGGACCCAGACTCCCTCGGCCCAGAATTCCGCGTTCACACCCGAAAACCCCCAATAGCCTCCAGTGACCACAGCCCAGCGCCCAAACCTGATGCCCGGCCCGGTCTTGAGGGCCCTGGCACCGGGCGAGCTCAGGAGGAAAGGGAGGCGCCACCAAGAACGTTCCTGTTCATTTGTGACCTAAACTGCCCCAAACGGCTGTGCCCGAGCCCCCAGCGGCCGGCTGCCCTCCCCTCCCCGCGGCCAGAACCTGCCCGGACGGCTCTGCTGTGAGTGGCAAGCGGGGGAGCCCACCCTCGGCTGTGGTCGGTCCTCTGAAGGCAAATGGCTCCTTCCTGAGCGCCGGCAGGACTAGGGTGGGGGTTGCTGAGCCTGCAGGGGGAGGCGTCTCCCCCCAGAGCCTGGGAGCCCGCTGGCAAGAGCACCCAGTTCCTGACCTCGGCCTCAGCGGCCTCTCGGCTCTGTCCAGGCACAGCCCAGCCCCTCCAGGGGGTCCCATCCCCTCTCCAGGCCCCGAGACTGTGGGCACAACGGGGGCCTCCCTGGGGCCGGCGCACAGCCTTGGGGCGACCAGGCCCCAGAAAGGCGAGTGGAGGGAAGAGTTAGGGAGCGGCCAAGAAGCCAGAGCCGCGTCCTCCAGGCGGGCGGCGGCGGCGGGAGGGGGCTACCTGAGAGGCCTGTCGTCAGCAATCCAGCGACCGCGAGGAAGAGCCACCGGCCCGGGACCATCGCTCCCGGCTCCGCGTGTCCGCCGGCGGGAAGTGGCATCCCAGGGCCAGGAGGTGGGCACGGCGGCGAGTGCCCTCACGCCCGCTCGGCCTGTGCTGCGCCGGCCGGTCCCTTCCTCTCCGCGAGCAGGCGCCTCGCACGCAGGCGGCCCAGCCTGTGAGCCCCGGCTCTGCCTGTGAGCCCAGCCCTGCCTCTGCTTGTGGTTTGTTCTCCAGGAAGCCGGGCCGGGGCTGCAGGGGCTGGGAGGGAGCGCCCGCTGCCTCCGCTCCGCGCCCTCTGAACCTGGGTGCACCCCAGGAGTCACCGTGACACGCGCACGCGCACACGCACACACGTGCACACACGGGCACGCACACACACTGAGGAAATGGAAAGTGGGCACGGCACGCCTCGTTTCTGGAGGCCTGGCACATAGTAGGTGTTCAGTTGGTCTATGTTGGGAAGGCGGACGAGGGGCCCCTGCCGGTCCCATTCCGTGGAGCCTGGCTCTCCCGGGATCGCGTCCCACCAGTCGCCTTGTCCCTGAGGCCAGTGATGGCTGGGGGGGGGGGGGGAAGGTGTGGCCGGCACTTGGGGAGGGGGAGCCTCTGGTGTCCTGGCAGAGCCGCACACCGGGAAGGCCTGAGCGACGGTTTGGCCCCACCCCCGTTGCGGCTGCAGCACCCCCTGCGCTGGCACAGGCGAGGCCGGTGCCCCCCACACACTGGGCCCCCAGCTTGGCGTCCTTCGCTGAGGAGCTGGGCCCGGAGGCTGTGCCGGATTCCAACAGGCAGGGATGGCGGAGGCCTCGGTGGGCAGGAGCAGGGGGAGCGGGGGTAGGGGGAGAGGGAGCGGGGGTTGGGGGGGAGGAGGGGGGGCAGGAACACAGGCTGTCCAGTTGGGCCGCACCAGACACGGGGAAGGAGGCACGGGCACGTGTGTTCGTGCCCATCGCGCTCCCCAGGGGGCCGAGGGGGGCTGAGTAAGGTGCCTGAGGCAGCGGAGGGACAGGCCACCCAGGGGGTTCTCCAAGCAGAGCCCAGGAAGGGTGAGGAGCTGGGTTCCGGGTTCCGGCCCGGCCGGCCTGTCCGGCCCGGCCGGCCTGTCCGCCCTGTCTCAGGTGCCCCGGGCCCTCCCCTGTCTCCGGTCTTCATGTCCCCGCCCGCCAGTGTCGCCCACTGGCTGCTCTGTGGGATTCTCCCTTCAGTGACTTGTGGTGGCGGATTCTGGGGGCTTCTCCGTGGGGTCCCACGAAGAGGGCACGTGAGGTTGCAGATTTTGGAGCCACAGGAGGCCAGGCTCCGCCCACCTGACCCTCCCGCCTGCGGGTAGAAGGGCTCTGGCACAGGCGGAGGCCGCCCCCTGGTGGGAGGTCGCTGGAAGCACAGGTGGCGGATGGGTGCCTCCAGCCTCCAGATGGCATTTCATTCAAGGGACACTGGGCGAGCCACGGTGGGAGGAGCTCTGGCAGGGGCTCTGTGGAAGGTGGGGGGCCGCGGCCTGCCCTGGGGGGGCCTGCAGGCACAGCGCAGGGGGCGGGGGGCAGGCCAGGGCGCGGGGAGCATGTGGGGGGGCGGGGGGTGTCTGCTGATGGGCAGGGTCTGAAGAGACACTCAACATCTGTTTCTGGCAACACGGCAGACAGCAGAGGCGGAAGAGTTCGGAAAGCAAACAAACAAAACAGCTGGGCAAAGGCATGTGACAGATATGTAGAAACGCACCGCTGAGGTGGGACGACATTGCATTGCGGGTAATGATCAGAGACCAAAGGGGACGGGAGAGCACAGATCCGAAGGGGTCGTTGAGAGCAGAGGCTGAGCGTGCCCCGCGGCTCCTGCTGACCCAGGTGGGCAGGAGCTTCCGTTTGACGGGGACGAAGCCTAGAGTCCCGAGCAAAGCGACAAGCACAATGACACCCAGACCTCGTGGGAGCGGACGAGGCCCCCCCGCTTAGGGGAAGGCACCTGCTTTACGCAGCCTATCGACTCAAATGCGTATCTCCCCCAGAAACACCCGCACCGACGCACCCAGAAATACCACGTAACCAAACAGCTGGGCACCTTGTGACCCAGCCAAGGGGACACGTACCCTGCACCATCACAACAAGCCCTTTTACATAGTGGGCTCTGACCTTCAACACCTTGCGATGGCATCACGTGATCTGGAATATAAAGTAAGGCCGCTTCAGAGGCTTAAAGAGGTAAAAGCTGGTCGTCCAAGGTACAGACAAGGACGGAGACTATTTTAAATGACCGGGAAGATTCGAAAGAAAGAAAGAAACAGTAGTCCTTCTATCCATGAAAAATATAATCTTCAAAACTAGCAACATGAAGACGGGTTAGACGGCAGATGAGCACAGCTGGAGAGAGAGCTAGTGAGCAGGGTGACAGACCTGGAGAACTTACCCGGAATGCAGCAGCACAGAGACACGAAGGATGGGGAACTATGACGCAGAGGCGAAGCGCCACAGAGGCTGGGACAGGGGTTCGCATAGGCCGATCTGGAAAATTTCCAGAACGGATGAAAGGCACAGTCCTCGGGTCCTGGGCGCTCCCCCACACCGCGCCGCGCCATACACAGGAAGAAACCGACAGCAACCTCTTACGGCGGCGACACTGCCAACCGCCCAAGAGAAGCTGGGTGGACTCTGAGGTGGCCTCGCGGCCGCCCGCTCTCCCTCGACGACGGAAGCCAGAGGAGCGTGGAGGAGCAGCTCCAGGTGCTGGTGGAAATGAGTGTCCGCTTTGCGTATGTTTCCGGATGGAGCTTGAACGGATGCGGGTCCAGAGACAGACGGACGCGTCTACAGCCAACAGGCCCCGGAGACTGTCTGGGTAGGGTCTTCGGGAGCAAGGAAAACCCTCCCAGAGGGAAAGGGTGGGATCCAACTAGGACCGGCGAGTAGGACAAGGTGCGGACAGGGAGACACGGGACAGAAGCGTGGCTGGCATAAAGCAATTCTGACTTGCGGGGTAAGGGGGAGAAGGTGGGAGTGAAGAACCAGCCCTGGCCGGTTTGCCTCAGTGGGTAGGGCGTCGGCCTGCAGACTCGAAGGTCCCAGGTTCGGTTCCGGTCAAGGGCATGTGCTCAAGGAGGCAGCTGATGGATGTTTCTCTCTCATCGATGTTTCTAACTCTCTATCCCTCTCCCTTCCTCTCTGTAAAAATCAATAAAATATATTTTTTTAAAAAAGAACCAGGAGCCGAAACCGGTGTGGCTCAGTGCATAGAGCGTCGGCCTGCAGACTGAAGGGTCCCGGGTTCGATTTCGGTCAAGGGCATGTACCTTGGTTGCGGGCACATCCCCATGGGGGGGAGCGGGGTGTACAGGAGGCAGCTGATGGATGTTTCTCTCTCATCGATGTTTCTAGCTCTCTCTCCCTCTCCCTTCTTCTCTGTAAAAATCAATAAAATATATGTTTTAAAAAAAGAACCAGGAAACCATAACAAACCAGCTGGTGAGGAGTGGTGCGTACGGAGGTCCCTTATTTGGCGGGAGCACAAACAGTGGCTACGTTGGACTTTGATCAATGCAGGGTGTCTGTTAAACTGGCAGATCCGTTAAACGGGATGCGGGGGAGAGCCCGCTCTGACGCCCGGAGGAGGCGGGAGAGGAGCGGAAATGGCCGGAGAGGCGGGCCCAGCAGCAGGACGGCGGGTTGGGGCGGGCGGAGGTGGGCGTGGGGCGCAGGCAGGGCCCTCCTGGCAGAGGGCACAGGGTCCAAGGACCCGACGGGAGCGCCTCAAGCAGCCGCGTTTCATCGGCGTGCTGCCCGGGAAGCCAGGGAAAGACGGCGCAGAGGGTGCTCCGCGGAGAAACGCAGACGGAGGAACAAAAATCAAACAGCAGCGCCTTCCGCTCCCGCACCCAACGCACCGCGCCCGACCAGGAGGCCCGTCCCCGCAAGCGCCGCGTGGGGGCTCTCGTCCTGTCCCGTGAAACATTCGGGAGCAGCACGCAAGGACGGCGACTCACACTTTGTTCAGTAACTGGCCATCGGCCTTCCTGCTCGCACCGGGTGCGTGGGGGCGGTGGACGGGTGGCTTCCGGTACAGTCTGGTGCCGGCGCGGCCCTCAGGCACCGCAGTCTCACCGCCGTGGCTTTGGTGCCAGGCAGGTTCCACCTTCTTCCGTGTCGTTACCAGAAGGCCTTGACCTCCACGACCCCGGAGAAGGTCATGGACCGCAGGTGAGCACGGGCCGTCCCGAGGGAAGGGCCATGGTGCTCAGCGCTGACCCCAGCATCTCGGGGGCCCCCGCTCTTCCCCGACGTGCTGCCCGAGACGCAGACCCTCCTCCAGGGGCAGCTTTGGGGAGATCTGACAGCCGGGACGCGCTGTCACTTGTCACTTCCTCCCACGGGTAGGCGTCCAAGGCCTTCCCCGTCCTGGCCACTCCCCGTGGGGCCGTTCAGCCACATCGGAGCCTCGGAGCCACATTAGAGGAACCTGGAAAATTAGGGAGAGGAACCAAGTCACTGTCATCTCATCGCCTTGGCAACCACTGTTACGCGGTGGCCCAGGGCGGCCCCCAACGATGTGACTCATCCTGAACGCACCGCGGATGAACCCCCCGGCTCTTTCAGTCCCGCTGCTGTTAAGCCACGTCCTGCTGGTCCCTTCCAGGTGGGTCTGGAGGCCCCGCACAGAGGGCCTGGCCTTGGGGTCTGTCCACTCTGCCTGCGCAGAGCTGCCTGCCCTGGGATCCTCTGGCCTGGAGTCCCCGGGGAAAGTTCTTACGAACGCTCCCAGCTCCGTGCGCCCTGCACACAGGGCCAGCCACGTCCGCCCCAGCGGGCTCTTTCTCTCCGGCGGGAATTCGAGTCTCGCACGACAGCATTCAATAGTGACACCACGTCCCTCGTGGCCTCTCTCTCCTGTGTTCGCGTCCCGTGGCTGCGGTAACAGAGTTCCACGCGGGTCGGCGGCTGCCCTCCCGCCGGGGCCTTGGGAGACCCTGTCCCTGGCCTCTCACACCTGTCTGCTCTGTTCTCTTCTCAGGCATCTGGTCACCCAACTCAGTGGCTGAGTGTCGACCTAGGAACCAGGAGGTCACAGTTCGACTCCTGGTCGGGGCGCGTGCCCAAGCTGTGGGCTTAATTCCCAGTGTGGGGCGTGCAGGAGGCAGCCGATCCATGACTCTCTCATCGTGAATGTTTCTCTCTCTCTCCTCTCCCTTCCTCTCTGAGATCAATAAAAATATATTTGAAATAAACAGATAAATAAAGGCGCTGGCTCTCCCAGTGGCCATGGGAGGGAATCAAACAGCAGTTCGCAAGCTCGTCCTGCAGCCGCGCGGCCGAGCGAGGGCGTTCTGGGGCCGCTACGCGCCTCCCCAGGAAGGGGAGGGCTGCAGGGGCACCACTGCTGGTCAGCGCAATGTCTGGTGCACCTGCTAGGCACCGGGGCATGCTGGGAGCGAGCCCTCGCCCCGCACAGAAAGCCGTGGGTGGACATGCGCAGCCGCCCGGAGCGGCCAGGGCTCCGTCCTCCTCACGCCAGGGCCCTGATGCTTCCATCCAGGCGGCTCCACGTTGTGGTCTCCACCTGTTCCCAGGCCAGGATCCCCAACAGGTGTGGGGTAGGGGGGCAGGTGTAAGAGAAATCCCGATGGTGTGTGGCGGGCCTTGGTGGGCCTAGGACACACTCTCGGCCGCACCGCGGCGGCCACCCCCTGGTGGCATTGCCATGTCCGACGCCGACAATGACTGCATGGCCGGGCGGTGTGGCAGGGATGTGTAAGAAACAGCACCTGGTGGCCCCGCGTTGCAAGCTCCCCCTACCCCCAAGTTCCAGAGCAGCCAGAAATCCAGATTTTTACGTGACCGTTTCTGAACTTACAAGGAGATGACTAAGTTTAAAAAAAAACATTTTTTACATTAAAAAAGAGCCTGGATGGCGCGGCTCAGTGGTTGAGCGTCGACCTAGGAACCAGGAGGTCAGGGTTCGAGTCCTGGTCAAGGCACAGGCCCGGGTTGTGGGTTTGATCCCCAGTGGGGGGCGTGCAGGAGGCAGCCGGTCCGTGATCCTCTCTCATCCTCGCTGTCTCTCTCCCCCTCCGCCTCCCTCTCTGACATCAGTACATATACACACAGGCAGCCCTCGGGTTACGTCCGCCTCGATGTACGCCGTTTCGTGGTTACGTCACCATTTCCCATTTATTTATTTTTTTTTAAAAAGTTCCGTCATCTGACGTCTGTACATGTGTGCTTTGTGTTTGTTATTATTTATGCACCACAAGTGAAGGCCAGGAATGGTGATCCTCCTTCTAGACTTCGTTTACTGTGTCACCTCATTGCTGCTGTGCCTGCTCCCTGTGAGTGACGTAGGTGCTCGTGTAGGGGGTTCCGACTCACGGGAAAATCGCATCACGTCGCGCCGTAGGGACGGACCTCCGGCGGGACCCGAGGACCTGCTGTACACATATGTCTTTTAATTAAGACACAATACAGAACAAGAACACGCACTTCAGGTCATGTGGCCAAATGCAGTCTGGGCCAGACCCGTGTCTGTGGGCTGTGGTCAGGGCCCCCGCTCTGGGTCTCCTCAGAACCAAACTCCGCTCCCCGGCCCGCCGCTGGCCATCAGTGGTAACGTCGTGCCTGGCCAGCCACGTCTCCCTTCAGAAGGCGGCGTCCTCTCTCCGCGGGAGGCGCGCCACCCCTCGGGTCTCCCCCGCTAAGCAGGTCCCCGGGCCTCTCCCGAGCCACCGCGCCCGGTGCGGGCCCCGCACAGCCCGGGGCCAGAGGCTGGACGGAAAGGCGGACGCCCTGCTCCCCTCCCTTAGGTGCTTTCCTCTGCTGCCCGCGTTGTCGTCCGGGGCTTCCCCGCCCACAGCAGCTGAGCGCTCTCATTGGCCAGGCTCGGGTCCCCGGGGTGGCAGGTGGCCTACCCAGCCCCCTGGCACCCTTGCCCAAGAGAGGACAGAGCTGTGTCCGACGCGATGAGCACTTTGTCACCACACCCTGGCGACCCTGAGCTCCCTCCACAGAGAGGCCGAGGCCAAGGCGGCTGAGCTGGGGGCCCGCCTGCCCACCCCCTCCAGAGCCCTGGTCCCTGCCTGCGGTGGCTGACCCAGAGGCTCGGGACAGCTCTGCCTTCTCGCGTCACCTGCCTGATGCCTGACCCTGCAGGGGCTTGTCCCATCTGTCACCGCGTGGCTTCTTACCCCTTCTAAAAATGTAACGGCCCTGGCCAGTGTGGCTCAGCGGATAGAGCGTCGGCCTGCAGACTGAAGGGTCCCGGGTTCGATTCCGCTCAAGGGCACCTGTCTAGGTTGTGGGCTCGATCCCCGGTGGGGGGCGTGCAGCCGATCCATGATTCTCTCTCATCATGGATGTTTCTATCTCTCCCTCTCCCTTCCTCTTGGAAACCAATAAAAACATGTGAAAGGAAGAAAGGAAGGAAGGAAGGAAGGAAGGAAGGAAGGAAGGAAGGAAGGAAGGAAGGAAGGAAGGAGAGCTACCAGGCCAGGAAAAGACGCGGAGGACACTGGATGCACAGGGCTAAGTGGAAAGGCTGCCTCTGGTGGGACTCCACTGCGTGACGCTCCGGAAAAGGCAAAACCAGCGAGACAGTGACGGGTCAGGGGCTGCGGTGGGGGGAGGGCGTGGGGGGGCGTAGGGGGGCGGAAGGGAGACTAGCAGAGCAGAGGGTCACTGGGGCGGTGGAGGAGCCCGTATGACGTTATAACGGACACGTGTCACCATACCTCTGTCCAAGCCCGTACAATACACCGCGTCAGGCGTGACGTCTTGGGTGGTGATGGGAGAAGAAGCTGTACCACCGGGTGAGCGACGTGGGGAAGGGAGAGGCTGTGCGCGTGTGGGCGCAGGGGTGCCTGGGAAATCTTGGTACCTTCTCTCAATTTTGGTGTAAATCTAAAACTGCTCTAAAAGAAGTAAAGTCTTAAAGAGAAACGTTTGACAAGACCCCATAGAACGTCTGTCTGTTCTACTGGGAGGCAGTAAGCCAGCCATTGGAGGCGCACTGTGTGCCCTGAAGCCATGAAATCAGGACGAAGCCACAGAGAGAAGGTGCGGGAATCACCGGGCGGGCGCTATGCTGCTTAGAACGGGGGACGGGGAGGTCTCTGAAGACCGGGCACTTCAGCCGGAAACTAAAGAAAGAGCAGCAGCCGGCCATGCAAAGGCCCGGAGGCAGGAAGGAGCTCAGCCCGTGGGGGAGGGGCAGAGAGAAGGGCAGTGTGGCTGGACGTGGGGGCCCAGGGCTGCCGGGAGGCTGGAGGAGGGCAGGGGTCAGTCTGCGGGGCTTTGGCGGGGGCGGGCGGGCTGGCTCTTACCCCAGGGGCACTGCAGGCTCCGAGCAGGGGAGTGCTGAGGCCTGGTGCTGATTTCCTCTGAGGTCCGGTCCTTCTCAATCTCAACCCGTTTGTGGGTACCGATGGCGCCACACGCATCCTGGGGTTGGCGACTTCCTTCCTGGCCGGGCACTTGCACAATCTGAACGGCATTTGGAGAGCTTCCCTGTCCCTCCGGGGCGGGCAAGGGTTCCCCCAGTTCAGTTCCCCAAAACCCTCCTCCCGCCTCCCTCCCTCCCACCCTCTCCCCCCTCACCGGGCAAAGTGGGCGGGTGGGACCCAATGCACAGGGCCTCTGGGTCCCCTCATTCTAGCGGGGACGGCGGCTGGGAGAGGATGCGCCCGGGTAGGGTCTAGGGTCGGGGAAATGAAAGTGAAAATGGGCCGCGTTCCTCCAGGCTCGGAGGGCGGGCGGGGGCAGGCAGGGACGAAGGGAAATTTTTAGAAAGCTGGCGGCTGGGACCTGGGACCCAGGCTTTCACTTCTCCTAAACCCCCGCAGCACCGCACCGCGTGACGCAGCCGGCCAGCGCGACGGGCGGGGAAAGGGGAAGGAGCGAGGGGACGGGTTCTCAGGCGCAGAGGCCGGCGGGGAGGTCGAGGCAGCCGAGGGGACAGCAGAGGGGGCCCCTGGGGGAAGGCCCTCCCCAGAGGGGGGCCAGGTGTCAGTCCCAGGGGAGGGGCACAGTTAAGAAGAGCCGCCAAGCGGGGAGACCCACTAAGGAGAAGGAAGGGGAGGTGGGGAGGACCGGAGGAAGGGGAGCAAGAAGGAAGAGTTGGGGGTGGGAAGGGGGGAGGAGAGCAGAGGGAAACCTGGGCGCAGCAGAGGCCGGAGGAGAGAGGACAGGGAGAGGGGCGGGGAGGCGGAGGGGGTAAAGGTGGGGGGAGTGAGCAGCAAGGGGTGAGCACGGAGGGGGCAGTGGGCGGAAGGAGGGGGGCAGTGGGCGGAAGGAGGAGGCCGTGGGGGGAAGGAAAGGAGCGGGGTCGCGGGGGCGGGGTGGGGGCAGCGGGATGCCCGGGCGGCGCGCCCCGGGGGAGCCTCGCGGGCGCGGGGAGCGCCAGGCGCTGCTGGCGCGCGGGCCGCAGAGACCCGGGCGGCGGGCGGCGGCGGGCGCGGTGCTGCTGGTGCAGGCGCTGGAGCGCGCGGCCTTCTTCGGCGTCGCGGGCAACCTCGTGCTCTACCTGAGCGCCAGCTTCCGGTGGACAGGCGACCAGGCGTCCCGCGCGGCGCTCGTCTTCCTGGGCGCCTCCTACCTGCTGGCGCCCGTGGGCGGCTGGCTGGCCGACGTGTACCTGGGCCGCTTCCGCG
Source organism: Corynorhinus townsendii (assembly GCA_026230045.1). Taxonomy (NCBI): domain Eukaryota; kingdom Metazoa; phylum Chordata; class Mammalia; order Chiroptera; family Vespertilionidae; genus Corynorhinus; species Corynorhinus townsendii. The sequence continues at coordinate 2,169,282 of JAPDVU010000008.1, read as the reverse complement.
CCATCGCGCTCAGCCTGCTGCTCTACCTGGTGGCCTGCAGCCTGCTGCCCGCCACCGCCTTCCCCGACGGCCGCCGCTCCTTCTGCGGGGAGGTGCCCCAGGCGCCCGTCACCCCCGCCTGCCCCGCGCCCGGCTGCCCGCGCCCCACGCCCGCCCCGTACTGCGCGCCCACCCTCTACGTGAGCCTGCTGCTGCTCGCCCTGGCCGCCAGCTCCGTCAGGAGCAACCTCACCTCCTTCGGGGCCGACCAGGTGAGTGGCCGCAGGGCCGCCCCCTGGGGGGGGGGGGCCGGGGTGGCCGTGGGAGGGCGAGCCAGGGACCTGGGCAGAGACCCAGGGGTCGGGAGGCCTGGCTCCCAGGGTGACCTCCAGCAAACAAACCACTTCCCCAGCCCGGGCCCAGTTTCCTTGTTTGAAAGAACTGGCGGGGGGGGGGGGCGGAGGGGGGGGGTTGCTCGCTCTAACGGCACCCCGACACCTGTCACAAACCGCAGTTGTCCGTCTTTGTCTCGGTGCCTCTCAGTGTTCCAGCTCACCTAATCCTCTGGACTAGCCAGGAGGCAGGTGGTGTTGTGCCCATTTTACAGATGCGGACAGTGAGGTCTCAGGACATTAATTGCCCCGAACAAGGTCACATAGAGAGCAGGCCGAGGAGCGGGGCAGGGTGGTGGACCCCAGGCCTCGCGTGAGCCCCACCTTCATGTGTCACAGGGTCTGGGGGTCAGGGCCTTCCCGCCAGCTCTGCCGGAGGGGGAGCCAGGCCTCTCGTCCCCTCCCAGCGCTGCCACTCGGGAGGTGTCTCCACCTCTGAGCCTTTCCCGGGCCCTTTGGACAGAGCAGGGCGCGTGGGAGGCATCCAGCAGCTCCTTGCTCGCGGGATGCGGAGGTGCCTTCCACGCGTGGCTATGTTTCCACCGCTCTGCCCAGTGGGGTATTAGGCAGTGATTTTAAAGAATGTGGAACATGATTGAAACAGCCGCGCGCGGCGTTCATGAGCAGAAGCGGACGCGGGACGCGGGCAGAATCCGACGACCGCCGGGCGAAAGGACTCGGCCTCAGCCGAGGGGACAACCGGCCGAGTGGTTACGAGCCGTGTCACCGTCATGCGCTGGTGGCGCTTCCCCTCCTTGTCCCTGTTCCTCACGTGCCTGCAGCCGCCTGTCCACCACCACGAAGGGGCCTTTTTTAGGGAATCGCAGCGTCCAGCTGGCACCCACCATCCAGCACCAACCGTTCCCAGGGTCCTTGCCAACGGGGTGCTCATCAGCCTGTCGGTTCCTCGGACGATGGGGGCTCGGTGCCCCCAGAGCAGCCCTGACCATTTCTGAGCCGCCGTCGGCCTTCCTTCCGGCCAGGAGACCCCCCGCCCCCCCATCTGCCGACAGGAACTCATCTTTCCTTAATTCTCTCATTGGCTTCCCGCAACACCCCAGGTGCGGCTAACCTGGGCGCTTGCCCTCATCAGCCTCCAGAGGGCCTCAGCCATTCTGTCTCCCTCTCTTCCCCTCCCCCTCCCCCTTCCCCCTCCTCCCTCCTCCCTCCTCCCTCTTCCCCCTTCTCCCTCCTCCCTCCTCCCTCTTCCCTTAGCCCTCTTCCTCCTCCCTCCTCCCTCCTCCCTCCTCCCTCTCTTCCCCCTTCTCCCTCCTCCCTTAGCCCTCTCCCTCCTCCCTCCTCCCTCCCCCTCCTCCCTTCTCCCTCCTCCCTTAGCCCTCTCCCTCCTCCCTCCTCCCTCCCCCTCCTCCCTCCTCCCTCCTCCCTCCTCTCTCCTCCCTCCTCCCTCCTCCCTCCTCCCTCCTCCCTCCTCCCTCCTCCCTCCTGGGGGTGGAACTGTCGCCAGAGGCCAGGCTACTGGGCAGAGCCTTCAGTGGCATCAGGAGGGACAGCAGCCCCTGTGCCTTCTCCCATGTTCTGGGCAGGGACTTTGGGGGGCACCAGGCCACCCTGGAAGGCTGATTAGGGGTCTGGGCCCGACCCCCAGGACAGTTCGGGGAGACTGACGTGAGTTGAGGCAGGATGGACACCCTTGCGTTTGCGTTCTTTGAAGTGGCCCCGGTTCCGTGGCTGGGAGGGGACTGGAGTGGGCACAGCGGGGAAGGCTGTTGCAAATCCAGGGGGGCTGTCAGACGGGGTGTGCAGTGGGAGGGCTCGCCACCATCTGGAGACAGCTCTGCCCGGGACCCCGTGTTCAGCCGGTCTCCGAAAGGGCCCTCCATCCTCCCCGACGTGCTCGTCCAGAGCCCGGATCGGCCGCCTGCTGTGCCCCTTCGAGCTGCCATCGTCGTGGTCACTGGCCTCCAGTTCGGCCACGCAGATGGCCGCTCATGCGGGACTTCCTCGGTTTTCTGCTGCAAAGTCCTCAGCACGGACTCCCTCCATCGCCCAGAATCTCCGAGTACATGTCGTTTTGTTCTTTTTAATGCCTTTTTATTGATTTCAGAGAGGAAGGGAGAGGGAGGGGGAGAGAGAGGGAAACATCCATGATGAGAGAGAGAATCTTCGACAGGCTGCCTCCAGCACCCCCAGAGACGGAGCCTGCACCCCGGGCACCCCGGGCACGTGCCCTTGACCGGAATCAAACCCAGGACCCTTCGGTCCGCAGGCCGGCGCTCCATCCACTGGCCAGACCAGCTCGGCGGCAGTACCGTTTTAAGTGCATCTCTGTGGCCTATCCGCTCACATTTGGAAAAGAAAGAAAATGCGTACCTTCCCCCCGCCCCCCTCCCCCCGCCCCCCCACCCCGAAGTGCAACTGCAGAAAGCAAAGCTTGACAGGAGAGCGATGGTGTCGGGGTGTGGGGGCCCCGGAGCGGGTGAGGGGTTAACAGCGAACAGAACCGGTTATCGAGAGGGGTGACCTCCAGTCCTCACTGCTTTTTAGAAATGCAGGTGCCCAGGCCATGCCCAGACCTGCTGAGCGAGCATCTGGGACCAGGGTGCGGGCGGGCGGGAGCGCCAGTGCGGCGGACCGGGGGCGGCAGACCGGAAGGGCCTGGGGCATGACTGTTGCGATCGATTGGAATCCTGGGTAGAGAGTTGCGGCCCTCCCTCCGCCCTGGTGGGGGGCCTGAATTTCACTCCCTCCCACCCTGGGGCCGGTGTCTGCCCCCCCTGGGGAGGCCAGCCGCGTCTGGCTGGGCACAGATCGGAGGGGGGCGCGGCAGGATGGAGGGATGGGCCACCGTGGGACACTCGGCAACTCCCAGCGGCGAGGGAAAGGCTCGGTGAGCCCCCTGCCCGCTCCCGCAGTAACATGCGTGCGGCCCGTTGAAGCGCGCGGGCAGACCTGAGGTCTTCGTTGGCTTGTCTTCTGAGTAAAAGCTGGTGCTGGTGCAGGGGGCTCAGTCAGACAAAGGGATGCATCGCCCGGAGAGGAACAGGTGGCAGACGGGCCTCTGCTCTGCGCACCGTGGGGCGACAGTAAGAGAGCCGCGGGTGCCATGGGCATGAGAGACAGCTGTGCCCAAATGACCGCCGGCCGGTGACTCCCAACGAAAGGGTCTGTTCGCGCAGCCACCCGATGTTGACCAGCACCTCCTCACTGCCCGGGGGTTAGGGGCGTGCCCGCATGCCCACCCACAGACGCAGGAAGTGCGTCCGAGGGAGGGAGGGCCCAGAGAGCAGGCCACGGCAGGGTGACCCTGGCCCTCGGAGGGGCCCTCACTCTCTCACCCCCGCCTGGCAGGTGATGGAACTTGGCCGCCACGCCAGCCGCCGCTTCTTCAACTGGTTCTACTGGAGCATCAACATGGGGGCGGTGCTGTCACTGCTGCTGGTGGCCTTTGTCCAGCAGAACATCAGCTTCCTGGTGGGCTACAGCGTCCCCGTGGGCTGCGTGGGCCTGGCCTTCTTCGTCTTCCTCTTTGCCGCCCCCATCTTCATCACCAAGCCCCCCGCGGGCAGCCAAGTGTCTTCCATGCTCAAGCTGGCTCTCCAAAACTGCTGTCCCCGGCTGTGGCGCCGACACGCTGCCAGGTGAGGGGGGCTCTGGCTGAGGGGGGCCGTGGATCCAGCCTGGAGAAGCGCCCTGCTGCGGCTGGCACGTCCTCGCCCGGTTGCATCACGTTCCGGCAGCCCTGTAGGTGCCTGATGGATCTCCAGGGGCCGCCGGGGCTGCCTCTGGGACTGGGGGCGGCGATGGAGGCCAGGGCGGCGGCGCTGGTGGGATGGGCGGCGGGCTGACCGTAGGAACAGCGAGGGCATCACGGTCTTGATGGTGATGGCGGTGATGAAGCTGGGGTGATGGTGTTAGTAGCCACGGGGAAGACGCCCTGCATGGCGGTGGCCATGGCAGCAGAGGTGGTGATGGTGGCAGGATGAGGTCCCAGCAAGGCTGTGGGGTAGAATGCCTGTAATTCTATCCCTGCTGTTCGGTCTAAGAAATCGGCCACACGGCCCCGGCTGGTGTGGCTCCGTGGATAGAGCGTCGGCCTGCGGACTGAAGGGTCCCGGGTTCGATTCCGGTCAGGGGCAGGTGCCGGGGTGGCGGGCTCGATCCCCAGTGGGGGCGTGCAGGAGGCAGCCAATCAGTGATCCCCTGTCATCATTGATGTTTCTATCTCTCCCTCTCCCTTCCTCTCTGAGATCAGTAAAAATATTTAAAGAAATGGGCCACACAGGCTCCGCCCAGGCCTTGCCCTCGCGCTGGCCTTGCGGCTCCCTCCTGCCTCCCCTCCCTACGTTAGCCGACTACGGATGCGAGCACAGCTGTCCAGGCCTTGGGGGCTGCAGCTCCTGTCAGCAGGTCTAGAAGGAAACGGTGCACAGCCTGCCCACCCCCCCACCCCCGACCTCGTGCACTGCCGCTGGGTCTGATTGAAGGACCCATCACTGCCCGCCGGACCGCCCGGAACTTAGCGGCTAAGCAACCCCTCCCCGTCCCTCCCAGCGCCGTGGGTGCCGGGCTCAGCCAGGCAGTTCTGCTTCGTGTGATGTCGCCAGGGGTGCGGTCATGCGGGGACTCGGAAGGAGGCTCCCCCACGCGGCGCAGTCGATGCTGCTGCCAGCGAGGCCCCTCGGGTCCTTCCACGTGGCCTCGCCCTGTGGCTGGAGCTGCTCGCCGAGGGGTCTGGGTGGCGCGAAAGGGCTGTCCAGTGGCATCGCCCGCTGGGAGCAGGGAAGCTGACGCTGGTCGCCAGGGAATGGCCACGCCACGCGGCCGCCTTTTTCAGAATCTCAGCGAGGCAGGCTCTTGGGCAAGACGGGGTCCGAAACCCCTCGTGACGAAGGGCGAACGGTCCAGGCTGCACGTGGCCGGTCTGTCCTGAGTCTCAGGGATGTTCCCTCCACGCCACGCAGGGAGAGCGCCGTCTGTCACGTTGAGGGGGGGGCTTGGAGAGAGCGGGTGGGGGTTTGGGCCCCTCCGATCGGAGACGCCCCTGTCCGAGGCGGGCGCGGGCTGGGACTTCCTGGGCTCTCCTGGCAAACTGATGCCGAGTCAACAACTCCACGGCCGCTCGCCACCTTCTGTGGTCTCAGCTCCTTCGGGCCCCGGGGCCAGCTTGGGGCGGGGTGGGGCTCACCAGCCGCCTTCACTGCAAAGGAGAGGGGAGTGGCCATCGGGCGGTGGCAGCGCCAGCACTGGGGACAAAAGCACACGGAGGGTGGCGTTGGCGACGGGTCACCTTCCCCAGGGCAGTGGCAGTGAGGACGCGGGGGCTGGTGATGGCGCTAACGGTGGAGCGGAGCTGGGGGGGCGTCGGAGGGGGGCTGTGGTCACCGAGGCCCGGGAAGCAGGGTTAAATTAGGGGGGGCAGCCGGGGCCATGGGGCAGGGATGGCACCCCCACCTTATCCGCTGCCCACAGAGACCCTGAAGGTGCCCGGCTGCTGCCTGACCGGAGGCCGCCCCAGCCCGGCGCTTCCCCCCAGCAGGACATCGCCAACTTCCGGGGGCTGGTGAGGCTCCTGCCCGTCATGGTGACCCTGGTGCCCTACTGGATGGTGTACTTCCAGGTGAGCACCGCCCTTCGCTCTGGGGGACGGGCTCCCGGGCCCCTCCGGGTTTCCCTCTCACCAGGGAAGCCCAGGGCAGCGGGAACGGGGAGGGACTGCAGTGAGCAGCCGGCGTGGGTCCTTAGCCAGCCCCTCCCCGGGGGTGGACACCAGGCGCCCCGGAGACGGCTCTCAGAGGCTGGGGGCTCGCCGTCAGCTTTCCCGGACGCGGCGTCCGAGGCCCAGACCCCACAGCGAGTGAGGGGCAAGCTCAGAGCGCTGAGTGCCGTTAGCAGTGGTTCCCCTCCTGGCTGGGCCTCAGGGTCCCCCCAGAGCTTTTCACAAAGACAGACCCCACGTCGCACCCCAGACCACGGAGAGGGGCTGCGGGGGGAGTGTCTCGCGGAATCAGCTGCCCAGGGGACACGGCCCTCTGCCTCTCGCCTCCCACGGCGCAGGTGAGCAGGTGTGTGCGTGAGCACGTGTGCGCGCGTCCGGGGCTGATTCTCAGTCGTGCCGCTGGTCAGGCTAGTGACACCCTTCCACACGGGTTGATAAATAGCTGCTGCCCGCCGCCAGCGCCCGCCCCCAGCTCAGGCCCTCCTGTGGGGCGCACCAGGGCCCCTCCACTTTATAGCATCTGAAGGGGCAGTGCCTGCGCCGTCCCCAGGTGCAGAGCCACTCCAGCGGGTCAGCCTGGGGACTCGCTGAGCCCTCCTGGGGGACAGCCGTGTCATTGCGTCCCATGTCGGCGGCACTCAGCCACGCCTGCTCCGTGCCCCCAGCCGCGCCCGCTCTGCGATAGAGCCGCCCCCGCGGCGCACGGGCCAAGGTTGCTTCTGAGGAACAAGGCGGGCGGGAGGGCACTGCCCCCCAGGCGGGTGGGACCCTGCCCGGCGCCCTGTGCCGGGCTGCCTTGCCTGCCCGGGAGCCAGGAGCCCCAGCGTCCGGCTGGCGTGAGGCGGCCAGCTCTGCCCCGCTCCACCTCCGTCTCTCTTGCAGATGCAATCCACATATGTCCTCCAAGGTCTTCACCTCCACATCCCGAACATTTTCCCAAACTACCCCAGCAACAGCTCGGCGGCGCTGGGAGCCCCGGCCGGCGGCTACAAGGTGAGGGCGTGGTGTGTGCTGCCCGGGTCAGGCCAGGCCGGCTTCCCCCTAGGAGAGGAGGGACAGAAGCGGCCTCTGCACTCCCCTCGCCCCACGGCAGGGTGCCCTCGGGGCACGGGAAAGGCACCTGGAAGGTGGGCGGATTGTGCCACCGCCCAGCCACCCTGCCAGGATGCCCAGCTGCTCCAAAGAGCTCAGGCCAGTGCACCCCGCCTGCTGCTCCGAGCCGGCTCACTGCCCGATTTGTCCCGCCTCAGCTCCTCCCCTCCCTCTCGGGACCCTGCCTTTCACCAGGACTTTCCTACCAGCACATGGCATCTCAGACTCAAAATGAGCTGGCAGGGCAATGGCATATCACCCACTCTACCCCATTTGCTGCCTGGGCCAGACATCACTAATCAACCCTGACATTCTTTATGCTGAGCTGGCGAAGGTTGCAGGTGGCAGACATCACTAATCAACCCTGACATTCTTTATGCTGAGCTGGTGAAGGTTGCAGGTGGCAGACATCACTAATCAACCCTGACATTCTTTATGCTGAGCTGGTGAAGGTTGCAGGTGGCAGACATCACTAATCAACCCTGACATTCTTTATGCTGAGCTGGTGAAGGTTGCAGGTGGCAGACATCACTAATCAACCCTGACATTCTTAATGCTGAGCTGGTGAAGGTTGCAGGTGGCAGACATCACTAATCAACCCTGACATTCTTTATGCTGAGCTGGTGAAGGTTGCGGGTGGCCAGACATCACTAATCAACCCTGACATTCTTTATGCTGAGCTGGTGAAGGTTGCAGGTGGCCAGACATCACTAATCAACCCTGACATTCTTTATGCTGAGCTGGTGAAGGTTGGGGGTGGCAGACATCACTAATCAACCCTGACATTCTTTATGCTGAGCTGGTGAAGGTTGCAGGTGGCCAGACATCACTAATCAACCCTGACATTCTTTATGCTGAGCTGGTGAAGGTTGGGGGTGGCAGACATCACTAATCAATCCTGACATTCTTTATGCTGAGCTGGCGAAGGTTGCAGGTGGCCAGACATCACTAATCAACCCTGACATTCTTTATGCTGAGCTGGTGAAGGTTGCAGGCAGCTGCTAGCAATGGGTAGAAGTTAGAGGAACCTGTTTGCCACCATGATCCAACCCCACCCCCAGTTACACAGCTGAGGAGTGTCCCTCCCAGAGCAAGGGGGTGGGGGGGCTGGAAATGGGTCAGTCTGGGGTCCCCGTCTTGGGCACCAGCCCAGAGCTCCTTCGGCCTGCCAGCTGCCTCTCTTGGCTCCCTTGTGCCCAGATCCCGGAGGCCTGGCTGCTCCTGGCCAACGTGGTGGTGCTGCTGATCCTGGTGCCCGTGAAGGACCACCTGCTGGACCCCTGGCTGCTGCGGTGCCAGCTGCTCCCCTCGGCTCTGCAGAAGATGGCGCTGGGCATGTGCTTCAGTTTCGCCTCCGTCCTTGCGGCAGGTGTGTGGGCCCGTGTGCAGGTGAGGGCGAGGGCGGCTGGCCTGTGGCTGATGCTGAAGCCGGGCCTGGGCCAAGCGTCCCCCCACTCGCTGAGGGTGGGTGCGGAAGGAGGCTCTCCCCAGGAGCCCGGCTCCCCAACCCCAACCCACACCCCCTCCCCCCGTCCGACACCTGAGGAAGCAGGTCTCCCCAGGGGGACGTCAGCTCCCCGAGGCCGGATTCTCTCGGTTCTCACTCACAGCTGTGCACACTGCACGGGCGCTGAATGCACGTGGGGTTTTCCAAAGACACGCAGCCTCTTCGCACCGGGGAACATGCTTTTAAAGTATTTATTCATTCGCTTCCTTCTCCCATTTTCAAAAGCATTCGAAGCCACTTACACAAAAGGCGCTCGGGTAAGGCAGCCTTCTGTGCTGGCGCACAAACCCCCGCCGTTTGCGGTTGGTCACCTAACGATCCCCAAGTTTCTGAGCCCCTGAGCCTGGTCTTTAGAACAGAGTCGTCCATCCCGAGCCGGCGCGGGGCCAGGCTCTGCCCACGGGGGATGCGGCCGCGCAGGAGCGCCGCGCGGGTTAAAGGAGATGAGTCCGCGGAGCGCCCGGCACTCCCTCCGCCTGGACCCCACGTCAGAGCCAGAGCAACTCACAAACGGAACAGGCTCCTTGCGAGCGGTGTGCTTAGTGCACTTCGTCCGGTTTCGGCCTCGCATTCACGCGGGCACTTGAGCCCCACCCGCTGCGTCAGGGAACTGGGTCCCGGCCAGGTTTGGCGATCGGCCCAGTCACCCACTCGTCGGTGGCGGGGACAGACCGGGAACCACCTCCACGCGCTGCCTCCCAAGCCGTGAAGGGGAAGGAGAGACGCTTGAAAGGCGCCGGGGATGCTGCAGGAGAGGAGACACGCGATACCCCGAAAGTGGGCCAGCCTTGAAACCGCACCCCGAGGCTCCCATCCAGGCCCGGCGTCTTATCAGCTGTGTGCCTCTGGGCTGGTTGCTTACCCTAAATCTCTCTTTCTTCACTTGCGAGGATGTGTATTAAATGCCTCGCACACAACAGGCTCTCAGTTAACAAGGGCTGTTCCTCTTACTGCGTGCCAAGCCTAGCTCTGAGCTTCCTAGCGGCCAAGGCAAAAAGGGGAAGAGTTGGAACCCAAATCTTGACACACACACACCCTGGGCCAGTCTTCTTTCCCTGGCCTGCTGCCCAGTCAGTCACTGGCTACCTAGTGAAGGCCCACTGTGCGCCAGGCTCTGCCAGGGGCTAGGCTGCCTGGAGTGGGCCTGGCTCTAGTCCCCTTCTCTCCCACCCAGGATTCCTGGAGATGAAGCGTCTAGAATACATCCATCACAACCAGACGGTGTCCCAGCAGATCGGGGACAGCGTGTACTACGCGGCACCCCTGTCCATCTGGTGGCAGACCCCCCAGTACCTGCTCATCGGGATCAGCGAGATGTTTGCCAGCATCCCAGGTACCCCGGGCCCCTCCCCGCACTCGCTCGCGCCGGCGACGGGCTCGGCCTGGTGGTGCCTCGCGGTCAGAGGCCTCACGGCACAGCCTCCGGAGCCCATCTGCGTGGAGGCGGCGGGACTGCTGAGGGGCCGCTGCACCCAGTGGGGGCTCACGGGGATTTGAGGTGAATAAGACGCTTCCCGTTCGGACTGTCCGCACGTCCCCCTGCTGCCCCGTCCCCGGCTGCTGTTCCCTCAGCTTGAAAGCAAACTGGTGCTTCCCCTTCAGTTCCGAGCCGCAGTGCCATCTCCCTCTTGAGGCCCCTCCCCAGTGCCCCCCCCCCCAGGCACGGGACAGGTGACCCCTCCTCGTCACCTGTCCCAGCACAGGGCGCGGGGCTGTGATAATGCAATTATGTCTGCATCCCCGGGCTGGGCTGGGGGCGGAGAGCTCAGGGCTGGGCCAGGCTCCCCATTGAGCCCCCGAACGGGGCCCACTCAGCTGCAGGCGCACGGGGAGACTCTGTGGCATGGGGCTGGGGGAACAGTCTCCTGAACAGTAAGCCCAGGGGGGGTGCTGTGGAAGTGACCTCGGGGTGTTGGGGAGCCAGGGCAAGGTGGGGAGGGGACAAGGGGACGGACCTCAGCGGTGACGGGCTGGGGAGCAGCACAGCAAGGAGCTGAGTCTTGCAGGGAGCGGGGGAGGCCGCAGGTGCAGGTCCTGTGGGTGGCCCCTGGATGTTGAGCCCCCCTCCCCCCGCAGGGTAACAGCCCCACCTGAGGGACCTGGGCAGGGAAGGATCCCACTAGAGAGCTTTCTGGCCGAGATGGATGGAGGGGGTGTTTCCAAGGCATTTGCAGAGGCTGGGCTGGAAGTGAGCAGCTGGGGTTTGGCCCGGGGCAGAGGGGGGCAGAGGGAGCCCAGAGCAGGGCAGACACTGAGAAGAGGTTCTGAGGCCGAATCAAAATGACTTGGTGAGGACAGTGAAGGTGAGCAGAGCGCACAGGGGACAGAGGCTGAAGACGGCAGAGAGGTGGGGGAGGAGGGGACCCAGAACTCCTGGGACCGTGTGAGGGTGTCCATGGGGAGGTCATGGGGTGGATGACGGGGCAGAGGTGCCAGGCACGGGCGTTGTCATGGCCACGGGGCAGTCAGGCATCTAGGGAAAACCAGAGTGTGGCTGGCGGGGGGCTGGGGGTCCAGCGGGCGGGGCCTGGCCACCTCGCTCACCCCTCCCTCCTCTCCGCAGGCCTGGAGTTCGCATACTCAGAGGCCCCGCGCTCCATGCAGGGCGCCATCATGGGCATCTTCTTCTCCCTGTCGGGGGTGGGCTCGCTGTTGGGCTCCAGCCTGGTGGCGCTGCTGTCCCTGCCAAGGGGCTGGCTGCACTGCCCCGAGGACCAGGGTGAGCGGGCCTCCCTGGGAGCGGGGGGAAGTGGGGGGGAGGCTTGGGAAGGAGGTGGCCGGCCAGGTGCTCTGACCCGCAGCAGGCTGGGCTGAAACCGGGGCTCTCGCCGAAGTTGGCCAATCACCCCAGCACGGCCTGCCCTCCTTGGGCCTCAGTTTCCCCAGCTGTCCAAGGGAAGCATGGGACTCGGGGGGCCTCCCCGGTGCCTTCCTGCCGCTGGAACTCGGCCATTCGGCAGAGGGGGCCGCTTGCCCTGAGCTGCTCTCAGCCCCAGAAAGAACAGGGCCTTCCCATCCGCCTCCTGGCCACGCTGCTGCCGCTGCCGCTGCCGGCGCCGGGGCCCTGCCCGCCCCCATGCCAGCCTCTCCTCCCCCCAGGAAACACCAACAGCTGCCGGATGGACCGGTACTTCTTCCTGCTGGCCGGCATCCAGGTGGCCGCGGTCCTGCTGTTCCTGAGGATCTCCCGTCGCTATGAGAGGGCCGCGCGGGGCCCCGTCTCCCAAAGCAGCCCCGGCAGGGACAGCGGCTGACCCGCCCTCACCACCCCGGGCTGCTTCCCACCGGACAGACGGCGCAGGCCTGCTGGGTTCCCGCTCCCTTTATTCTGTACCCGACATCAGGATGATGCGATTTCCATCAATACGGGGCTGAGCCCTTCCTCGCGACCGCGACCCGTGACCAGGAGCCGAGCGGAGGGCCTGGGCGGGGCCTGGGGCGGGAGGGACCAGGCGGGGCTGGGTCAGTGAGCACCAGAGGACGAGCGGGCGACCGGAGGTCAGGAGCTGCCCCGGATCCTCTCCATGTAGCTGCGCAGCTCCTCGGGGTCCTTCAGCCCCATGTCCTCGCACACCCAGCGGATGTCCTCCTCGCCCGCCACCAGGATGGACTGCACGGCAGGGGCCCCCACGGGCTCCTCGGGCAGCTGGGCTGGGGGCGCTGGCGCGAACGTCACGAACTCCACCCGCTTCCGGCGCCCCCCGGCTTCTTTCCGGGCCAGGGTGCTGGGGGTGCCCGCCGCGGGTGCGGGGGCCAGGGTTAGGGTCTCCCCGCCCCCACTCTCGCAGGGGCAGCCCCTCTCCCCCTCGAGGGGGCCAGGGGGCTGCCGGTCTAGCTGGCGGCTCAGGTCCTCCTGGTCGGTGCCCAGCCACACCCAGTTGTGGGGCTGCGGGGAGGCGGGGTCCGGGGCGCTGTCGGGGGGCTCCTTGCGCTGGTAGCGCAGCACAAAGACCACCCCGTTGACCAGGAAGATGAGGATGGCCAGGCAGAAGATGCCCAGCAGGGCGTACATGCCCAGCTCCAGGTTGCTGACCCGCCGAGGGGCGGGGACCATCTCCTCCTCCTCGCCCTCCTCCCCCCTCGCCTCCGCCTCCTCCTCCTCCTCCTGCCCGGCCTCTTCTGTCCGCTCAAACTTGCCCCTCACACCCCCTCCGCCCCCCACACTGCCCGCCGCCCGCCCTTCGCCACCCACACTGGCCTCCGTGGCCGGGGAGTTCCCGGCAGGGCTAGACGGCAGGGCCGGGGCCGGGGGCAGCCCGAGCCACGTGGTGCCCGAGGCCAGGGGCACGCGGTGGCGGCCCCGGCGACAGGGCTCCGGCGGGTGCAGGGACACATGCAGAGGCAGCGCCTCGGTGCCCGCCCCACTCACCACCACCCCAAGCCGGGCACCCCGCCCCTCGGCTGGCAGGACGGCGCTGGGCTCCTCGGCCGAGACGGAGAGTCCCAGGTCCTGGTGGTTGTAGAGCTCGGCGGGGGCCAGGGTGTGGTCGGAGAAGGACAGCCACAGGGACAGGGCCACCTCCTGCGGGGCACAGACAGGCAGACACGCGAGGGCAGGCACGCATGCACACGACACTCCCACAGAGACAGGCCACACGGAGGGGAGGGACCAGAGAGGAAACAGACAGGCAGATGGACAAACACAGGGAGAGAGGGGACCGGCGTCAATCACCTGTCGGCCACTCGGGCCCCGGGTCCGAGCCATCAGGAGGGTCCTCAGCTAGAGCCATAATCAACCTCCCACTGACACACTCCGGCCACTGCTCGGTCACTCTAGCCACGGAGAGCTCACTGCCTTCCAGGGCAGTCAGTCCTTATTCCGAAAACCCCAAGGGGAAAGGTCGCGGTCCCGCCCACTCCCGTCACCAGCCCCCACCTGGGGAGACTGACCGTAGCCCCCTGACCCCCAGCGGTCACCTGCTTTGGGGCGGGAAGGGCTGACTGAGCCCAGCACGTGGCTGTGACCTCCCCGGGGTGCGCGGTGCCCCGGCTCAGGGTCAGGGCCAGGCCCATGACCGGCTGCACCCGCAGCTCCAGCACCGAGACCTTGTCATCCGTCACGGCCAGCGCCTGCTCCCCCAGGATGGAGTCCGACAGGGGGGACCGCACCTGAGGGTGACAAGGGGCCGGCGGAGGGGTCCTCTTACACAGACAGCCTTTGCCCTCTGCGACCCCAGCAGCCCCACCAAGCGCTCGGGTGTCTGCTCCCAGCATCCGCGCAGGCTGCGCCCCACTTTCCCTGCTCTAACACCAGACCTACACATACCTGCACCCCAATCCTACACGTGGGGGGCAGACCTGTCCCTCCTCCCTCCAGACCTGGTCCCCCCACACCCAACCCAGCCTCTCCCCATTCCCCATTCCCCCGCCATCCATTCCCACCCAACCCCGATCCCACTGGGCTCAGGCCCCCCCAGCCGCTCCGACCCTTCACACCCACCCATGAACATGCTGGGGGTCCCTGCGCCTTCCTCGGAGGAGGTGCTCACCTCGATGGAGGTGACCCCGGGCTCCAGGCCCACCAGGACTCGGCCGCCCTCCAGCGACGCCACGCGGGGGTCCTGCACGCGGGCGTGAGGCGCCACGAGGTGGGACACGTCCAGCAGCCAGTCGGGGCCGAGCAGGTGCGTGAGGCGGCGGCCGCCGTCCAGCGGGTGGGCCGCAAAGGGGACGAGGAAGCGCACGCCCGCGCGCTGGTACTGCAGGCGGCAGCTCCGGGCCCGCCGCTCCGCCTCCTCCCCGGCCGCTGCCTCGGGCTCCGGCGCCCTGCAGGGAAGGGGCGGCCCGGGGGCGGGGCGTCAGCGCAGGCCCCGCCCCCAGTCGAGAGGACCCGCCTTACTCTTAAAACCCCGCCCACAGGCACACCCTGTTGGGCCAGGCCCTCCACCTGCAGGCGCTGAGTGCGGGCCCCATTCCTGATTGGTGCCTGTACCTATCCATCAAGCTGTTCTCCCCGCCCCCCTTCCCTCCTCCTAATTGGGACCTGGTGGTGGCTGGAGGAGAGCCCCCTCCCAGGGGGAGACAGGGTTACTCTCTGCAGGGTTCCGGGGCTCGGGTTCCTGAGGCCACGCACCCTTGGGCTCTGGTTGGGACAGCCTCAATCTTGAGGACACAGCAGTAAGCTGCCTTCAAGGGTGTGCATTCTAGGGGAGGGGGGTGCAGGGGCAGAGCGCCCACAAACATGATGGATCAGATCACATACGAGAAGGGTCTGTACCATCCAAGTGCGGGAAGGTGGGGAAGGAGGAGAGTGTGGAGGTCGGCCATGATGGGCAGAGGCTGGGCAATGCCGGGCCGGGATGGTGGAAGGAGCCACAAGCAACTGGGCAGTCTTTCAGACTCCAGGCCCTCTCTCAGTCCCCGAGCAACTTCGCCAAGGCTGGCCAGCTTCTCCAGGCCTCCACTCACCCTTCGGCCGGGCTGGGGACCCTCCAGCCGCGGACCTGCTCCAGCGTGGTGTCCGTCAGCTCGATGCGCAGGGGCAGCAGCGGGGCCCACACGGTCAGCCGCAGTGAGGCCCGCAGCCGGCGCCACCAGAAGTCCACCCGCACCCCTCGAGCGCCCCGGCTCTCCTTGCCAGTCACAAACACGGCGTCACAGGCCTCGGACACCTGTGGGAGGGCAGGGCGTGGGCCAAGCCAGGGAGTACCAGAGCGCACCCTGACCCCGCCCACCTTAAGGAATGCATGTCCTTAGCGCAAGACTTCACCATGCCAGCCAGGGCCCGCCTCCCCGGAGGGGCCACACCCCAATCGCGGGTGGGGCTCAGTTGGGGACATGGCTATCTGCCGACAACAGAATCCTTCTCCTGGCAGAGGAGGGTTTGAACCCCAAAGTTTGCCTTCTTAGTGCTGGCCTCTGACTTTGCGGCCGGAGCCACCTGGCAACCTGCTACAGGCAGGGAGGAACCACTTACACGCGGGCCAAGGGTTTAGGAGGTGCAGGCTCTGAGCGTCCCCTCTTAAGAGTGCCAGGACGGGGAGCGTTGCCCAGCCCCCGTTTTATCTTATGGGTCATGACGAGGCTCCAACAATCATCATCATTATGTTTGTCATTATATAACTGTCATAACAACAGTGCCTGCCGGCTCTTGCCCCTGTGCTCTGCTGGGTACGGAGTTAGGCTGCTTTTCCTTCTTGCAGCCTCTCTAAAGTGCATTCCCATCTTAGACCTTAGGGAACTGAGGCTCGGAGAGGTTAAGAGATTTGTCCACAACCACACAGCTGGCTGATCACCAAGGGTTTCAAACAGACACTTCCCGGTCCCACAGTGCATGCCCTCGCCTCTCCCACGGCAGTTCACTCCCCAGCGCAGCGATGAACGCGACAGGGCCTGAGCGGGGGGGCGGGGTCACCGAGCTCCCACTGGACTCTGGGGAGAGGTGGTGGGAACAAGGGAAGGTGAAGCTGTGGCACCCCCAAGAGGTTCCCGGGGTCACAAAGCTGTCTCGTGGGGACCTGAATGGGGAAGGAGGAAAGCTATGTGTGCATCCCTCCACACCACTGCAGACTCACGTGGGATGGGCACGTGCCACTCACCTGCAGGACCTGGGCATTGGCCGACTCACAGCCAATGTGCTCTGTCACCTCCACCAGAGCGCCCCCGCTGTCCACGGTGACAAGGCGCACGGGGACCCGCCGCGGCTCTCCGGTCAGCGGTGCTGTATTCACCAGCTCCTCGGCCTGGGGGCGCAGGAGCAGCTCAGCCCCCTGCGCTTTGCCTCCCGCGGCGCCCCCCACCTGGCTGGGCAGAGGGGGCACCCCTTACCTTGGCCAGCGGGACGAGGGCTCGTATGTCCCGCTCCGATACCAGGACCTCCCACACCATTTTGTCCTTCTCTGCTTCAGGAGCCTGGCCTGGGTACTCCAGCTGCCACGTGACGGGGCGAGTGACTGCCAGGCCCCCGCTAGTGCCGTTGTCCACCAGAAAGTCCACCCACAGGAACTCGGACAGCTCGCGGGGGCTGCTGGCAGAGGAGAGAGAGACTGAGTGCTTGCTAGCAGCCAGGCGCTCTGGATTCCTGAGGGAGGATCAGTGATCATCCCCATTTCACAGATGAGGAAACCAAGGTTCAGGGGTTCCAGAACTCACCCAAGGTCATGGGGGGAAAAGCCACAGGGCTGGCATTAGACCCAAGCTTCCTGGCCCCAGCGCCCAAGCTCTCCTCCAGTCTCGGCTCCTGCAGGGTCCCCGAGTCTCCTTCACCCTCCCCCACCCCCATGCTCGCTGCCTCTCCTGCCTTCCTGGGCCTCCTCCACTCGACCCTCCGCCTTCCACAGCCATCAGGGTGGCACAAAGCACCTGACTCGATGTCTATCGAGAAGGAAGATTCACTTCCAAGCCCCACAACTGGCACACGACCCCCCTGAACAGCCCTCACAGCTTCCTTTGACCAAGTGCCTGCTAGGTGCCAGGAACTAGCCTGGATGTTGGCTGTACAGCACCGTATTTCATTTTCACAAACCCTAAGGGCTGCAGTATTATCCCCATTTTACACGTGGGGAAACTGAGGCTCTGGTGTGTGTGTTGTGGGGAGGGAGGGGTGGCAGGGAGATGAACTGGTTTGCCCAAGTAAGTGTCAGAAGCAGGATTCAAACAGGAGCTTCAAAGCCCATGGCCTTGGCCCCGGCTCAGGGCAGGAGGAAGAGTGTAAATGCTAAGAAGTGCAGCTGGGCTTCGGGAATAGTAACAGCCCCCAAAGGGACCATCCGGTGCTGGGGGAGGGGGGTGGTAGCTGTGAGGGCTGTCACTGGGGGCTGGGCATCACCTGGAATGAGACTCACACTCACTGCACCTGGCACGTGGCTGGGGGTGGATAAAGAGTAGCTGAACGAATGAGTGAATGGATGGATGGATGAATGAGTGAATGAATGAGTGGATGAGTGAATGAATGGATGGATGAATAGACGGATGAATGAATGAGTGAATGATGAGTGAATGGATGAGTGAACGAATGGATGGATGAAGGAATAAGTGAATGAATGATGAGTGAATGGATGGATGGATGAATGAGTGAATGAATGAGTGGATGAGTGAATGAATGGATGGATGAATAGACGGATGAATGAATGAGTGAATGATGAGTGAATGAATGGATGGATGAAGGAATAAGTGAATGAATGATGAGTGGATGGATGGATGAATGAATGAGTGAATGAATGGACGGATAGATGAATGAGTGAATGGATGGATGAGTGGATGAATGGATGAGTGGATGGATGGATGAGTGAGTGGATGGATGGATGAGTGGATGGATGGATGAATGAGTGAATGAATGATGAGTGGGATGGATGGATGAATGAGTGAATGGATGGATGCGTGAATGAATGGATGGATAGATGGTTGAGTGAATGGATGGATGGATGAATGAATGAGTGAGTGAATGATGAGTGGGATGGATGGATGGATGAGTGGATGGATGGATGAATGAATGAGTGAATGAATGATGAGCGAATGGATGGATGAATGAATGGATGAATGGATGAATGAGTGAATGAATGATGAGTGGGATGGATGGTTGGATGGATGGATGGATGGATGGATGGATGGATAGATGGATGAATGAGTGAGTGGATGGATGGATGAATGAATGAGTGAATGAATAAGTGAGTGAATGAATGGATGGATGGATGAGTGGATGGATGGATGGATGAATGAGTGAATGAATGATGAGTGAATGGATGGATGAATGGATGGATGGATGGATGGATGAATGAGTGAATGGATGATGAGTGGGATGGATGGATGGATGGATGAATGAGTGGATGGATGGATGAATGAGTGAGTGAGTGAATAAGTGAGTGAATGAATGGATGGATGGATGAGTGGATGGATGGATGGATGAATGAGTGAATGAATGATGAGTGGGATGGATGGATGGATGGGTGAATGAGTGGATGGATGGATGAATGAGTGAGTGGATGAATGAGTGAGTGAATGAATGGAAGGATGGATGCTCTATCTGTGTACACTGCTTCCTTGAAGGAGTCTGTTCCTTCGCCTGCTCACATGGGGAGACGATGCAGAGCGCAGCCTGTGCCCTGGAGCCTGTTCTCAGCTCGCAGCCCCCCGCCCCTCCACCTGCCTGCACCGGGGAGCCAACCACCCACCTGGCGTCGGGTCCTGTGGGCCCAGCACGGTGGCAGGTGATGAGGGTGGTGTGGTGCTTGGAGCCCTTGAGGCGGTCAAGCTTGGAAGTCCAGAGGGTGGGCTGGGCTGGGCGGGCAGCCGTCACATGCAGCCCCTTCTTCACCTTGATGCTGGGGAGGACAAGCAGGTGCCGTTTGTCAAGGTGGGTGCTAAGCTGTGGACGGGGTCCAGCGGGAAGACACGGGGCTAAGCCTCCCATCTGGCGTCCCCGAGTTCAGGTCTATCCTCCTCGCCGTCTCCAATCCAGAAGGACGCAGCCTCGGCGCAGGTCAGCCACGTAGCTCTCCCCACCCCAGGACCACGTACGCCTCCCCACTGGCCACAGGTCACACCCAAGCCTGGCATTCAAGGCCTCCCCGGGTCTGGTCCAGTGTTACCTCCAGCTGTGACAGCTCTCCATCACTCCGCTTTCGCTACACCCAGAGTTCTTTCCCACACACAACGCCATCCGTGCCTCTACGCCTTCCGCCCGCCTGCCCCTCCTTTCTTCACCTGCTTATCCTCCAAGCCTCCAGCAACTCGATGCACGTCCTTCAGGAAGCTCCCTCCCCCACCCCGGCAGGATGCAGGGCGCTTCCTCACCACCTCACCCCAGCCCCGCCGTACTTTGTGCTTCAGCATAGATGCCCTCCAGCTCACGCCCATCCAGCCCCTTCCCTAGCGCTGGGGGGCCCCTGGGCCTGCTCCTCTCTCCAGAGTGGAGATACGGGAGCACTTGAAGTCCAGGAAAGATCTAATGAGCACAGGAGGACGTGAGGGATGGGGACGGGGCAGGCACCTTGGAGACACCGAGGGAAGGGCACACACAAATCCAAATATGGAACAGGCCAGCGACACGCAGCCGGCCAGTCCTTGTCACCGAGGTGGGGTGGGGGCCGCGTTCGGGGAGGTCCTTTCTGTGGAGACGTGTGGGCTCGGTGCAAAGGGGAGGGACCCGTGGTTCAGGGCGGCAAGCGGGAGAACATGCAAATGAGTGAGGTTGAGGCCAATACCCCTCCTGAGGCGCCAGAGCGTTCACTGCCCCCAGGCACTGCACTTGCCAGTTTCAAGTCCTTTCCGGTTCCCTCCCTGGAGCCTCCCAGCTGCCCTGTGAGTCCGCCCCTCTAGACCAAGGACCCAGGAGAGGAGAGTGTCCTACTTCTGACTTCCAGTTGAGGGCTGTGCCCACTGCCGGGTCTGGCCTGTGCCCAGGCAATCACGGTGCTTGGCCTGGAGGGTGGGTGGGTGGGCCCCTGTTTGACAGTCAAAGACCCTAGTGAGGAGGTCCTGCCCAGGCGGCCTGCGGAGGCCCCTGCCTCGGGGCCGGTACTCACCGCAGCGTCAGGACACCGGCTGTGAAGTTGTGGCGAAGCAGGAGGCTGGCGCTGAAGAGCTGGCCGGGCCGCACGGGCACATCGGGCACCCGCAGAGTCACCGCCTCATCCAAGGGCACCTCCTGGTACTGAGGGGGGTCCGCCGGGCGCAGCTCCACACTGCCCACTGGCAGGGCCTGCTCCCCCGGCTCCTCCCCGCCAGGGCCGCAGCCCCCAGGCCCCTCGGTGGCAGGCTCCAGCGTGTAGGCCAGCTCGGCCCGCGTGGCGCCCTGGGAGAACCAGGGGGCGGGGAACTCCAGCTCCACCACGCAAGCGCCCAGGGATGGCTGCAAATACACGACGGCCACGGTGGCGTGTCGGGAACCCAGAGCTGACGAGCAGGGCCAGCGATGACTCCCAGGTGACACGGCCAACCAGGGACAGGGCTGGGCGAGGTCTCGGAAGGCGTCCACGGGAGCCGGCCCGAAAGCCTCCCCCTATCCAGGCCCCGGCCACCCTGACGGCGGCTCAGGTTTCTAGCTGGAGGGCGGCTCTGCGCCAGGCAAGGCACCCCTCTCACCGGTCTCTGTCCGCCCCCATATGAGCCGGGGGTTATTACTGCCCCGTCCTACAGATGAGGAAACTGAGTCCCAGGGAGGTTACGTTACTTGCCCCAAATCATATACACCGGACTGAACTCCATACGGGACCCTAAGTAACCTTCGCGGGGTCCCGGAAAAGCCAGCAGAGAAGATTGGAGTCAGGTGGTCCGGGACCCCACTTCCCAGGAGTGGCGAGCCCCCTTTCCCCTACTCCAGGACCCGCCTCTGCCCCCCCCCACCCCCCTGCAGGCTCAGCAGCAGGGCCGGCCTGGGCAGGGCCCACCGCCCACCTGGAAGCGGCAGGCGCGGTGGGCTGTGCCTGCGGGGTGCGTGGCGTGGAGCCGGGCACAGGGCAGGCTGCCAGGCGCCGGCGGCCAATCCTGCCCTTTGAGGTGGAAGAGCACTCGGGCGTGGGGCTCTGCTGGCGTCGCCGCCACTTCCACCGACACAGCCCGCACGTCCCACGGGACTGGCCTTCGGTGGGGCTCGGCGAGCCGAGGAGGGACAACCTGCGGGGAGAACGGGGTGCTCAACGCGGCCGGGGTGGGGCAGTCCGGCGTGGGAAGATGGGAGGCCCGGCTTCCAGTCCCAGCTTCCTCTCGGGACACCGGGCTGGGCAGGCCCGAGCCGCGCACAGCTGCCCGCGGCCCTGAGTCCTGTTAGCCGGGGAGCCTGGGCTAACCCCTTACCTGCTGAGTGGCGAAGGGCGGGTAGGAGGCCCGGAGAAGCGGCTGGGCCCGGGGCCAGGGCTCCAGGAGCAGGAAGGTCTCGGACCGGGAGCCCAGAGAGGAATTGGCAGGCGGGTCACGGCCCACGCGCTGCGCACGGAAGTGCTCCGGGGCGTCCAGGAGCTCCAGGGCCGCCGGCAGGTACACGGGGTCCGGGGGGCCCTGGTCACAGCCCACTGAGGAGCGAGAGGGGCGGACAGAGATGGCGAGAGCCGCAGAGCTGGGGGGCTCCGCGCCGCGGGCAGGAGGAAGGAAGCGTTACACAGGCCCAGCCTGCGGCGTGGAGGGCCCCACCGCGGCGCAGACGAGGAGACGGAGGCCCGAAGGGGATCACAGGTAGCAGGTGGCGGCCGGGATGTGAATGGGAGCCCAGGACCGGATGCCAGCCCCACACCATCCTTTTCCTGCCTTTCTCCCTCCAGCAGAGCCTTCTGGGGCGCCCCCTCCTCCGCCCCCATGCTAGCCCTTACGTAACTGCCCCTGGCACCAAGGCACTGTGGGGCAGCGCTCTAGACAGGGCCCCGCAGGTAACAGGTGAGTTTGCCGAAGTAGAGACCCTTTCTCTGCCCCCAGGCCCTGGCCAGACGTGGCTGGACGTCCCCCTCCTCCTCCATCATCACCATGGCAACTCTACTCCAGTTTCCCAAACGTGCTCCCTTCTATCCTGATCCCAACCAGGTACCGAGTGCGAGGCGGGGTGTGGGTGGGAACAGGAGCTGGGAAGAGTCTGGTATTGAATAACCAGGACAAAGGCCCACCAAGACCACACTCGGGGCGTACCCCACTGACTATGGGTCAGGCCTAACAATAATAATTCACGCTTTAGAACACTAGCTATGTGCAGGCTACCATCTAAAACACGTTACGTGCATGGACTAACTTCCAGTTTTTGTAACAACTGAGAACTAGGTTCTATGACTATTAATCTCATCTTATGTTTATTTCTTTTTTAAATTCTTTTTATTGATTTCAGAGAGGAAGGGAGAGGGAGAGAAACATCGATGAGAAAGAATCATTGATTGGCTGCCTCCTGCACACCCCCCACTGGGGATCGAGCCCACAACCCGAGCATGTGGTCTGACTGGGAATGAATTGTGACCTCCTGGTTCATAGGTCGACGCTCAACCAGTGAGCCACGCCGGCCAGGCTAATCCCATTTGATGGCTGGAGACAATGAGGCCGAGAGGTTAAGTACTTGCTGGGGTCCCACAGTTGGTGCCTGGTGGAGCTGGGAGTCAGAGCCCAGGCATCAGCCACGAGACCACCCTGCCTCCACGCTCTACCTCTCTCTCCACCCTATGCTGCTTGCAGCAGTGCTCACTCCCTAGACTCTGGGTCTCCCCCTCCCCCTTCAGGGCCAACAGAGTGTCACCTCCTTCAGGAAGCCCTCCTTGATTGCTTGCACTCTGACCCATCCCCTCCGCTATGTGCAGCTCTGGCTGCCTTCTCTGAATTGGTTATCTTCCTGTTTATCACCGGGGGGCCTGTCTGACTGATCCCGGATCACATGCTGGGCAGCTCTCCCTGGAGCCCATGTCCCAGGAGCCTGCAGACGCGCATTGATGCCCTAACTCGGCCTCAGGGAAGGTTGGGCCAGTCCTTTAACTCTGGGAGCCTCTGCTCCCGCGCCTGTAGACCTGGCGCTGGTGACACGGGAGGCAGGAGAGGGCTTTGTAAACTGGCGCGTGGAGCAGGGGTGGCTGCTGCTGCTAATGGATGTGACAGGCTCTCCGCTCTGAGAGGGTTCTGGGCTCCTGCGGGTCCCCGGGGAGGGGGGCAGGTGGCTGAAAGCAGCCCCAGAGCCGCTCCCTCCCAGCCCCACTGCTGGGCTGGGGTCTTGATGGTGTCAACCTCCTTCATGATGCTCCCCATCATTGAGCCTGTGTCTGAGACACTTACCCCCCGCCCCCACGTGTAACAGGTGAGTGGCTATGGCTCCCAGGGGCAGCCACTGGCCTCCCTCCTCCTGTTCCCTTGCCCGGATAATGACAAGATGCTGGGAGGTCTGACTCCCACGGACTTCCCGCATCCGGATCTCAGCTTTCTTTTTTTGGGGGGTGGGGGGGGCGGTGGAGAATGCCTCACTGTGCCCCACTCTTCTGTGGCATCATCCACCTACAGCCGCAGCCCATGCCAAGGGGAGCCGCTGCCCCTCTCCGGGCATGGGGATTCCCTGAGCGCCCAGGAAGGCACGGATGGGGCAATCTCTTGGGACTCCAAGGTCAAAGAACTCCCTGGGGCAGGCAGAGTGGCTGCACATCTACTAGGACCTCCAAGGTCCCTGCAAAGGGGCAGCTTCCCGCCCGGGGTGGGTTGATGGTGGGAGGCCGAGGCCAGCAGCCACCGGGGTGCAGCTCTGAGGGCAGAGAAGGGAGCTGGCGCCCGGTCAGCGCCCAGGCTGGAGGGGAGGCTGTGGAGGTGCGGGCCCTGACCGGGTGTCCTGGGTCGGGAAGGGGTTGCCGGGTGGTGCGGGGTGAAGGCAGCCATGGGGCAGGGTCCTCCCGGCTGAGGTCTCTCCAGCACTCGGGGCACGCCGTGGGCTCAGTCCGAGCACCCGACATTCCCGGCTCTCGGGCATCCCGTGAGCTCGGGCTTGGCCCCGGGCCCAGCCGCCCCCCGCCTGCCCCACCCCTTCCGCTGACCTCTCACGACGTCCAGGGCGAGGGCCACCAGGAGGCAGAGCCCCGGGGCGCAGGGTCCCCGGGGGGCCGCTGCCGCGCGCCCCTCCATCTGGGCGCGCGTCCTCCCCACGGAAGGCGGGACTAGGCGGGCGGTTCAGGCCGCGGGCCGCCCGGCATCTCCGCGCCCGCCAGGCGCCGGCCCGATCCCGATCCCGATCCCGCGGCGGAGTCCCGGCCGCCAGCGCCCGCCGCACAGCCGCGGCGGCAGCTCCCAGACAATGGAGCGGGAGCGGAGCGGGAGCGGGAGCAGGATGTGGGCGGGAGCGCAGGGCACGCGGCACGCGGGCTGTCCCTCCGCCCCGCCGGGTCCTAGTGCCCTACGCGTCCCCACCCCGGGGCGCCCCCAGCGCGAAGTGGGGACGAAGGCCACTTCCCTGAAGATGCACCGCAGGGGCCTGACCCGCCGTTGCCAAGGGGGACAGGACGCGTCCGTGCGCTCGGTCTCAGAAGCTCCCCACTAAGGAGGAGGCCACCCCCTCTGCCTCCCTCCTCCACCCCCCCCCCACGCAGCTCACCTGTAAAGGCGTGTAACCCTGGAATCGGAACCTGAATTCAAGGACAAGGGGGCACCCTGCAGCATCGGGTGAAAAGGGCCAGTAGGGCCGGTGACAACCACGTGGCCCGCCCTGACCGAGGCCTGAGCCCCTGCCGGGGAGGACTCCAGGCGCGGGCAGCTGCTTTCATGCCCAGCCCCAGCCCCCGGAGGTGCTGTGGGCGTGGGAAGTGTGCCGACTTGCCTCTGCTCCCCAGAGAAGGCCAGCCTCCCAGGTCCCAGCCTCCCAGGTCCCGGCCTCCCAGGTCCCGGCCTCCCAGGTCCCAGCCTCCGGGCCAGGCTCGCCTGCTAGGCCGTTGGGAGGGTCCAGAGCAGGGCGCCTGGCCGGACAGCAGCATCTCCAGGGAAGCTTACCAAGGAAACCCCGCCCAGGCCCTCCACCAGCAGCCGAGCCAAGCTGCGGGCTGGGTCAGGAACCCCAGGGCAGGAAACCCTCTGGGCAAGGAGGCGGCGCCAGTCCCCTGGCTGAGGGCCAGCCTTTGACCCCTGCAGGGGGGGATTGGGGGGGCGGGGCGGGGGGGACAGGGCGTGGGGCGCCAGTCAGCTCCTGGAGGGCTTATAATGGGGCAGGCCTCCCTCATTGCTCATTCCTGGAGGGAAGGGTACCTGGTACCAGTCTTTCTTCCCATCCCCTCCCGCCTTCCCTTCCCAGCAGCCTGGCTGGCCGCTGGGCGACAGGGTGGGCGACAGAGGTGGGCTTAGCTGCAGCGGGAAATCGAAGCGGTGCGGACTCCCGGAGGGTGCGAACGCGGCACAAGACAAGGGAACAGAGTGCACTTTATTAAAACCACCAAGCGCTGGTGAAAACACGCAGCACGCCAGCTGCGACTGCATGGCCACCTTGACAGTAAGAACTGGGCACGTAGTCACTCTCCACGTCACGGGTGTCACGTGCCGGCCGGCAGAGGAGGCGTGCCCCGGTGGAGAGGGGTCTGCAGACTCCCCCTGCTCCCCGCAGAGCATGTGAAGGGAAGGGGGTGCCATCTCGGTGTGTCAGCTCCGTGACCCTCCCAGGCCATGGGAGTGGCCTGGTCGGCAGCTCCTCGGCGGCGGGAGTGGAGAGATGGAGGCCGCCTGCAGCTCCGCAAACAGGATGAGTCCTTTTGTCCTCGGTCCCTGATACCCCCACGGGACCGGGCCACTGCTGGGCCTGCTCGAAAGCACCCTCCGGAGCAGCCAGCCTCTGCTTCAGCTGACGGGGAATCACGACACAAAGCAGCCACAGTGCACTTTCCTACACACAGTAGGACAGCCGGCAAGCTCGGGGCCTATGGCACGCACAGGGACTGCCAGCACACACTGGGCCCACGGCACGCACAGGGCCCACCCGCTCGCACAGGGCCCCACGGCACGCACAGGGCACAGGGCACGCACAGGGCACAGGGCACGCACAGGGCCCACCCGCTCGCACAGGGCCCCACGGCACGCACAGGGCACAGGGCACGCACAGGGGCTTCCAGCACGCACAGGGCACAGGGCACGCACAGGGCACAGGGCACGCACAGGGGCTTCCAGCACGCACAGGGCACAGGGCACGCACAGGGCAGCAGACAAGCGCAGAGCCCGCTGGCTTGGATTAAGGCACTTGTAACAGACTCAATGTCCATCCCGCCCGCAGCCCCACAGGGCAATGTCCCCACCTCCCTCCCCCTCAGGCCCCCGGCCCTGCTTTCCCACCTGGGCAGGAAGGGAAGAAGCAGGCCTGGGAGGACAGTGGTTGGGTTGGAGTGCAGGGTGGGGAGGAGACACAGGGAGGGAGCTGGGACTTGGCAAAGGCAAAGAGGACAGGAGAGCAAGGGCAGCAGCAGGGAGGCGGGGTGGCCGCAGGCGGCCGATGGCAGTGATGCTCAGAGAGCAGATGCATGAGCTGGGGGTGGGGGCTTCCGAGCTGCCCGATGGGGACAGCTGGGGGCAGAGGACCAGCAGGGGACGGGTCTCCCGCCCTCTCAGCTGGGGGGCTGGGGCAGAGGTAAGAGTCCTGAGGGTCCAGAGACGGAGCAAGCGAGGGGCAGGGGCTGGAAGGAGGGCCAGCGACCCGGAAGCAGCTCAGCTCTTTGGTACGGAGACGCCGAAGGTGCCGGGGCGGCCTCACTCCTCCTCCAGGCCCCGGGTGCCCTTGGCCGCTCGCCTCTGCCGCCAGCGCATCTCCTCCACCTGGCGCTCCAGCGCTCGGACCTTGGCCTCCAGCTGGACCCCCGAGGCCCGGCTGCCCGTGAGCCGGCTCAGCAGAGCGTAGAGCGTCAGCAAGCCCAGGAGGAGCAAGGCCCGGGTGGAAGGGTCGGGCACGGAGCGCACCAGGGCCACAAAGCCGACCAGGAAGAAGACCAGCTTCAGGCCCCACAGGATCCGCCCCAGCAAGGCCAAGACCAGGCCGAGGAGCAGGGACAGCAGCCAGTAGGCGACCAGGGCCC
Organism: Corynorhinus townsendii; assembly: GCA_026230045.1. Taxonomy (NCBI): domain Eukaryota; kingdom Metazoa; phylum Chordata; class Mammalia; order Chiroptera; family Vespertilionidae; genus Corynorhinus; species Corynorhinus townsendii. Next base: position 2,142,219 of record JAPDVU010000008.1, on the reverse strand, counting down.
CCGCGCCCCACAGCAGGAAGGTCTGCACCTGGCCGGGGCTCAGCTGCAGGACCTGGGTGAGGTGGTCTCCTGCGGGGGGAAGAGTCACAGAATCAGCCAGCCTGGAGTGGTGATGGGCCAGCCGGGGGGGGGGGGGGTCGTTCAAACCCAGAGAGAGGGAGGACTTAAACCCCCTGCAATGCAAAGGGAAAGAACTCCCCTTCCGCCGGGTCCCAGAGCTGCAGGGATGTGAGCCTGAACCTCGGCTCCGCGTGCTGCCGCCCTGGTTGGGTCCCTTGCCTTGGCGGGGCCAGTTTCATCTACGAAATGGGAATGGTTCCCGCGCTGTGGGCGAGCTCCATGCGATGCTATGGCTGAGCCTGACGCCCTCCGACTGGGCTGGCTCTGGCAGGTGGCAGCAGTTCCTGGCCTGCTGTTAAGCTGGCCTCGGGGGAACCCTGGGAGCGGGCAGGAGGCTGGGGAAAAGTTTAGGCCCTGAAAACATCAACTCCCACAAACAGGAAGGGGTGGGCTCAGCTCCAGCTGCCCCACGGGTTCCCTGCCACTCACCATCCAGCCCCAGGGCGTTCAGCAGCTGGGCGGCGATCCCCGACAGAGCGAAGAAGCCCACGGAGACGCACGAGGAGATGGCCCCCAGCACCTCAGACGTGGTCTGCGGAGAGATGCACCCATGACTGGTGGGGCTCCTCTCCAAGCCTCGCTACCGGGTCCGGCCAGGCCCGCGGGACCGGCTCCCCCCGCTGCTCAGCCAGCGTCTGCCCGCCCGGGCCTCGGAGGGTCCCTCCCAGCCCCCTCCCAGTGCACGGGCACAGACAGCAGGCCGCTCCTCCTTCCTGGGCTCGAACCCAGGACACCTGGGCCCTAACGCAGAGGACCTGCTGGGTCGGTGTGCAGGTGGCAGTGGGTGTATGAGGGAGGGGGTCATCAGATCCCATCAGGTGGGAGAGAGCCGCGCCCCCGCCCCTACAGGCGAAGAAAGGAGGCAGGGCTTGATATTGTGCCAACTCACCACGTTGGGCCACATGCAGACCGAAGCCTGACTACGGTGGCCGGTGACCTGGGTTTGTAAAGATGGGTCCTTTCCCAGCCCTTCTGGCCAGAAGGGCGGGAACAAGAAAAGACAGGGGTGGAGCTAAGGGCCTTCAGGGGGAATTCAACCAATGGGAGCGCGAGAGGCAGGTATGTCTGCTTCACGGTGTGGACTCTGTGGCCACCAGGGGTTACGACACACAGAGGACACAGAGCCAGACGAGGCGGAGTGGCCGCCAACGCCTCCTCCTTTATCTTCCTCAGTGTGTGCGGGCCCAGCGGGAACCGCCTGCCTCACCTCAGAGACCAGGTGCATGGTCTCCGGCCCGATCCAGGCATCCAGCGTCCCCCGCACAGACCGGCCCATCTGGCTCAGGAAGTCAGCGGGGACCTCCCGCTTCTGCCTGCCGGGCGGCACGAAGTCTCGGGAGGGCTCGGACGATGCTGAGTGGAGGAGGACGAGGGCCACCAGGACCAGCAGGAGGACCTGGAGCAGATGCTTGCGCGATGGCCACGTGCTGCCCGATCCAGCCATGACTGGGTCTGCGGGGAGAGCAGCACAGGGTGAGCAGGGGGCCAGACCGCAGGGAAACACTCTGCCTCCACCGAGGCTCCCCTCCACCCTCCCGTCGGTGGAGAAAGGCGGGACCAGCATTTCCCGCGGGAGCTGGCACAGCCACCGATTCCCGGGCTCCTCTCTCACACGCCTCACCCCGCATGTCAGCTCACCAGGAGCACAGCTCAGCGCCTCAGCGGGGAGAGCTCCCTCTAACCCGTTCCCCCGCTCTAAACATCCGAAAGCCTGTCTGTGTGCTTAGGTGCTTTGGACGTGAGAAATAATGTAAGTCTGTCACCCTTGGTTCCCAAGGAGGTTATAATCTACTCAAGGTAAATCTGATGTAAAAACAACTTAAAAACAGCACACAAATAGCTCTCGGATTGCTCCCATCTCCACACAGTCTGCGCCTTTCGCTCCCCACGCCCGTGTCCCTCTGCTGCCTGTTACAGTCTGTCCTGCTCCCCACAGCTGGCTGACTCCGTGCTGCTTCCCCCCTGCTCCCTCGTCCCTAAGCCCCCCTTTCTGTCCCAGCACTCGCTCCCCCAACAATTAAAAAAAAAAAAATAGCGCACAAATAGGACTGTCCGCGCATAACATCAAGAAAGGCGCTCGGTCACTGCTCGAGCAAGAATATGCCGCCGCGTGCCCAGCTGGTGCAGGTGAGCAGACAGGAGGGACGTGTCCGCCCCGGGTCCCTGCTGAGTAGCAAGGCCGGGACTGAACCTAAGCTTCTGCTCTCAAACCACAGGCTCGCTGCGGGGCAGGGCCCGCGGCGGATCCCCATGCAACTGCTCCCGGGGTCGCGGGGAGCTTCGCCAGGGCTGGTGCTGCATCCCACGCCCAGAGGCGCTGGCGCTGCCTGGAGGTGCCGAGGCTTAGACCGCAAGCTCCCGGTAGCGGGGCGGGGGGGGGGGGGGGAGGGAGGGAGGGCTCCACTGTGCGAAGGCGAGACCCACAGGCTCAGAAGGCCCTCTGCTCCCCCGCCGCCGATGGAGGATGGAGGCAAAGGCTGAGAGCACCGCCTTTAAGGAAAGGTGTTATTCTTAATAAAAAGTGGCCCTGGCCGGGGTGGATCAGTGGGTAGCGTCAGCCTGCGGACTAAAGGGTCCCGGGTTCAATTCTGGTCAAGGGCACAGGCCCAGGTTGCCGGCTCGATCCCCAGTAGGGGGCGTGCAGGAGGCAGCGGGTCCATGATTCTCTCTCATCATGGATGTTTCTCTCTCCCCCCCTCACCCTTCCTCCCTGAGATCAATAGAGAAACCAGGACTGGAACCAGGTACATCTGACAGCAGACCACTTGCACACAGCTCCCTGCCACATGGTCGCCAACGTGCGTTTCCGAGGCGACACAGAAAGCCACGCAGAAGACTCTCCGGAAGCGAAAAGGCAGTAGGAACCCATCAATCGTCGCCGTGACTTAGCGGTGACAATTCACTTCACCACTTGGGGTTCTGTGCTCCAGGTCGTGTTCCCTGATGCTACAGGCAAGTTAGGACCCGGCCAGCGCTGACTCAGTGAAGCAGGGTGGATCAGCCAAGCACCGTTTTCAGTACCAACATCTCTGGGCCTCCATGCTCGAGAGAGAGGTGAATCAGTCCCTTCCAGCCCTCCCCCCACCAGATGAACCTGTAGCTCCAGGGCGTTCCCAGGACTCAGACTCTAAGCCAGGCGGAGGGAGGAGCAGCCAGGGGCGTGAGGTTTTGCCCGCTACCAGGGCAGGCAGAGAGCTGGCCAGAAATCAGAGCCATCAGGATGGAGGAGAGGAGAGAGAGTGTTCCCTTCTTGCTTTGTGGGAAAGAGAAGGGTTCAGGAAAGGGTTGTCTATGAAAATATCGAATTCGGGCACTTCCTGGCCCCGAAACAGCTGCTGAAGTCTCCCCTGAGGCCGTGGGACCAAGCAGGGCCGAGAAGCAGGCAATTCCCGAGGGACGACCCCAGGCTGGGACGCCTCCTACCCTGCTTGGCACAGATCAAGCAGCAGATGGCTCCTGCCGGCCATGGTCCGAGGCGAGGGAAGCCCGGGGGCTCCGGAGCTATCTGGGTCATACGCGCCCGGGGACGGACAGGGCAGGCTGGCTCTCTCGGGTGGGATCCTATATCCAGGGAACTCCACCAGCAGGAGTCACATGTCACCGCCTCCATCCTAGGTCCGCGTGACATGAGCTGCTCCCCCCACGGCAGCCTGCTGAGTTCTGCGCTGCGGTGCAGAACTCCACGGTGAAGCGGCCACCTGTCCCGGCTGAGGGGAGCCGGGGGGGACCCTGAAATAAACCCTCCACCTCGAGGCAGGCTGCCGGCCTCTGGGGTGCGCTGGGAACCCGAACGGGATTCCGGAGCATGCCCCGCGCAGAGAACGGTGCAGGTGACTGGCTGCTCCGTCTCCTCTGCTTTCTCGAACAGGAGTCTCTGTCTGTTCTTCCGCATCAATCCCAGGCAGCAAGAACCTGACCCCTCACCGCTCTGTCACACACCTTCTCACCAGAGAGCCGCGGTCACCGCAGGAGCAGCCTCAGCCCTGAGGGGAAGCATGTCTTACGCGGCTTCCCTTCCTGCAGCCACGGTCACCAACCGTGTGTGTGTGTGTGCACGGTTCTACTGTGTCGCTTTATCGTTCACCCGGTGCTGCTACCCCTCCACTTCACTCAACGCTTAACGCTACCTAGGTGGTATTGCTGCTCTTGGCATTTTACCCAGAAAACTGGCTTAGAGCGGTCAGGTGGCTTGCTCAAGTTCACAAAAGCAGAACTGGGACTTGACTCCAGAACCCAAAATCTAAATCTCGCCCTTTCGCTCATTCCACACCCTTGCACAGCACCCATCCTCCCCAGTATCAACAAGCTCCAAGAGAGAGGACACCCGGCCCCCGAGATAAGGCCACCCACAGGGGACCCACCTGCTGGGCTCACAGGTCATGGTGTGTACCGAGCAAGAGATGAGGACAGCAAAAATCGGGGGCCAGACCTGCCCCTGCCATTCAGGCCGCTGCCCTCTGGCTCGGGCAGGGCCGGGGAAGCCGCGGAGGGGGAACGGCTTCCTCTGGCCACGGCAGCGGGAAGCTCTGCGTGTTCGGTGTGGTTTGCTGAGAGGCAGGCTCCCCCCGCCCGGCTTGCTTTCACGCTATGAATCACCACGGGGCAGGAGGGCAGCTGATTGGTGCCTCTTCGGGCCCCGACTTCCTCATCCTGGGGGGCAGTGATTCTCAGCTCTGGTCGCCCATCAGAGTGGCGGGTGGAGCCTGTCACAGCAAGGGGGTCTGTCCCACGGGGGCCAGCTATCTCCGGCTCGCCCCGCGAGGGATCCGCCTTGTTTTCGGAGCTCCTAGGGCACTTCTGATGCAGAACCACGGTCGGCAGGTCAGGGAAAAGCATACTCCAGGCAAAGCCCTGAACGTGTCCCTCCATTTTGGTCCCAGGCTCAATTCTGCCACACACTGAAGCCGCCACCTCCTGCCTGTGACTACCTGAGGCCCAGTCTCCTCCGAAGTACAGCGGGGTACAGCGGGGTACAGCAGGGCCAGGACCTACCACAAGGAGCTAACCTGGCTGGGAGAACTCGGCGCACTGCGCACGGGGAGAGATGGCGGGAACAGCACAAAAAGAGAAAAAACAAAGCAAAGGGATGTGCAGTACCCAAACCGTCAGAATACTGCTCACTACACTGCAGCGGGCTTCCCGGATTCCACGCCTGCCTCCCCTCTGGCTTTGAGCTCCCCGGGTCCAGACCCCACAACTGGCTTTTCCCAGCGCCTGGCACAGCGTGCCTCCTCCGTGCTTGTTGGGGCCATGAGAAGCCCGGCCAGAGGCTGGGAGGGTGCAGTGGAGGGGAGCCCCGGGGAGCCATGCAGACGGGGGGGAGAGGGGGGTGGCTTATTTTAAAGTTGATCCAAACACGCAGGGGCCGCCCAAGGGCAGCCGGTGCTGAAAGGAGGCTCCTAGGCGGGCGAAGCTGCCACGGCGGGGAATGAAGTCAGTGTCCCGGCAGGTGGGGGCAGCCCCGCCAACCCCGACAGCTGCTTCCCAGCCTCTGTTTGGGGGCAGGGCGACAGGGCAGCTTCCCAGCCCAACTGAGCCCTCCCCAGGGCCCAGCCTACCCGAGACAGGGTGTCAGCGGCATGTGCTATTTCGAACAGCGTGTCCCCCTGCCAAGCCCTTGCTGGGTGGCGTCTCTGGCAAGGGACCCGGCACGGCCCATGGGTTCAGGGTACCCCAAAGGGCTCGGAGCGAGGCCGCAGGAGGCTGGGCCGGGGGGCAGGAGTCTGGGGCGAGGCGCTCAGCGCTGGCCTTGTCCCCCAGCCGGACCGCGCCTCGCCTCCGCCGGATTTCCTAGCAGCCTCGGAACCCTCGGCTCCCAGGAAACGCGTGCCTCCCGTTGCTTAGTAACGACGCCCCCTGTTGCATAGCAACTAGGATCCGGGTCCCCAGTCGGACCCCTCCCCAGTCGTGCTCACCAAGTCTCGCGGCTCCGCCCCGGCCCCGCCTGCGTGGCTGCCGCCTCCCTGGCCCGCCCGGCCCCTGACCCCCGGTTGCGGCTCACACTCACCCGCCTCCGGCCACGGCTGCCCTTCACGTGCGACTTCGCTAAACGCGCCACCAAACCCGCGCCTCGATCCCCGGGCGTTGGTTGGTCGTCTGCGCACGCGCAAGGCGGACGCGCCTGGGACCCGCCGCTCCCTCCCGCCCCGCTCGGCGCGCCGTGCGCATGCGCCCTCCCCTCCCGATGGTGTTTTTCCCGAGCTTTCCCACCGGGAGCGCAGGGCGGTGGGCGGCTCGAGCTGGGAACGGAAGTGCGGCGGGAAAGAGGAAAGGCGTGACCCTCTCTGGGCTGGAGAGCGGGTAAGCTGCATCTCTGAACTCGGGGCCGAAGCCCACCCGCCCTCCAGCGCCTCGGCATTTGGGGCGATGTAGTGCCTGAGCGCCGCGGTGCCTCTGGGCAGCGTTTTATAGGAAGGGGCGCCCAAGAGCCCTTGGTCTTTGGAGGAACTTTTCTCGCTGAAAAGGCACGGCGGCAAGAGGTGTTGGAGCAGCTACAGCCGCACAACGCTGGGAAACGCGCCCGTTCCCTGCGGGAGCCGTTCCACGCCCAGGCTGCAGGGGGCGCCCAGCGGCTCAGTTGCAGAGAAGGAGGGGCGCCAACTCTCAGGCCCCAACTCTGCAAAACACAGGCAGCATGGGGGCGGATTTGGAATGAGGTGACCCCTTGCCGGCTTCATCTCTCCGAGTCTCAGTTGGTTCCACGTGACCATAAAAGGACCGCACGGTAGGCGTGGGAATTCAATGAGGTAACTGGACACTGAGAAAGCATCCCAGTTGCCTGAGCCGATTTGCCTCGGTGGATAGAGCATTGGCCTGCGGCCCCGGGTTCCAGTCGGTCAAGGGCACGTACTTGGGGCCTGGGCCTCGGTGGGGTCCCGTGCAGGAAGCAACCAGTCGGTATTTCTCCGTCTTTCCCTCCCTCTTCCACTCTCTCTGAAAATCCATGGGAAAATATCCTCGGGTGAGGATTAAAACAAGAACAATAAAGTCACACAAAGTTGCTCTCGTTTTTAAAAAACATCCCAGTTTCCGTTTTGATGCTTGGATCCCATTGGCTGCCCTGGGAGAGCTCGCCTTTGACGTTAAAGCAGTTCCCCAAACTCAGCGCTGCCTTTCCCCTACCTGAATCAGCCTTCTAATCCTGTCTTCTTCCCAGACCACGCGGGCACAGGAGCTAACAACCAGCCTGTCGCCTCTTCCAGGTGTTTCTTTGCCTCCGATGTTGGCCGGAGCATCCATCGTGCTCTGGACCCTCAGCCAAGGGTCTCTCTTCCCAGCAGGCTCTGTGGCCTCCTGGGCCCCGCCTTCCAGAAGCCTTTCTAACGGTTGCGTCAAGTTTATTCAAAGCGCTTTTTGAATATTCGGTCCTCACCACAACCCTCTGCGTTAGGCCAACCCTTGTTGTCACTGCCCTATTTTACCGATGAGGGGATTAAGGCAGAGACGGTCACTCCGTTTACTCGCTGGGTGGAGCTGGGATTCGAGCACACACAACCCGACTTCAGAGTCCACGCTCCTGGACTCATTCCTGCCACTTCTGTTCTTCTCGCAGCCCTTGTTTGTGCTGTCCCTCCTTTTGGGATGTCCTCTGTGCGGCTTCTCTTCCATCTGAATCTTGCCCACCTGTCAGCATCAGTCACACCTCTTCGGCGAAGAAGACACACCTGTCTGTCCTGCTGCTCGGTCCGGGCCCTTACAGCTCACACCACATGTTCTGTACATGATTTCTGGGAGTACCGTGTTTTATAGGTGTCCACCAAGACCCTCCACGATCTGAGTTGGAAGGGAAACAGAAGTCATGTAGGAAAGAGGCAGAGGAGCTGATGACTTGCCCAAGCTCGCAGAGCAAATTGGGAGTAGAGGCAGGACCAGCTCGGTTTCTCTCTCGGCCAGTGGCCGCTTTCTTCAGCGGGTCATCTAGCCGTGTCTCTCAAACCTCAGAATCCCGTGGGGCACACACCGAAGATGCAGACTCTCTAAGGCAGACCTCAGGAATGTGCATTTTACCAAGTTGGTTAGGAAATTCTCGCGTTGGTTAAAAAACTCTTAAGAGTTTGCAAGATTGTGGCCCCACGGCCCAGCGCGCACGGGTCTCAAAAAGGTTGGGAAAAGCCCTGGCCGGTTTGTTTCAGTGTATAGAGCGTCAGCCTGCGGACTCCAGGGTCCCCAGTTCGAGTCAGGTCAAGGGCACATGCCTGGATTGCGGGACGAGTCCCCAGTGGGGGGCATGCAGGAGGCGGCCAATCAATGATTCCCTCTCATTGGCATTTCTCTTTCACTCTTCCTCTCTGAAATAAATAAAAATATGTGTGTTTTGTTTTTTTAAAAAGGGGGGAAATACATTGTTTTTAAAATTCCCGTTGCATCATGGGAAGTGTAGTTCCGGATCTCTTCTCTCCCTGCCGCAGAGAGCATTTTACGGAAGGAGCCGAGTTGGTCCGGAAATAGTCGAGTGTTCCCTGGCCACGCCCTTTCCTGCCCCGTTGCATTCTGGGAAGGGGCAGTTTCCGTTAAGTACAGGCAGAGGCGCGCGATCCGCCGCAGTCGCACGTGAAGAGCTGCGCGATCAGTCGCTCGGGTTGGTAGCTCTCCGCTCGCCACGGAGCATCCCGGAAGCAGCAGGGAACAGGAACTGTCCCGCGGCCGATCCGAAGCTAAGCCCGGAGCCCGGCGTGTGGCGCCTCGGAGCACAGCGACGGCGCCATGTCCTTGATCTGCTCTAGTGAGTACACGCTGCGGCCGATCGCGGGTCGCAGGCCAGAGAGCCGAGCGGGAGGGTCTGCGGCCGCTGCGGCGCGGGGGCTGGGCGGGGGTGACAGCGGGGCGCGGGGGAGGCAGGGCGGCTGCCTGTCAGCGCGGGGTCCTCCCCCTCTGCGTGGGATGCATTTGCGCAGCGCTTCACCGTTTACGTAACGCCTCGAGTTGATTGTCGCACGCATCGCCGAGGCCTGCCACCTCGCTCACGCAGCGGGAATCGAGGCCTGAACGGAGGGAGGGGGCTGGTGCAGGGAGCCAGCTCCGGCGTAGGCATCAGGATCCCGAGGGCTGGTGCACAATCCGCTTTGGGAGCTGGTGCGCGGCCCCGGGCCTCCGGTTCCCTGCAGAGGCGATTATTGCACTGGATGTCGCTGAGATCTCGCTTGGGTGGGCAGAGCTGCAGTGTGCGCAGGTCACGCGGAGAGGCGGCGGCGGCGGGGCTGGAAGCCAGGTCTGTAGCTCCCCGCCTCACCCGGTGCGAAAGCCGCGGACATTGACGTCGCCTTCGTTGGCGCTCAGTGGTCCGGTTGCATCCTCGCAAGAATCCTCCGGAGCGGGAGCGGGAGCGGGAATAAAGGCCCGTTGTTGGTTTTTCAGATGCGGTGGAAGGTCCAGGGAGATTACGGCTGTTCCAGTGCTGCGCAGCCAGTGGGCGGCAGAGCTGGGTGATGCAGCCAGGCTCTCTGACCCCGAACCCGTGCTTTTTTCATGCATGTGCCGTCCTCTCTCTTGGTAGTTTATGGTGTGTGGTGGCCTAAAGCTCTCCATCCTTACTGTTTTAACAGGTTACTGCTTTCTCATCCCTTTCTGTGTTTGCTTCCTAACTCTCAAGCTCTGGACTCTTAGAATCTTTCCATTACCTCCCCATCCCCCCCTAATCCCCCCCCTAATCCCCCCCACGCCCCGGCAAAGAAAAAGGAAGGGCAGTGGCGATTAGCAAAAGGAAGCCTTGGCCTTGAAGTCGCCGTTTGCAGGGTATTTCACGTTTATTGTTTCCTTCCCGTCTGGAGGAAGCGCGTTCCCATGTCCCCCAGCATCCTTCCGCCCCTTCCCTCCTCTGCGACGCGTTTACCGGGCGCCCGCCCGCTGGGCTGCGGGGTCCAGCTGCAAGCTTGTCCCCAAGGGATGCGCAGACGACGCAGCAGGCAGCGGCTGGGGAATGATGCCGCCGTTGGGGGAGATGGTGCAGATGAATTACTGGGTGGAAAGTGTGGGTAGTGCAGCTTGGCAGCTCGTAAACAACATGTGGCTGGCTGTTTTGTGTCATTCTAGCACCTGTCCCAGTGCTTGGTCCTTTCTTCGTCTGGCTCTCCCTCCGGGCTCTGGACCAGCAATTTTCAGCTGGTTCTTGCAGGAATTTCAAAAACAAGCAATACCTGACTGTTCAGCCAGGGGCACTGACCCTTCTTCAAGCCCTTAGGTTGTCAAATAAAAAAATGGCCGCAGCCGACGCGATACTGGCCACCGGTGCGAGGGCATCGGTGACAGATGCTGTTTCGGGTCAGGCGGACGGCACGCACAGCGTGGTTTGGTGTGCCGCGGGATGGCAGTAATGAGTCCCGCCGTGAGATGAGAGAGGGTGACAGTCGCTGCTCTGGACTGAGGCTCGAGTGGCCTGGTGTGCGCCTGCATGTCCTGGAGTGCGACGGAGGCCCGGCCTCTGTTCTGACGAGGCGGCAGGGAGGTGGTGCTCTCAGGTGCCTGCTCGCGGTCGTTGCGCAGGACGTGTGTGTCGGCTTCTGACTGTCCGGAGACGGTGGCGAAGCTGGTCATGTCGCAGGGAAGCATTCTGGGGGCAGGACAAAGCTGGCGTGGTGTCGTGTCTTCACTCCTGTTCGTTGGGGGTGGGGACACGTGGTCGTGTTGGGGCCAGCAGCAGAGGGGGCGTCCCCTTAGCCCAAGGTCCCTTCCCTCACCAAGGCCCCCGCCCGCCGTCTCTCCGCAGTCTCCAATGAAGTGCCGGAGCACCCGTGCGTGTCCCCGGTCTCCAACCACATCTACGAGCGGCGCCTCATTGAGAAGTACATCGCCGAGAACGGCACCGACCCCATCAACAACCAGCCCCTGTCCGAGGAGCAGCTGGTGGACATCAAAGGTGCCGGAGACCGCCCAGCAGGGCCGTCCCTGCTCAGCCCGTGGGGTGGAGCGTGCCGGGAGGGGCCGCAGCCTAGAGGAGAGGGAGGGAGAGGGAGGGCCCCCGGCTGGTCCTTCACGCCGCTTCCCCCCCCCTCTCGGCAGTGGCTCACCCAATCCGGCCCAAGCCTCCCTCAGCCACCAGCATCCCGGCCATTCTGAAAGCCCTACAGGATGAATGGGTGAGTCCCTGGGGAGAAGCGGAGTTCCCCGCTGGAAGGCCTCGCTGGCCTAGGCCTGGGGGGGCGGGCGGGGGGCACTGTCTTCTCATTCAAGGGCAGGAAGGCCGCGCGGGGCCTGGTGCTGAAGTCCCACGGGTCTGGGTTCCGCCTTAGCTCCGCCGCTCACATGCCGTGGGAGCCGCCTGCGTCCAGGCTCTGGTTCTCCTCGCCGTTCTGCGTGGTCAGTGCCGCTCGGGGCGCGGGGAGAATTAGAGTCCAGATTCGTGGCTTCGGGCTGGTTTTGCCTGTCGGAGCAGCTCCAGCACCAGGAGCCAGGCCGCCTGTGCTGGGTGCTCTCAGATGGGAGCGAAGGCTCGGCTGCGCCTGGCGCTGAGGGTCAGGACGTGGCATCCTTGGTCCCTCTCGGGGAGGGGACGGCAGGGCGTCCGAGGTGAGCCAGGAGGGTCGTGGCACCGCCTGGGAGAGAGTGGCTCCCGCTCCTGCATGCCCAGGTCCGGGAGTCCGGGCGCTGGGTGGCAGCCAACACGGCCGGGGCCACGCAGACAGCGCTTGGGCTGCCAACACGGGCGGAGGCCGGGGACGAGGCGGTGCCCTCTTACCGAGGCGGCCCTTCTGCTGGGCGCTCCCGGCTCCCGCCCCTCACGGTGTGACCCCCTCAGGACGCGGTCATGCTGCACAGCTTCACTCTGCGCCAGCAGCTGCAGACCACCCGCCAGGAGCTGTCCCACGCGCTGTACCAGCACGACGCCGCCTGCCGGGTCATCGCCCGCCTCACCAAGGAAGTCACCGCTGCCCGGGAAGGTACAGCCTCGCCCCCCGCACCCCGCCCCCTCCCACCACCCTACCCCCCACCCACCCCACCCCCCCCCGCTGGTCTCGCTCTGTCATGCCCATTTCTAACACGTCTCTCTCGCAGCTCTGGCGACGCTGAAACCCCAGGCCGGCCTCATTGTGCCGCAGGCCGTGCCCAGCTCCCAGCCCAGTGTCCTGGTGAGTGCTGGCCCCGGCCCCCTGGCCTGCCCTGGGGGGTGGAGGCCACCTGGCTCTCCCGCTCAGGCCTTCCCCTCCCTCACCTTCACGTCTTCCCTGCAGGGTGCAGGCGAGCCGATGGAGCTGGGCGAGCTGGTGGGAATGACCCCCGAGATTATCCAGAAGGTAGGCGTGCTCCATGGTGGGGTGGGACCCCGGTTTCTCCCTGGAGGCTGATAGGAATGGGACCAGGCCAGGAGGCAGAGGGTGGTGCAGAGCAGACTCCCCTACGGCCCAGCTGTGCATCGCCCTTAGGAGCTGTGTGACCGTGGGCGGCTTGCCCGCCCTCTGGGGTCCGCTCCCCTTGCTCCTAAAGAGAACAGCAGCGCCTCCTCCCGGACTGTACCCCCCCCCCCCCCGCTTCTCGTTAGGGGGCTCTTGGCAGATATGAAACACTTTATTACAAGTCCTCACTTTGTCGCTGAGGGAGCCGGGACGGGGTGGAGGCTAGCTGGAGGCAGATCCGAAGGCGCAGCTCACACGCAGAGCTGGCAGGCCTCGGGCGGGGCTGTGGGCCTGGGCCTCCCCCAGGACGTGCTCGCTCGGTCGTGTCTACCAAGCAGGGCAGGCGGCAGCTCGCACCTCGGCACCACGGGGCTGGCCTGGGCGCTGCAGACCTGGGCTCCCTCGCCCTGCATTGTCCCCTCTGCGGCCTCGGCCAAAGTGACTCCACTTCTCCGAGGCTCCGTTTTCTCTGAAACCAAGTCCTCAGCGCCCGCCCCGCAGCTTGGAGAGCGAGAAGGGCTCATGCCTGTCCCCGGCACAGACCTCGGCTTTCTGCCGACACCTGTGGAGACGGCCATGCCCGCACCCCGCACCCCATGCAGAATAGCCTGTCTCTCACTGAGTCTGTTCCCTCTCTCACCCCCAGCTTCAAGACAAGGCCACCGTGCTGACCACGGAGCGTAAGAAGGTGCGTGTTCTCCCAGGGCCGGGCCGGGCGGCCGGGGGGTGTGGCTGGGGAGGCAGAGCCCCTGGGGGGGCGGCTGGGTCCTGCGCTCACGCCCTTCTCGGGCCTCTTGCTTTCTCAGAGAGGGAAGACGGTGCCTGAGGAGCTGGTGAAGCCGGAGGAGCTCAGCAAGTACCGGCAGGTGGCTTCCCACGTGGTAAGTGGCCGGGCCTCGGTCTCGGGGACAGGGCCCCCAGGGCTGTTTCTGGGTGGGGCGGGCCAGCCTGGAGCCAGCGGGCAGCGAGCTGTCCCATGCCTCTGGCCCGTCTCTAGCCTCGGCTGCCGCCTTGTCACCTCGCTTCCTGCCCGCTCTGGCTTCCCAGTGATGCGGTGAGGGAGGTGCTGGTCCAGGCAGAGGCCAGTGCAGAGGGTGGGAGCACCAGCCGCCTGTTGGCTGGGCGCGGGGCGGGGGGCGTGTGGGGCTCTGGCTGCCGAGCTGGGCCCGACAGGTTCGCTCTGACAGGGCCTGCACAGCGCCAGCATCCCTGGGATCCTCGCCCTGGACCTCTGCCCCGCCGACACCAACAAGGTCCTCACCGGTAAGAGCGGGCCTGGCCCGGGCGTGGGGGATGGGGGCGGTGCTTGTCTGTCCTGTGCGTGGGCCGCGGGGCAAAGGGCCCGGGAAGGCCTTGGCTCCTGGGTCTCACGCGCACCCTTCCAGGGGGAGCGGATAAGAACGTCGTCGTCTTCGACAAGAGTTCCGAGCAGATCCTGGCCACCCTCAAGGGCCACACCAAGAAGGTCACCAGCGTCGTGTTCCACCCTTCCCAGGTAGCACCTCCTCTCCCTCATCTGTGAGCCCCTCATCTCTGAGCCCCCCCTCATCTGTGACCCCCCCATCTCTGAGCCCTCCTCATCTCTGACCCCCCTCATCTGTGACCCCCCTCATCTGTGACCCCCTCATCTCTGACCCCCCATCTCTGAGCCCCCTCATCTCTGACCCCCTCATCTGTGACCCCCTCATCTCAGTCCCCCCTCATCTCAGTCCCCCCTCATCTGTGACCCCCTCATCTGTGACCCCCTCATCTGTGAGCCCCTCATCTGTGACCCCCTCATCTGTGAGCCCCTCATCTGTGACCCCCCTCATCTCTGACCCCCCTCATCTCTGACCCCCTCATCTCTGACCCCCTCATCTCTGACCCCCCATCTCTGAGCCCCCTCATCTCTGACCCCCTCATCTGTGACCCCCTCATCTCAGTACCCCCTCATCTCAGTACCCCCTCATCTGTGACCCCCTCATCTGTGACCCCCTCATCTGTGACCCCCTCATCTGTGACCCCCCTCATCTGTGACCCCCCTCATCTGTGACCCCCCTCATCTGTGACCCCCCTCACCTCTGACCCCATGTCGGCACTCAGGGCCCAGAGCCGCCCGCCCCTGCTGCCTCCTAGGGTGCGCTCTGGTCTCTGCGGGGACAGTTAGGGCCTCTGCTTGGCGCCGTCGATCCCTTTCTCTGTGGGGCCCACAAGGCAGCCTTCCGACGCGGCAGAGAGAACGTGTCACTTACAAAGGCGCCTTCGTTGCCGCAGTTCCTAGAAGGACCACGTCCTGTGTTTACAATACAAACGCAGGAAACAAAGCCCAACAGAACCTGGGCCGAGGATCCGAGGCAGTCAGGACCCCGGTCCTCGGGGGGAACGGGGTGTGCCGGTCGCAGCGGGTGGGTGGGATAGACGGGCCGCGGGCCTCTCGGGCAGAGTCCTGGTGTCATGGGTGCGGCAGCTCAGGCCCCGGACTGTGGGGCTGGGGCTGAGACCGTGGCCCCTGCCGCTCAGCCCGCGTTGCCTGTCCCTTCAGGAAGTTAGAAAGAGAAGAACACCTGGTGAACTTTTCACAAAAATCAGTCTCTCCAAATGGAAGCCCGCCTTCCTTACTGGGGTTAATATTTCTCTACGAAATCACGTTGACAAAAGATGGTGGTTGGTTTTACCTTCGTTTTCAACGTCCTAACTACAGTGCTTGGTGGTGCTACGGGAGCTCTCTCCCTGCCCCAGACCATCCTGGGAGCCTTAGATGCAGGGGCCATGCCCTCGCAGCCCTTCAGGCCAGTGCTGAGGCCGCATCCGCCACCCGCCACCCGCCTGGAGCACTGGCCCGCGGGCCGTGAGACCAGCCACGCGGCCCCATCGCCCAGCCCGCTGCTCTGGTCCTGGGTGCTACACTCCGCTGCAGTTCTCCGCTCACCACTAGGTGGCGGGGCCTCTACGGCCAAATGCTGGTTGATTTAGCATCTTAGCGTTTCCCCGGCCCTGGTAGGCATCCTGGGTGGGCGGGAGGTTCCAGGCAGGGCAGGGCCCAAGGAGAAGCCGAGCGGGAGTTGGGGGGGTGGCCATCCGCAGCCTGGGAGGCCGCTGGGGTGCACCTCTTCTCTCCCTGAGTGCCCGCCTCCCTCCCCTCCTAGGAGCTGGTGTTCTCTGCTTCCCCGGATGCCACGATCAGGATCTGGTCGGTCCCGAGCTCCTCCTGTGTGCAGGTGGTTCGGGCCCACGAGAGCTCTGTGACCGGCCTCAGCCTCCACGCCACCGGCGACTATCTCCTGAGCTCCTCTGATGACCAGGTGAGGCCCCGAGGGCTCGAGCAGCGAGGGCGGAGGGCAGCTACACGCACACACCCGGCCGCCCCCAGCAAGGAGAGCGTCTCCTTGGCCAGCGGCGTGGGGGGGGGGGGGGGCGCTGGCTTCACCAGGGCTTGCAGGACGAGGGTCCCTGCTCCCTGGAGGGCACCCCTTTCTGACTGCTGCCTTGTGTCTGTCTCAGTACTGGGCCTTCTCTGACATCCAGACGGGGCGCGTGCTCACCAAGGTGACGGATGAGACCTCCGGCTGCGGTGAGTGGTCTCCCTTCATTTGTCTTTGTTTTATTTGTTCACTTGTTATAAAAATGCACTGAGTGCCAGGACCTGCTGAGTGCCAGGCATTGGGGGGCACCTTCTGCGTGCTTGTCCCCTGGGGCTCTGACCACGACGCTCTCCCTCCCCCAGCTCTCACCTGTGCGCAGTTCCATCCCGATGGGCTCATCTTTGGGACAGGAACCATGGACTCTCAGATCAAGATCTGGGACCTGAAGGTAGGACCCGCAGCCTCCACCTGCCGCAGCTGAGCCCGTGCTGCTCGTGTGCTAGATGCCGTGGCGTCCGGCCCGGGGCGTGCGGTGGAGAGGGCTGTGTGTGACGGAGGGGGTGGTCGGGGGCCCTGGGCTGGCCCCCCTCTTCCCGCTCCTGTCTTCCCCTGAGAGACAGGACGCCTCAGAGGGAGGGGGTCCGGGAGCTCCGTTCCTCCCTCTCCTGACCGCCCCCTCCCGCAGGAGCGCACCAACGTGGCCAACTTCCCTGGCCACTCGGGCCCCATCACCAGCATCGCCTTCTCCGAGAACGGCTACTACCTGGCCACGGCGGCCGACGACTCCTCCGTCAAGCTCTGGGACCTGCGCAAGCTGAAGAACTTCAAGACGCTGCAGCTGGATAACAACTTTGAGGTGCGCCCCCCCCCACCCCCCGCTCCTTGTCTGTCAGTCATCCACCGAAACACCGAGCAGCTGCGTCCGCTCCGCTGCCGACCCCCCATGTGACCTCTGTTCCGGCTCCGCAGGTGAAGTCCCTGATCTTCGACCAGAGCGGGACCTACCTGGCCCTGGGGGGCACCGACGTCCAGATCTACATCTGCAAGCAGTGGACGGAGATCCTCCACTTCACAGGTGGGCCGGGGCCCAGGTCTCCGGGGCTGGGGGCTGGCCGGCCAGTGGGGGGTCTTGCTGAGGCAGGAGCACGTGTGACCGAGAAGACGGACTGGGGAGGGAGTGCTGGGCTCTCGTGCCGGCTCTGCCCGCAGGCGTGACACCGCCGGTCCTCCGCCCAGGGGCGCGGGATGTGCGTCCCACGGGGCCGAGGAGCGTGTGGCGGCACAGGGAGGGTCTGCCCTCAGTACCCCGCACGCGTCCTGTCTGCTGTGGGGTCAGAGCCGCGAGTGCGAGGGAGGAGGCCTCTCACTGATGGGCTGACGGTCAGGTGAGGAAGGGGTGTGATGGCTTCCCAGATAAACGCCTCATTGCAAGCGGACGTGCCGGAGAAGGAGGCCCACGGTGCTGAGCCGTGGCTACAGGTCGCCTCCCGCCATAGCTGTGGCCCTGATGCGTGACCCCCTTTCGGGGCTGTCGCTTCTCCACCTTGAAGGTGGGCAGAGCGGCTCTGTGTGCAGATGGCGCCAGCTGGGGCGCGGGGGGTGGCGTGCGAGGCGGCAGGTGCCTGCTGCTCCGTGGCAGCTGCTGCTTCTGTGTGGACAGTTCTTGTCCGAGTGGCAGGTTGTGGGCAGGACACAGGACACTTGCCCACCGCATGCTCCAGGCCGCGCAGTGCGGTGTTTTGGGGGTGCCCAGGCCTAACTGCGGCCGAGGCTGAGCCTTCCCCGACGCCATGGCCTGCAGTGACAGCCGGCTCGCAGCAGGTGACCCTGAACGGGCCTGAGGAACGTGCGCTGAGTTCCTGAACTGCCCGAGCCCGGGGGAGTGCTGCCCAGCCCCTCTGCCCGCCCCAGGCCGCCCTGTGTGAGGGGCCGGGGCTCCCAAAGAGTCGGGACCCGCGAGCCAGAACGAGCGGAGGGCCGTTCCAGCTACAAGCAAGCTGACCGCTGGAGCTCAACCAGGAGTGAAAGCCAGCCGGTCAGGGGCCCAGCCAGGGCCTCCGCGCTTCTGGCTCAGCGCTCGTGGCCAGCTCAGGGCGGGACCAGGACGGGACCACGGCTGCCCTGAAAGCGCGGGGCCGGGGTGGGGGCTGGTACTCCTCCGTGTACTCGACCCATGGCAAAGCCTCACATGCCAGGCACCGCGTGAGGCCCTGCGTGGGAATGCAGGTCCCACCAGAGCCCAGCCCTGCCCTGCCCTCGGAGTGTAAAATCCGGGGAACCAGAGGAGCAGTGACGTGGGGGGCGGGGAGCGCGTGTCGTCGGGCAGCGCTCAGGCCCCGGGGAAGGCCTCACAACGCCTCGTCTCTTTCAGAGCACAGCGGCCTGACCACAGGAGTGGCCTTCGGGCAGCACGCCAAGTTCATCGCTTCCACGGGCATGGACAGGAGCCTCAAGTTCTACAGCCTGTAGGCCCTGTCCCTTCTGACGGTGGGGTCGAGTTAGGGTCGGGGAGGGGGGAGGCAGGGGAGAGACTACTGGGGGGAGGGGCCTTGGGGGGGACAGTCACATCATTTCACTGGGCTGGGGGGCGGCCTGCGAACCCTGGCGGCCTGCACCAGCCTCACCTGCAGCTTCCAGGCCCGGGAGCAGACAGGGAGGGAGCGCTGTCACCCTCCGGAGGCTGGTCGGCGCCAGCTGTTCCACACCCTGGGCTTCGGCTTCGGTTCCAGAGACGCACAGGCTGAGCCCAGGGAGCTGGAGGGATGGGCGCGAGGGCTGGCGCAGGATTTTGTAAGCAGCGACCTAATTTCATTAAAAAAGGAAACAATAAAGCCGCCATCTCCTGGGGGTCCGTGCATGCGTGTGTGGGGGGGCGGGCAGGACTTGGGGGGGGGTGTGGGGGGCGGGCAGGACTTGGGGGTGTGGGGGGGGCGGGCAGGACTTGGGGGGGTGTGTGGGGGGGGCGGGCAGGACTTGGGGGTGTGTGTGGGGGGGGGCGGGCAGGACTTGGGGGGGTGTGGGGGGGGCAGGCAGGACTTGGGGGTGTGTGTGGGGGGTGTGTGTTGCCTATGCGGGTGGGAGTGGGTGGGAACGGGGGGCGCGGCCCCTCAGGAAGCCCACAGCCCTTTGCCCTTTGCTTTCATCACTCTCACACGCCCCCGCCCCCCTCCCCCCCTTAAAGAAATCCAAGAAAACAAACCTCCAGGCCCTTTGCCAGGAAGTCTCCAGGTCCCCGCAGGGCTGGGCCTGGTCTCAGGGTCTCCTGTCGCTCGTGCTCCCGCCTGCCCGGCCTGGCAGGGAGAGAGGAGCGGGCTAGTGGCCTTTCCTTGCTGGACCAGCGCGGCCCAGTGGCTGAGCGTCATGTGAACCAGGAGGTCGTGGTGCGCTTCCTGGTCAGGGCACCTGCCCGGGTTGCAGGCGCATCCCCAGTGCGGGCGTGCAGGAGGCGGCCTGCCTGTCCATGACTCTCTCGTCGTGGATGTTTCTCTCTCCCTCCCCCTTCCTCTCTGAGGTCAGTGAGAATAGATCTTTTAAGAAGATGGCCTTTTGCCGGTGGGGAGCTGAGAGCAAGGGCCTTTCCTTGCGATAGGAGACCTGGCCCCGCCGCTGTCAGGAGGCTCTGTAACCGGCAGTGGAAATCCGAAGTAGGGCCAGTTCTGGGGAGACGGCAGTAAATAGTGAAGACCAGGAGACAGGTGTACCCCGCAAGGGCTGGGGCTGCTTGAGGGGGTTCCGGTGGGGCTGCTTGAGGGGGGTGGTCGGGAGGGCCTTGCTGAAGTGCCTACGGTCACGCTGAAGCCCGAGTGCCCTGCAGAGGGGGCGCCTGAGGCTGGAGCGGTGCGGGTGGGGTGTGGAGGGACAGGAGGGGGCCAGTGTGACCACCAGCCTGGCAGGGTGGTCGTTAGTACTTGACCAGCAGGCCCAGTGCAGCATGGGAGGGACGCGGGTGGGGGGGAAGGATGAGAAAGTGGGTCAGTGCCGTGGGTGAGGAATTGTGCGGGAAGGGAGCTGAGACGGGCTGCGGCCACAGCAGAGTCCATGAGATGCAGCAGGCCCGTGTCTCGCTGGCCAGGCTGCTGGTCACGGGGGCGGCGGGGGCGGGGGGGGGCCAGGCCCCCGCAGGCGGCACACTTACCGGCTGGGGAAACCTGAAACAGCCCAGGAAGACAGCCACTGGCCTTTCAGCCCAGCTCCTCAGCAAATGCCCCCCTGCACGCCTTTCTCGGTGCCTAGAGCAGGGAGGAGGCAGGCGGCGGATCTCAGCCCGGGTGCCCGGAGCTGCCACTGCCTGTCAGGGCTCCAGGTGTGGGCTTGGCTGCCTTAGGGACCTGCTCTGGACCCAGTGGTCAGGCCACTGAGGCTGTATTCCAGGCCCAGGAGCAGCCCGTAGTCCTGGCATGCCATCCCACGTGAACCTGAGCGCCCCAGCATGCAGGCACCCAGCCCCGCGGGCCCGGCTCACATACCCCCTGTTGGAGGGGAGGGCGTGGCCACATCGCTCTCAGCCTTGGCGCACTGCCCAGGGCGGCCACCTGGGGGCACTGTAGTTACCTGTAGCCCCGCTCTGCACCAGGCTGGGCTCAGCCCCGCAGGGCAGCCCTGCCAGCGCCCCATCTGCCATAGGAACAAGCGAAGAGTGAGGCTGAGGTTTCGAGCATCTGACGGACACCCCACATGAACCACGCCTGGTCCACTGGGCCAGGACGGAAGCCAAGGAGCCGCTCGGTTTCCAGGACGCAGTGGCCAGCTGGGGGCTCCGGGAGGCAAGCCCCGCTGGGGTCCCTGCTCCTCCGGCCCCGCCGGCCCATCAGCATCTGCGTCAAACCCCCATCGATGTGCCTGCTCCAGGGCTGATCCGGACCCGTGAGCTGAACCGCCTCCCCCGCTTCTGCCCGTCCTGCACCCAGGGGCTGCCGGGGCTGAGCCTGCAACCTGGGCGTGTGCCCTGGACCACAGTCGCACCTGGGACCCTTCAGTCCGCTGAGCCAAACGGGCTCCGGCCACGCGCTGCTTTCGCCCCGTGTTTGTGCTTTCACGCTGGTCCTGAGGTTAAGCCTTCGTTTCCGTGTTGTCTTACAATGATTGCAGCACGCTTCTTAAATGCACCGACAGCCTGCCCTGTTCCTCACTCAGAAGGCTGACCGCGTCTGCCTCTCCCTGCTGCGGTGCGGGGCCAGCGTGGCGCCTGTGTGTGTGGCACGCGCCCCCAGACGTGCCTGCACGCGGAGCCCGTGGTGGGGGCTGCGTTTTGCTTGAGCTGGAGCCGTCTCCCCGCCCGTGTCACTCGGGCACCCGCATCCATTTGCTCAACCACAGTGTAGTAGGAAGGAGCCGAGGGGGGGTGGGGGGGAGCCCGTGGTCTCGCCTCCTGCAGCCACTGCCGGGCCCCGCCCCGAAAAGGGCAGGAAGAGAGACCTGACAGGCCCCCCACCTCTGCTTCCTGCCACAGGTCAGCAAAGTGGTTGGTTATCACCCCATCGGGTCTGACTCAGGTTCTCAGGGCTCAGGTGCCTGCTGTGCTGGGAGGCGGTTGGGGGAGGGAAGGTTGAAGGTACAGGATCAGGCGAGGTCTCACTGTCCAAAGTGGAGTGTGCCCTGCCTCGGCGAAGCCGGGAACCTCCACTGCACATGTTGCAAACAGAACCCTTCGGCAGAAAGACTGAGAAACGTGCACAATTTCAATACCGATTCCCAAAGTTTCCTGCCCGCCGGCGTGGCTTGGGGGTAGAGCGTCCACCTAGGAACCAGGAGGTCACGGTTCGATTCCCGGTGACGGCACAAGCCCGGGTTTTGGGCTCCATCCCCAGTGGGGGGCGTGCAGGAGGCAGCTGATCCATGATTCTCTCCGATGTTTCTCTCTCCCCCTCCCTTCCTCTCTGAAATTAATAAAAACATGGTTTTTAAAAATCTCGCACCTCAATACACTGGACAGGAGGGAAACGCCCACTGTCACAGGAGTGTCACGAGAAAAGTGGGTACTTGTAAGTGTGTAGGGTAGGGGAAGCTCTGCCATGTTCCAAGGTAACAGTACGAGGAGAGAGATTCGTTACGTAGCTCTCCTCCAAGCAAGACAGACACCCTCCCCCAGGAAACCCAGGGCCAGCCCCGGGGGACGTGTATCGGATGAGGATGTCCACCCTGAACTAGCGAACGCTCTATAGACGCGAGAGACGCGCAGTGGCGCAGGCAAGAGACAGGAGGAGGCAATCCATGCGTGGCCAGGAGGTGCCTCGCTTCTGCTCAGAGGCCCATTTTGAGTTGGCAACGCCGCCGTTCGGATCGATGGGCGAGGGTTTGGAACGCCAGGCTATGGAGGCCAGGCCCACGCCCACCCAGAGCCCGGGCATCGGAAGGCGCGGCTCTGGACCCAGTGGTTCTAAGCGCTTCTAGGAAAACCGGGTACAAAGCATCACCTGCTGCTGATTGTGCGCAGCACCCATTATCCCCAACCACAGGCTTGGTCTCCATCAGATCCTCCGTGCAGCCGCACCACAGAGGAAGCGGCATGCGGGTACGAAATGACACGGGCCTGTCAACAGGCCAGAGGCTGGCTGGCTGATTCTCATCTACAGTCACTTCGTTCCCAGCACCGATGCCATTGATAGCAGCCCCTTCTTGTGTTGGTTCGAGGCTTAGGGCGCACTGGGGGGAGGGGAGAGGAAGCGGCGACGCTGGATTGGATTGGAGCCAGAAGCTGTCGCACCCCCTCCCCCCCAATGTTCCTGTGTGACTGGTCCTGGGGCCCAGGGGCAGGGCCGGGCTGGGGAGGAGGCTGGCGCCCAGAAGTCACCCACAGCCTTGAGGGGGAGGCTAGGGGCTCAGAGCAGAACGAGGCGGCGTGTTCAAGGCAGGTTCAGTTCCTTTGGGCCCTGGGTGCCCCATCTGTGGCACAGCCAAGCAGTGCGCTCTGCAGGTGCCAGTCAGGACTCGCACGTCGGTGCGGAGGTGGCCGGCCCTCCCAGGCCCTGAGCCCTGCGGCTCCCACTCCCAGCTCCTGTGGCCCCTGACTTCCGTAACATTACCTTCCTCTACCTTGACGTCCCCCCACCCGGAGAACCACCTTTCCTCCCAAGCCCAGGCGTGGGGACCCCGACTGGCCCCAGCGTGTGTGACAGGCGGCGGCGAGAGGGCGGCGCCGAGCTAAGGGACAGGTTTCCAGGACGAGGAAGGATCTGCTCTGGCACCAGAGAGCTTGAGACCACAGTTTATTGAGGTTCAGCCCCGGCTGCCCTCCAGGAGCCCCGGGGCCAGGCCCCGACTCAGGCCCACGAAGACCCCGGTCCCCAGCACCAGGGCCGCGGCCGCCAGCAGCAGGGCCACCCCGCGGAGAAGCCTCGGGTCCGAGTTCCCGGCGGAGCCTGTAGAGGGGGCGAGGCTGTCAGGGTGGGTGTGGGTGGCCCTCCCTCCAGGCCTGGAGGCCATTTGCCCTCTGCTCCCACGGAATGAGCACCCCCTGCCCTAACCACGCGGAGCGTCCGCTTACAGCCCTGGCGGCCAAGGCCCGTACCTGCGGGCCCGGGCGCGGGCTCCTGCCTGTAGGAATCCACAAAGCCCACAGGCCCCGGAGAGCTGACCACGTCCTGCGGCTGCGGCTCAGCAGCGTCCCCGAGGCCCCTCGTGGCCCGGCGCGGTCCTGCGGGAGAGGAGCGGCATCGGGCTGGTGTCCGGCCCCAGTGGCCCAGAGGCCAGGACAGATGGATGCAAGAATACAGACACCCCCACCCTCCCCCACCCCAGACGCACGGGCAGTCCTGGAGCCGCAGGGAGCGGAGCAGGGCTCCAGCCCCGACGGGGAGCAGGCAGAGGCGCTGCAGAAGAAGTAGACCTGCGGGAGGAGGAAGGCCGAGGCAGGGCTGGCTCGGCCCTGAAGAGGCACCGAGGCAGGGACCCCGGACCCAGGCGGGCGGGGGAGCATCTGGGCCGCGGGCCAGGACGGAGACTGTGGCTGCTGCTGGTGGGGCACCGCGTGTGCGTGCTGCCCTCCCCCCACCCCACCCCCGTGTGGAACCCATGCGTCTCCTTCCTGACGGCCCAGGTTCTGATGGGCAGGGACCCCTGCCCCAGCCCTCGGCCTGACCCCCGCACTCCTCGGGTGGCAAAGCCCCTGGGAGGCTGTCTTGCTCCAGAGCGAGTGACTGACAGAGGAGGTTTTGAGAAGGTGGGGCTTGGCCAGGCCTGGTCCCAGTGCCCAGTGCCCGAGGGCAGGGGGAGGACAGGCTGGCACGCTTCCTGAACAGAGTCCAGGGCGGCGCCCGAAGGAGTAGAGGCCGGAGGAGATGACTGAGCCTGCACCCCGAGGCCGGCCAGGGCCTCGGTCCCAGGTCGTGACGGGAGAGGCTCACAGCTGAGAAGAGGACTCTGCCGTCCTCAGATGCCACCCGAGAAGTCTCCCTCCGATGTGACACATGGGGCTGTTTAAGAGAAGTAGAGGGTGCCGGGCGGCAGGCTCAGGGGCCGAGCACCCACCTAGGACCCAGGAGGTCCCAGTTGGATTCCCGGTCAGGGCACAGGCCTGAATTGTGGGCTCCACCCCCAGTGGGGGGCGTGCAGGAGGCAGCCGGTCCGTGACTCTCTCATCATGGATGTTTCTCTCTCTCCCTCTCCCTGCCTCTGAGGTCAATAAAGACTTTTTAAAAATAAATAAAATAGAGGTCTGTGTGTGTGAATATGAAAGATATGTAGCTTTTGTTCCACTGAGCAATACACAACGGGGGTGGCCACTGTGCCGTTTGCATGTCGTGTGGAGCCCCAGGGACACCCGTGTGCGCCGTGTCTACCTCCGGGAGAAGCTGCTGGGCAGGCAGACGCCCAGCAGCGTAGGTCGACACGCCGCGGCGTCAGGTGTGACGGGGCTCAGCCTCCGGGTGGATGCTATGTCTCCACCAACACCCCCCTCATTGTTCACCGGTCACCTCGGCTGCCCTGAGGCCAGCACTGGGGCTCCAGGACACCTGGCGAAGCGAGCCATCGGGGAGCCTGTGTCTGCACCAGCGGCCGGTGCCGAGGGATGCAGTGACAGCAGGCACAGGGCACGGGAGCTCAGAACGGGGCTCGGGGCTCAGGAGCTCAGAACAGGCACGGGCACGGGCACGGGCTTCTCACCGGTCCCCTGAGGGCCCTGCCAGAGCTGGCGTTCAGGAAGGCGAAGGTGGCCACGGTGAAGCGCTGGTAATGCGCCGGGAAAGGCAGCTTGGCCCTGTCCAAGGCCACCAGGCGGGTCCTGTACCTGTCACCCTCAAAAGGGCACCTGGGAGGAGAGGAGGCAAGGAGGCCACCCACTGAGGCGGGGGAGGCGGCGGCGGAGCCCTGGGGGAGACTGGGGAGCCCTGGGGGAGCCTGGGGAGCCCTGGGGGAGCCGGGGGAGCCCTGGGGGAGACTGGGGAGCCAGCAGCCGCCACCTCTCACCCATCGGACAGGAGGGGCCACTGCGGCTGCTGGAGGGGGCTGGCGCTGGGGGTGGCCCAGCAGCGGTGCAGCACCAGGGCCAGGTGGGGGTCTGTCCTCTGCAGGAGCCGGACCTCCACAGGCACCGGCTCCAGGAGCAGCCGCACCAGCGGGTAGTCCCCCTCCTCGTAGTAGGAGCCGAAAGCCTCGTCTGCGGGCAGAGGGGCGTGAGCCTCGGACTTCAAGTCGGACGGGGGCGGGGGGGTGGGAGGGGGAGAAAGCGGGGCCCCCCGGGACACCATACCCTTGGCGATCCGCAGCTCGAGCCGCAGGGGGCCGGGCTGGGCCACAGAGGCGGGCGACGCGGGCGGGAAGACAGCCGCCTGGAGGGGCAGGAAGTCACTGCCATTGAAGATGCAGCGAGCCTGGAGCCTGAAGTTGGGGCGAGAGGAGGGGCTCGGGTCAGCGCCCCCAGGTGCCAGGCCGTGGATGCCACAGACAGGACCCAGGCGGTGGGCACCTGGGGGCGCTGGGGTAACGAGCACCCCGCCTCGCCTCCGCCCTCCTTGCCCGCCTGGGACAGCTCAGGCCTGCCACGCCGGGCTCCCTCTCGGTGCAGGGCCAGCTGGATGGAGGCCTGGGTGCTCACCTCGTTCTGGCATTTGGAGCTCCCTCGTTGCCTGCCAGTCAAGCCTGGCGGGCAGACCTGGGTTTGAATCTTCTTAGCCATGTACTGAGCATGCACTTAGCATGCACTTAGCATGCACTGGCCACGGGACCCCAAGCAAACGGCTTAGCCTAAGCCTCAGTTTCCAAATTTGTAAAATGGTGACAGCCCCTCCCCGCAAGGGCTGAGGTAGGATCAGTGAGGTGCAGGGTTTGAACCTGAACCCCGAGGGCCCCAAATCCTCCCTCACCCACACCCCCTTCAGCCCCGTCCCCACGTCCAGCCTAAGGCTCGCTCACCGGAAGCTGCCGTCCCGGGTGATGGCACCCTGTGGTCCCACTTGGACCTCGACGTCCGACACCAGCTGGTTCTCATAGATGAGCTGGTTGCCGACCACCTGTGGAGGAGACAGCGGGGTGAGCCCCCTCCCCCCGGGCAGCCGGCCTCCCGCCCCCCGCCCCCGCCCCCGCCCCCGCGCCTGCCTGGACGGTGGTGCCGCAGTGCGTGAATGGGAAGTGGAAGACGACGAAGGACCCCGTCTCCTGGGTGGGGGAGCAGCGGGCGGGGGCGTAGGCCAGGTGGACGTTGGCCAGCGTGACCCTGTGCGCCAAGGCTGTCTCCTGGGACACCGCCAGGACGAAGTGGCCGTCCCTGAAGCACTGGACTGTCGCTGGAACAAAGGCGGGTCAGAGACGGGTCAGGGCCTCGGGGCTTAGGTGCGTCCGGCACGGGCACCGGGGGCTGCTGACCGCCGGCACTGGCCGAGGAGCGAGGACCAGGTTCTCCTCTCCACGGGGGCCGAGCCACCGAGCCAGCCCTCCCAGACCCGGGTTCTCACGCATGAGCAGTCCCCCATCCTCTGAGTAAGATCCCCATCTCACCCATCATCCCCCCGGGAGGTTCTAGATCTGAAGCTGGGGGAGCAGCCGGCTGGCGGGGCTCAGGGGCGGAGCGTCAACCTCTGAACCGGGAGCCCTCGGTTCGATTCCCGGTCAGGGCGCAGGCCCGGGGCTGCGGGCTCCATCCCCGGTGTGGGGCGTGCAGGAGGCAGCCGGTCTGTGGTTCCCTCTCATCACTGATAGTTCTGTCTCCCTCCCCTTCTCTCTCCCTCCCCTTCTCTCTCTGAAATCAATTAAGAGTAAAAGATAACGTGAGAAACAGAGGAAGGGGAACATGCACAGGCAGAGCTATTAGTGCGAGCCATTCCCGGGGCACCTCTCGCCGGGCAAGCGGGCCCGTGTGGCCCCGTGGGGGTCTGCCCTGCAGGCTCCGCTGGGTCGGCTCTCCCAGGGATGGGAGAGGAGAAGGGCCTCCTACGGCTTCAGGAGTCAGAGGACGGCACCCTGCGGGGCTTGGGACGTGGTACCTGTGTTGCCATAGTAACAGGGAACATCCCTGGTGTTGTCATAGCAGCAGCCAGCCTGCCAACAGGCTTCCTTTGAGCTCCCTCTGGCCAGGCAGGGGATGGGCCCCGAGGCCCCCCGGCACTGCTCCGGGCTCGGGCGGGTGCCCAGGGCTGGCGGCAGAGAGGCGAGGACGTGAGAAGGAGCCAGGCAGCAACCCCCGATAGGTCCCAGGGTAAGCACCCAGGAAGAGCCCTACACACCCATGTCCTCCGACTTGTCAGCGCCCCAGCTCTCCACGGTGCCCCCCTGGGCGCCGGCCCACGTGGGGTGGGTGGGGCCAGATCCAAGGGCTGAGGAGGCAGGGGTTGGGGGGCTGATGCTGGGCTCTGCGGTGGGACGGAGCTCAGGGGTGTGCGGGGTGGAGAGTGAGAAGCTGGTGGGTGGGACCAGCTGGCCGTCCGGCGGCGTCGTCCAGCCGTGGGCAGGT
The DNA here is from genome assembly GCA_026230045.1 of Corynorhinus townsendii. NCBI lineage: Eukaryota > Metazoa > Chordata > Mammalia > Chiroptera > Vespertilionidae > Corynorhinus > Corynorhinus townsendii. The sequence continues at coordinate 2,114,548 of JAPDVU010000008.1, read as the reverse complement.
TTGGGACAGACCAGAGTGAGGTTCCGCGCCCCGTCCACACGGCCGTCAGGCAGCAGAGCCTCGATGAACACACTCAGGTGGGAGCGCCCGGCCTGCAGGTGGGAAGGCAAGTGGGACAGCAGCTGGGGGGCCGCTCCGCAGCCAGGCTGGTGGCCTGGGGGCGCCCAGCTGGGTGGCAGACGGGGGGGGCGGGGGCTAGGGAGGGGGCGCCCAGCTGGGTGGCAGACAGGGGGGCGGGGTCTGGGGAGGGAGGGAGCACCCAGCTGGGTGGCAGGCCGGGGGGTGGGGGGGGCGCGCTGGGGAGGGAGCGCCCAGCTGGGTGGCAGGCGGGGGAGGGGTGGGGGCGCGCTGGGGAGGGAGCGCCCAGCTGGGTGGCGGGGAGCGGGGCTGGGTTTGTGGACTTGGTCCCCCATCGTCCACCAGCTCTGAGTGATGTGGGTGCCCATGCATCCCTGGTCCATGAGGGGCCTCCCAGCCTGACACCCTGTGAGGCCACGCCGGCCCGCAGCCCGGGGACTCTCCCCAGAGAGGGAGGGAGGGCGCACCTTGTGCAGCACGTGGCAGCCTTCGTAATCAGCGGGGAAGACTGCTTGCCCCTGGGGCTTGGCCGTGACCCAGTGGTAGCAGCTGGAGCAGTTGTTCACCTCAAATTGGTTCCCGAATTCATCTGCAGCGGGAGAGGGGGAGAGGCTGGGGGAGGGGGGAGAGGCTGGGGGCGGCGGGGAGAGGCTGAAGGTGAAGCCGGTGGGGTCTGCTGAGAAGACTCCCCGGTTCAGGAGCAGGAGGCCGGGTTGCAGCCTCAGCTTTGCCAGGCGCTTGCTGTGTGGTCTTGGGCAAGCCCCTCGGCCTCTCTGGTCTGAGCTTCCACCTCTGGAGGGGACAGTGGGCAAGCCCCTCGGCCTCTCTGGTCTGAGCTTCCACCTCTGGAGGGGACAGTGGCCCGCCCTGGTCTTAGGCCCTTTCCAGCTCGGGTCCCTCGGACAGCACCCCGCAGCCGGTGGGAGCGGAAATGGCGGAGAAATAAGCAGGTGCTGGGCCCCGGGCTGCGTGTTGCGTGCCTGCTCTTCCCGTCCTGGGCGGAGGCAGCCGAGGCCGGAGCGTGAGTGCTGAGTGCGTGAGCCTCCCCAGCGCTCCCCACGACTGGCACCCGAGGCTGCGCTGAGGGGAGCCTGAGGGTTTGCCAGGTTAACCGGGCTTTGCAGCCACTTCCCCTGGGGCCACCTGCTCCGCGCCCACCTGCCCGGGCAGCCGGCACAGCCAGGGCCCCCTCTGGGGTGGCATGGCCTGTGTGTTCAGGCCACAGGGCACATGTTGCCCATCGTGTGGTAAGGAACGGGGCGGAGGGGCCAGGGGCTGTTTAAGGTCACAGCTTAGGAGCTGGAAAGAGCCGAAGGCCGGCCCCTCACAGAGGTGGAAACTGATGGGAAACCCACCTCCCTCTTGTCCCCCCCACACCGCCGGCTGCACCCTGCCTCGGAGAGCGGCGGGCGGCCCTGGGCCTCAGAGCCTGGCCCTGCCGCTCCCTCACACAGTGGCCAGGCGGCTCCGTGCATTCACTGCCTGGGGGACCAAGAAACTGAGGCGGGGACCAGCCTTCCTCCCCCGCCTCCCTGTGTGGTGGGGGATGAAATGGGGGGTGCAGGGTGGGGACTGCCACCCTTAGGTGGCAGGAGGGCCCCTCCTCTTCCTGTCACAGCCCCCTCCCCCTGCAGCCAGGGCGTGGGATCCCCGTCAGCTGGCACTCACCCATCACCTTGAACCGGACAGTGCGGCCTTCCGGGGGGAGCACCAGCAGCTGCATGCCCTCGACCCCACAGTCATAGCTGTGCCGCAGGCCCGGGGCGCCTGGCGTGGCCAGCAGCAGCAGCAGCAGCGCCAAACCGCCGTCCCAGGCCATGGCCAAGGCTCCTGCCATCAGAGCCGCGATCCCGGAGAGCCCTCCCAGCTGCAGCCCGCGGAGCGGTGGCCGGCCTTATATGGGGGCGGGGGCAAGTGGGCGCGCTGACGGCCAAGGGGGCCCACCTGGGGGCTCTGGTGAAACTCGGGGAGGTGCCCTCCCAGCCGGGCCCTGTAAGCTTTCTGCCTGGCAGCTGGGCTCACGAGGCTCAGGTGGGTGAGCCCATCTGGGTAGCGGGGAGCTGAGGGCCGATGAGCTGCAGGTGGGCTGTGGACGGGTCCGAGGCTGGGGCCCTGTGGGCTCACCCACTGCCCTCGGACGGCCTCGGCTCCTTAGCCCAGCACCGCGCCATCCTGGTGCCAGGCTCACCCCACAGCCCGGCTGCGGGCGCCTGGGCACCTGGGCACCCTGGGCTGGCCTCAGTGTGCTGTCCATCCGGCGCCATCCTAAGAACCAGTCCGTCCAAAATGGCCCGGTGCCCGGCCACCGGCAGGCGGGGCCCAGCCCAGGGCTCGTGGGTGGTCGCTCTTGACGGTCATCCTCGGAGGATGTCACACCCCCCCGACCCCGGCTTCCTGCCTCGCGTGGCCCAGGGCCTGGCAGAGTCCCGCTCAGCAAGGGCCAGTGCTCAGGGTTTGAGGAACCTGAAGCCGGAGCTCAGAGGGGGTGCAGGTGGGGGCTGGGTCCGCCCCCCGCCCCTGCAGTCTGCGAGGCCCACGCTCGCCTGAGCTTTGGGTTTCCTGTGTGTGAACCGGGGCTGATAATGCTCACTGGGTGGCATATGTGTCGATTCAGTGATTTCCAACCTTTGTCATCGCATGGCACACACCAAAAATACACTTTTGGCTGATCTGACAGAAAAACAAACGGTATCATTTCGATGAACTCACACTGGACTGCTATTGCTGTGTGGGCTGTTGGCTTCTCATTTTACGACCTAAGGAAAAAGAGGCCAGAGCCCCGGACTGAACAGTCAGGGATTGGGATTGCACGTTTTTAAAATCCTTGTGGGGGGCGGGGGGGTGTCACTGGTGCACCGAGAGGGGGGGTCCAGGGTGTGGGGGAGGCAACCGGTCGATGATCCTCTCTCACGCTGATGTTTCTCGCTCTCACCCCGACTCCAATCTAAAACGAATCTTTGTAAATGCCCAGCCGTGTGGCTCAGTGGGTGAGCATCAGCCTGTGAACCAGGAGGCAGAGTGGTTTGATCCCCGGCCAGGGCACAGGCCCGGGCTGCAGGCCGGATCCCCAGTGTGGGGCCTGCAGGAGGCATCTGATCAGTGACTCTCTCTCCTCGTTGATGTGTCTCTCTCCCGCTCCTTCTCCCTTCCTCTCTGACATCAATAACAATGTATTTGAAAAAAATAATTTCAGACTTGCTGCGAAGAATTCCCAGATACCCTCCGCCCGGATTCCTCCAGCTGGAGCTGGTGTTCCGACTCGTGCTCTGTCCACACACTCACACACTCACACTCACACACTCACACTCACACTCCCATGCCATGTGAGGGCTCGTCGTAGACACAGCCGAGTCCTCCCACCCCATCGGTCTCTAACGCCTGTTTCTGAAAAACAAGCAACCACAGTCAAATGATAAAAATCTGAGGATCAGCGCCGCTGTACCCAATTGTGTAACCCGCAGACCTCACGCACTCGGCTCATCCATTGCTGGAAGGAGGACTTTTATAGCCAACAGGAAGGTATGTCTTTGTGTGTGTGTGTTTCCGAGACCAGGGTCCCGCATCCTCCCTTCGCCACACCCTGGACATGTGGGGGGCGTGCAGGCCAGGCCGCTGCAGGCCGGCGCTGGCTCGGGCTTCTCCGCCGCTTCCTCCTGATTAGAGGCAGGTGGGGCCGTGGGGCGGCCCGTGGCGTAGCTTGGGCGGCCCTGACAGAACGCCGGACGGAAGCAGGTGCTGGGACAGATGCCCTTTCCTGAGTGCTGGACGTCGAGAGTCACGTCTTCGTGCGCCCAAATTTCCTCTGCTTACCAGGACACCCGTCCGACCGGGTTCGGGCCCCCCCACGGCCTCGGGTGAACGTCATGGCCTCTGAATGCCTGTCTCCAGGAGGGCCGGAGCCTGAAGCCGTGGCCTTAGGGCTGCAGCATGTGAATGGGGGGCTGGGGTGGGGGTGGGGGCACTGTTCAGCCCTGGACAGGGGGGGCTGCCCGGGTGGTGCGTTGGCCCCAGCCCTTTCCACGGGGCTGTCCTGCTGCTGCCCCTGGGAGGGGTCCCTTGGGCGAGGTGGGGCCACCAGGCTTCCCCACGAGGGCCCCGTTTCTCTTTGTGAACAGCAGGACTCGATAGGGGGCCGCTGCCACTGGTCCTCACAGCGCTGTCACTCCTCCTGTGCGTTGCTCTCTCCTGGGACGAGGGCTTCCCCTGACCCAGATGGGGGTTTGTGGGGGAGCGGGGGCGGGGGGGGGGGGCTTTAGGCGGCAGGGAGAGCTGAGAGACCTGGATTCCACTCTGCTCACTGCTCAGGAGGGAAGGGCCCGCGCCCCAGCTGTAAAGCGGGGTGAGCGGGGTCCCGGTGGGGGTGGGACGGATAACAGTTGGAAAGGTGTTTCCTGACTGACCACGGACCTCCCCCCGAGGCCCTGGAAAGGCCCAGGCAGCTGGGCCTTGGGGAAAAGTGGTGCCACACTGTCCGAGGGGGAGCCCTGAGCCCCGGGCGTTGTCCAAGGCCCGTGGGCGCCAGCTCGGCAGCCTGGGAGGGTCCCAGCTCCTCCTGGGGGAAAGCACCGCCCTGCGAGCAACTCGATTTCCTCACCTGAGCAATGGGTTCATAACTACCCCTAACTTGTAGGCGTGGGGGAGGGTGACATGAAATCAGCCACGCACAGCCCTGAGCACAGAGTCTGCAGGGAGTGAGCATTTGAACCCGACGATGATTCATTTCTCCATCTGTGAAATGGGCGTCAGAACAAGGTCCACCTGCCCGGTGGGCGTGGCTCGGGGTGGAGCGTCGACCTAGGAACCAGGAGGTCAGGGTTCGATTCCTGGCCAGGGCACAGGCCCGGGCTGCAGGCTGGATCCCCAGTGTGACGCGTGCAGGAGGCAGCCGATCTGTGATTCTCTCTCATCATTGATGTTTCTCTCTCTCTCTCCCTCTCCCTTCCTCTCTGACATCAATAAAAATATATTTAAAAAAAAACAACTAAGATCGACCTAAGTGGATGCCATGAGATTTAAGTGCTCATTACGCGTTGATTCCCCATCGGTCTCTCCTTCTAATAAAGCCAGGGACAGACCCACAGGCAGAGTTCTCCACCCCAGTGGGTCTAGCTGCATCGCCGCCCTTCCCCCAAACTCGACACAAACGCAGATGTCCAGGCTGCACCCCGGCCTGTTGGACCCTCAGACATGTTGGGGTGCGCCCGGCAGGCAGGGATTTGCTGGTCTGTACCTCGCAGGCCCCGCCTTCCTGTGGACTCAGGTCCCCGAGGGCCCGCCTGCAGCCCCAGCTGGCCTCCCCAGCTGCTTGGATCTGCTCCTGCTCAGCCTCAGGCCGAGCCAGCGGCGGAGGACAGTTCCCGGCCGAGGGTTTGGACCATCGGGCCTCTTCCTCGCCCGCCCTCTCGGGCTCCAGTGAGGGATGCTCCAGCACAGGTCACGTCACTCACTCTTCGCTCGGGCCCGCCGGCTCCGGCCCGTGGGTTAAGCTTGCAGAGTCCAGCCCACGGGGCGCACCCTTAGCCCTGACAGGGGGTGCTGAGTTCTCAACATGTTTATGTTGGTGGTGGTGGTGGTGTTTTCAGAGAGGGGGAGGGCGGAGGGGGAGAGAGACACATCGACTGGTTGCCTCCCCCTCAAGCCCCCACGGGGCCAGGGGTCGCACTTGCCTCCCAGGGCCGTGCCCTTCACGGGGAATGGAACCCAGGACTCTAACCACTGAGCCGCCGGCCAGGGCTTAGCCTGTGTCACTGCGTCTCTCCAAGGTGCCGGGCACTGAAAGAAGGGTCCGTGGCCCCGGAAGCTTCGTCAGCCACGGGGAGTAAAGACTGAGGGCCATTCAATGCACACGTCATAGTTCAGTCCTCGCATCCTAGGGCATTTTGTTCTATTTTTTAAAATCGATCCTAGGGCATTCTAAATAAAAGCTATATTGCTCTCGCACTACGCCTACACCCATTGCTCCTCCAGAAGGGAAATAAAGGGACTTGTATAAGCGCCTACTGTGTGCCGGGCACTTAGTGAGGGCACCTCTTGGCACAGCCAAAAAGGGGCCCAGCAAGGGGCTCCCCTCAGGGCGGGGCTGCAGGGATGGGATGGGCAGCCAGCCCCTGCGCTTCCCACTGTCCCGCCCTGCCTTCCTGGCCCAGGAGCCCTGGGGGCCCCTCCTGAATCGGCACTGGAGCTGCCCGGATGCCCAGAGGAGCAGGGGGCTTCTCTGAGGATGCCAGGGTCAGAAGAGGGCTGCCCAGGGCAGTGGGCAGGTGGACGAGACGTTCCTTCCTCCTGCACTTCTACGTGCTGGGCACTCTCCAAAGCGCCGCCCTGTCCCCGTCCGGGCGGCTCCGTAGGTTAGAGCTTCGTCCCGATACGCCAAGGTTTCGGGTTCGATCTCCGCTCAGGGCACATACAAGCAGCAACCGGCGAAGGCATCACTAAGTGGAACAGCAAGCCCGCGTTTCTCTCTAAAATCCATCAAGCAAGCAAAGTTGTCGAAGAAGCACCTGCTTCTGCACACGTGGGCTCAGTCCCGGGCACACACCTGTCTCCCACGTGCGTGCGCACTGGCTCCTGTGACGTCTCCTTTGTCCAGGGCCGGGGGAGGGGGGAGGGGGTCCGGGGGGGGGAGGGAGCGGGGCTGCCAGCAGTCAGGTCCCTTCCCCATGAAGCAGATGGACGTCCCTTGAACACGTGTGACAACCCGCTCTCTGCTGTCCCCGCCTTCCCGGACCCCACCCCTAAACACACACACACACACACACACACACACACACACACACACACACACTCGGCCTGAGAGGATTTCCTCCCTCAGCCTCACTCACTGCCGCCTCCTAACCAGCGCGGCTGGCTGCCGCCAGAACTGCCTGCCTGCAGGGCTGGGACCGTGCCCGCTCCCTCTGTGCCCAGGTAAGGAGGCAGTGGCCAGGCCGGGCCGCATGGTGCCCTCTCTGGACCCACGAGAGAAGTTTCTCCGGGGGAGAGGCTGTTTGCTGCTAGGATGGCCGAGGGCTGGGCTGCCAAAGGCTGGCAGGGGCTTGCTGCTCAGAGGGGTGGGGTGGGGGGCGCGTTTTCTTCAGCATTAACTGGAAGCACAGCCGTCTTGGGGTAACAGGCCCGCGGTCACCCGCCAGGATGTCAGGGAGTCGGGGTGCAGACCCAGGGCTCTGACCCCAAAGCTGTGTTCTCTGCTCCAGCCCCTAACCAGGCCGGGCCCCAGTGCGGGGCTCCCTCCCCCCGGGGCCTCAGGCAGGGGCTGACTGCCGGCCAGCGGACCCATCGCCCGGTGCTCTCCGAGCATCCCCAGGGCACCTGGGCAAGCAGCTGCTGGGCGGCAGGGGAGGCCAAGGTGCAGAGGGGATGGCACGCTGCCCGCCGGGAGAGAGCCCGGCTCTGCACCGGCCCTGCGGGATGTTGGGCAAGTTGCTTCTCCGAACCTCAGTTCCTCTTCTGAAAAGCGGGACCGCACAGGGTCACTGCGTGATTGCTCCACGAACTCGAACGCTTAGGAAGTGTGCGCTTTCTCAGGTAGCCCACGGCTCCCACCCACCCCCATGCATCCCAGCGCCAAGGGGCTCCTCTGCCAGGAAAATTCTAGACTGATTTCCCAGGACCTCACCCTGCAGAGGAACGTGGTCCCTGGCGAAGGGGGTGGACATTCTCATCCTGGCAGACAGGGCTTCCCTTGGGAAGAGGGATACCCTCCCCCAACGTCCTTCTCTTCCTCCTCCCTCATCTCCCACTCGGAGCAGAGGGAGAGGGAGAAACGGGCTGGGCGCTAACCTCTTACTTCTCTGCCCGTCTGTGTTGTTTGGGTGGCTTTGGGGCAAGTTAAACACGTGAGCCTCGGTTTTCTCATCTGCACAATGGGAGGGAGAGCAGTCCCGGCACCTCTCTCGCCGTGCAGTAAGCCAGAGAGCGTCCGCGGAAGAAACCTGTCAGCGTCCTGGCGTGCCTGGGGGCCCGGGCAACCGGGTCCCCGCACCTGCCACCCCGCCCGCAGGTTCTCCGCGAGGCTGTGGGCGGGCACATCTGCCGGAGGCTGGCTTCTCCAGCATTCCCGGAGCAGCTGCTCAGTTGGCCTCTGTGGCCTGAGCGCCTAGCCCAGTGAATGAATGAGAGCAGGCGGGGCTCCTGGGCAGGCGGCTGCTGCGCTCCGGCTCCGGCTCCCGCCGGGCAGGGGAGGGGTCTTCTACCGGAGGCCCCAGGAGGTAGTTCCTCTTGCTCAGCCGTCTCCTCTTATCTTAGTTCCTCTTCAACTACCAGAGGAGGGGCTGGCCCCATTATTTACTGCCAACACACCCAACCAGCCAGCCACCCTGTGGGAGCAAAGGGCCCCAAGGAGACTCTGCAGAGAGACAAGGTCAGAGGCTGCTGTGGTGGGGGGGAGGGACGACATCCCTTAAAGGCACAGGTTCCGTCCGGCCGGCCGTTTGTTCATCCCCCAGGCTCGCTGGGCCCTCCTGCCCTCGAGGGGAAGCCTCGGCCACGCTTGTTCTCCGGGGGTCGGGGAAAAGGGGTCCTCCTGGCCCGACCTTGTTCCCATGGCTCCATGTGAGCGTGGGCCAGCTGCTTAATGACGACCACGCTGACGCCCATGTGGGCTGCGTGTGCCGGTCCTGTTCCACATGCTTCTGTATGAGCTCACTCACTCCCCACCCACCCTCTGAGCCAGGTCAGGTTATGGCCGACATGCATGTTGCACAGAGGGAGGGTGGACAGCTCGCCCCGGGCTGCACGGTCAGCAGGAGGGGACCGGTTCCCAGGGGCCTCGGCAATCCCATCCGTGAGTCAGACCCCCGGCCCCTGGCCAGGGCCCCGTTGCCTGCCCTGCCCACCTCCGTGCCCGCTTCTCCCCAGGGCTGCGCCCAGCATGTCGGCCAATGTCTCGGCGCCGCCGCTCTGCCCGCTCCTGGAGCACATGAGCCGCCTGCAGAGCCACGGCAACTCGAGCATCCGCTACATGGACCACGCGTCGGTGCTGCTGCACGGGCTGGCCGCGCTGCTGGGCCTGGCGGAGAACGGCCTGGTGCTCTTCCTGGTGGGCTGCCGCATGCGGCAGACCGTGGTCACCACCTGGGTGCTGCACCTGGCGCTGTCCGACCTGCTGGCCGCCGCCAGCCTGCCCTTCTTCACCTACTTCCTGGCCGTGGGCCACTCGTGGGAGCTGGGCACCACCTTCTGCAAGCTGCACTCCTCCGTCTTCTTCCTCAACATGTTCGCCAGCGGCTTCCTGCTCAGCGCCATCAGCCTGGACCGCTGCCTGCAGGTGCTGCGGCCCGTGTGGGCGCAGAACCACCGCACGGTGGCGGCGGCCCACAAGGTGTGCCTGGTGCTCTGGGCCCTGGCGGCGTTCAACACGCTGCCCTACTACGTGTTCCGGGACACCATCCCGCGGCGGGACGGGCGCATCATGTGCTACTACAACCTGCTGCGCCTGAACCCCGGGCCCGACCACGACGCCACGTGCAACTCGCGCCAGGTGGCCCTGGCCGTGAGCAAGTTCCTGCTGGCCTTCCTGGTGCCGCTGGCCATCATCTCCGCCAGCCACCTGGCCGTGAGCGCGCAGCTGCGCCACCGCGGCCGCCGGCGCTCCAGCCGCTTCGTGCGCCTGGTGGCGGCCGTGGTGGCGGCCTTCGCGCTGTGCTGGGGGCCCTACCACGTCTTCAGCCTCCTGGAGGCGCGCTCGCACCGCGACCCGGCGCTGCGGCCGCTCGTGTGGCGCGGGCTGCCCTTTGTCACCAGCCTGGCCTTCATCAACAGCGTGGTCAACCCGCTGCTCTACGTGCTGACCTGCCCCGACATGCTGCACAAGCTGCAGCGCTCCCTGCGCAGCGTCCTGGAGAGCGTGCTGGTGGAGGACGGCGAGCTGGGCGCGAGCAGCCTCCGCCGCGCCTCCTCCTCCGCCGCCGTCCCCGGCCGGCGCGCCTCCCGCGAGCCCCGGCCTGCGCACCTGCTGGGCTGGCTGCGCGGAGGCCGCGAGGCGCCGCCCGCCAAGGGCATGGGGCCCCAGGAGGAGGAGGGCCCCCTGAACCGGGAGCTGAGCAACACCTCTGGTTAGAGGCGCCGCCGGCATCGCCGTCCCCCTGCAAGGCACCGTGTTAGAATGTAGATCCCCGGCGAATCCTCGGAGAGCGGGTCCCAAAGGCAGGCCCGGGAATCTGCATTTTAAAGTGCCCGCGTGACCCAGTGAAGCCCTTTCCGCAAGAGTTAAAGCCACCGCACACCTCCTTATGCGCGCCGCCTGGACCCTGCCTGGCTAACCACCCCCAGGAGGCCGTGTCCACTCGGTGTCGCTGGTCCACTGACCACATGAGGTTAAGACCCAAGTCCTCAATCTAGGGCAGCGGGCACCCTAAGGCACACAGGACGCATCAGCTTGGAGCTCAGCTTTACCAGACGGGGGGCGGGGAGGGGGGAGAAATTTGTTTTTTTTACAGAAATTAGTGATGTGGTTTTGGAGTAGAGAAGTGAGGAAGGTTGGGGAGCACCGTTCCAGTCTAAGCCAATGGTGACTGAGCCTGACGCTTTGCCCACATTCTGGAGGGGCAGGTCCTTCCAGCCCGTTGCTACAGATGCACAAATGGAGGTGCAGGGAGGTTGGCGACTCGCCCAGAGCAGGGTCTGCCCGCTGACCACTGAGCTCACCGGCTCGGTTACTGTGCAGTGGTGAGAGCCCAGCCCGGCACCCCAGCTGATGGGGACGGTGACTGTGGGCCCCTCCCCCACGGGCCCAGCACCCGCAGTTTACAGGTGGAAGAGCAAAGGGAAGCCGTGTTTGGGAAGTGAGGCTAGCCATAGCGCAGTGGGTGTCTCCACAGTGGTCGTCAGTCTTCCGTATTTCCACGTGCCCCGCAGCTGCCGGGGTCACAGCCGTATCTCCTAGCTGATGTGACACCTCCGGGTGCCGGTGTCCGTGGCACGCCGCGTGGCAATGCTGGTCACCCCAAGATCCTCACAGTGCCCACCTCCGACCACACGGGCTCGTGTGCCGGGATAGCAGGTCTTCCTCTGTCCGCTGAGGACACGAGGTGAGACTGCGCATTCGGCTCTGCACCCGGGCCTGGCGCAGAGCTGGTGCTGGCGCGTTTGGTGGGCGAAGCGTTAGTGGAAGAGCCAGTGCTCTCTGGGCGCCCCCGGCGGGGTCCCTGGAGTCTGGAAAGGCAGGTGAGCTGCTCAGGACCAGGCAGGGCAGCCCCCAGCAGGTGCCAGGCAAAGGGCAGCCGCTGGACAGCTGAGGAACAGCCAGCCATAGGACACTCCCCCCCCCCCCGCCAGGCCCCGCCCGCTGTAGTCACAGCACTGCTGCCACCTGCCACGCAACACACTTCACTCATGTACTGTTTCCTCCGTGGGAGTGACAGCTCCTCGGGCAGCAATGCGTGTGCATTCCCTGGCACCTGCGCTGTGCCTGTACACAGCAGGTGCTCAATAAATATGCTTGCAGCCTGGATGGGCGTGAGTTCGGCACATCTTTGGGGCTTCTGCGGAGGCTGGTACAGGAGAGGGGGCTGGAGGGGAACCCTGCACCTCCCATTTGCATCTTTCAGTGTTGAAAGTGGGTGGAGCTGGGCTCAGTGGGGGTCAGTGGGTGCAGAGGTGCCCAGAGTAGCTCGGGAAGGGATGGGGAGCTGGCTTCTCCCTGCCGGCCTCCTGGTCTGGGAGGGTCCGGACCTTGAGACAGAACATGCACATTTGGGGGAGTCACCCTGCAGGCACCAGCTCCCTCAGGGGGCAGAAGAATGGGCTCTCCTGGGCTTGAAGGCACTTGGGGAAGGAGGGGGAAAGAGCGGGGGGGTGGGGAGAACCCCCCCCTGGCCCAGCCCCTAACCTCTGCCAGGGCCCAGGTCCCTCTGGGCTCTGTCTCCCAGAGACCTGCCCGAGAGCCCCGGAGGCTCAGGGCCCCATCCGGAGTGGGGTTCCTCTCACGGAGCCAGAGTGGGAGTGCGGGCCCAGCCGAGGCGCGGGACCGGCGAGTGGCTGGCTGCAGGCCGCTGGCGGTCCTGCTCAGACCTGGGCCGCCGGCCGGGGCAGCTGCTGCAGCAGGGCCAGCGTGTCCCGCTTCGCGATGGAGCGCAGCTGCTTCTTCTTCGCCCGCTTGAGCTTGGCGGGGTTCCGGATCTGGGGGTGCGAGGGCAAAGCGGCGATGAGGCTGGAGTCGGCCCTGCTCCCCGGGGAGAGGGAGGCCTGGGATGGGGGGGGGGGGGGGGAGGCGGGGCCAGGCGGGGCAGGAGGCGGGGCCGGGCGCCACTCACCACCTGGACGACCTCGGCCTTGCGCTCGTTCTCCAGGCGGCGTCTCAGGTTCTCGGCGCGGCGCTGCTTCTTCTCCTGGGGACACGGGAGGGGGAGGGGACGTGGGTCCGGGTGAGGCAGCCCCGGTCTCTCAGGCCCCCGAGAGCTGGCAGTTCCCGGGGAGGAGGGCAGGGCCTCGCCTCCCGGGCCCTGGTGGTGGGCGGGTAGAGGGCCCATGGGACCACCGTGGGGGAAGGTCCTGACTCCGCCTGAGGTGGGCACCTGGACAGGCAGCCGAGGACAGAGGCTTGGGCAGGGCTGTGGAGACTCAGACACGGGGCTCCCCACTGGGAAACTCAGGCACATGTAGACAGAGGCCCCTGGGAGGAGGGGCAGCCCCCTCATCCCCACCCTCTGCCCAGAAGTCCAGGTGCCCAGGTGCGGGGCTGGGAAGGGCGGAGGCCGCACGGAAGAGGCTCTGGTTCGAATCCTGGCTCGGCTACTTCTTAAAGGGTGACCTCGGCCAAGGAGTTAACCTGTGCTTCACCCCATCT